>VZQC01008984.1:72320-282078 GCA_009823505.1 Rhizomys pruinosus | reverse complement strand
AAAAAAAAAAAAAAAAAAAGAGACAGGGTCTCTCACTGTCCTGGAGCTCACTCTGTAGACCAGGCTTGGCTTTGAACTCGCAGAGATCCGCCTGCCTCTGCCTCCCAAGTGCTAGGATTAAAGGCGTGGGTCACCAGGCCCAGCAAAATAAAAAAATAAAATGCTTTTTTTTTTTTGTCTTTTCGAGACAGGGTCTCCCTGTAGCCCCAGCCGTCCTGGAACTCACTGTGTAGAC
This sequence comes from Rhizomys pruinosus, assembly GCA_009823505.1. NCBI lineage: Eukaryota > Metazoa > Chordata > Mammalia > Rodentia > Spalacidae > Rhizomys > Rhizomys pruinosus. The sequence continues at coordinate 281,843 of VZQC01008984.1, read as the reverse complement.
CAGGCCAATAAAATGCTTTTTTAAAAAAAGTATTCAGTGGTAGGCTGATCTCTGTTGAGTTCAAGGTCAGCTTGGTCTACATAGAGTTCCAGACCAGCTGTGGCTCTAGGGAGACCACATCTCAATGTATTGTATTGTATTGTATTGTATTGTATTGTATTGTATTGTATTGTATTGTTTGTATAATTTTACATTAAGCAGCAAAAGAGCCCTAAACCAGACTCAGAACTTTTAAAAGTTTTGACCTGGACTTTTGAGCCTCCAGAGCTGTGGCCACCTACTGTATATGAATGACCTGGTCTACAGTGCTTTGCTGTAACAACATTAAGGGTGAAAGGCAGGAGGAGCGGCAGGACTGACCAGAGACCCAGACTGTCTGCCTGGGTTGTCAGCCGAAGCTGGCTCAGGTGGAGGCTATGTCTCCTGTACACAAGGACAAGTCACCCATATTGGGTGAGGCCTTACAGAAAGCCTGACAGTTGGTTACAGCAGACACAGGTTGATGTGCCAGAGTGGTATCTTCTGAAGGTACAAATCCAGACATCATTGTCAGCCTCCCATAGCTTGAATCCTGATGACAGGGCCATCTGGTAGACAGGACACCCATGTTACTTCCACCTGGACCTTCTGTCCTTGCTGGAAAACGGGTTCTCTGCAATCAGTCTTCTTACACTCACCACCTGTCACGCTGGGAGTTTCCTAGTCCTGGCCCCCTAGAGTCCCTCACACCTTCACCTGTACCCCGCCTGGGCGACATCCATCTCTGATCTAGCTCTGACCTAAAAGAAGCCTGACATGGCCTCATGCCCTCCAGGATATAGAAAGGGGTCTTCCGGTTACACACAGCTGGCTGGGGAACAGGGTACAGGCCCGGAAGGGCTAGACTGGCAGCACAGGGTCTGAAGGGTGCGCTATTCACTCTACCAGGAAGGAGTGCTTTTGTGTCTCAGCAAAGAAAAATGAACCTTTGATTAGGTTTTGTACTTCTGGGGTACTGAGGATGGAAGACAGGCTCTACCCACACTGGATCAAAGCCCCACTGCTGAGACACTCCCAGCCCGGAAAGTAGCTTGGGATTTGATTTTTATTTATTTATTTGTTTGTTTGTTTATTTATTTATTTTTGGTCTTTTTGAGACATGGTCTCCCTGAAGCCCCAGCTAGCCTGGAACTTGCTATGTAGACCAGGCTAGCCTTGAACTCACAGAGATCCACCTGCCTCTGCCTCCCAAGTGATGCGACTAAAGGTGTGGGCCACCACACTTAGCTTCTTTATATTTATTTTTCTGATTTTTTTTTTTTTGTCTTTTTGAGATAGGGTCTCCCTGTAGCTCCAGCTGTTCTGGAAGTCACTATGTAGACCAGGCTGGCCTTGAACTCCCAGAGATCCCCCTGCCTCTGCCTCCCAAGTGCTGGGATTAAAGGTGTGCACCACCATGCCCAGCTATATTTATTTTTAAAATTATGTGTACACATGCATATATGAATGTGGCTTTGTGTGCTTGACTAACAGTACTTACAGAGGTCAGAGGCATCAAACCCCCTGGAATTGGGTTTTCACGTGATTGTGAGCCACCCAGCATGAGTGCTGGGAACCAAACTTGGGGTCTCTGCAAGAAGAATAAGTGCTCTTCTGAGCCATTTCTGCAGGCCCAATTTTTTTTTTTTTTTTTTTTGAGACAGGGTCTCTGTATAGCTCCAGCTGGCCTGGAACTCACTCTGTAGACCAGGCTGGCCTTGAATTCACAGAGATCTGCCTGCCTCTGCCTCTAGAGTGCTGGGATTAAAGGTGGGTGACACCAGGTCTGATTTAAAGACCTAGCACTTGGGAGGCAGAAGCAGGCGGATCTTTGTGAGTTCAAAGCCAGCCTAATCTACAGTGATTAGTGAGTTCCAGGACAGCTGGGGCTATAGGGAGACCCTGTCTCAAAAAGACCAAAAATAATAAAAAAAAATAAAGACCATTCTTAGCTGCCTTGTGGGTGCTGGGAATCAAACCCCGGTCCTCTGCAAGAGCAGTCGGCGCTCTTAACCATTGAGCATCTCTCCAGCCCCCCAATTTTAATTTATTATTCTCATTACATTAATTTGGAGCCCTGCACATGCCATGGTGCTGACGGGGGAGGGTCAGAGGACAATTTGTGGGAGGCAGTTCTCGCCATGTGGGCGGGTCCCAAGGATGGAACTCAAGTTGCCCAGCAAGGTGGCCCACACCTTTACTGAGCCGTCTTGCTGGCCCTGCTTTGTTGTTGTGTATATTTTTGTGTATATGAGTGTATTGCCTGCATATAAGTGCACCTGTGTCATGCCATGCCCACAGAGGTCAGAAGATGGCACCCAGTCCCCTGAAACTGGCCTTACAGGTGAATGTTAGCTGCCTTATACCGAGCTGCTAGTGTTCTCGACCACTGACCATCTCCCTAGCTGTCCTGGAACTCACTCTGTAGACCAGGCTGGCCTTGAACTCACAAAGATCCGCCTGCCTCTGCCTCCTGAGAGCTGGGATTAAAGGTGTGTCCCACCATGCCCAGCTTGAAAAAAAATTTTTTTTTTAATTTTTTTTTATTATTATTTATTTCTGTATGTGTATGAATGTACTGTCTGCATGCAAGTCTGTGCACCCGTGTCGTGCAATGCCGCGGAGGTCAGAAGAGGGTCTTGGATTCCCCTGGAGCTGGAGCCCTCCTGGAACTGGAGCTTTAGACGGCTCTCGGCCGCCATGTGGGTGCTGGGGATCGAACCCGGGTCCTCTGCTAGAGCGGTCGGCGCTCTTAAACGCTAGGCCATCTCTCCAGCCCTTGAAAAAATTTTTTAAAGAATATCCAAATACTTTTGTCTCAAAGGAAGAAAAGGAAAAGAAAGAAGAACAAGAGAGAGAGAAAAATTCAGGCTTGGCCAGGACATTAAGGAGTACACAATAGAAAAAAAAAAAAAAAGCCAGGAGTGGTGGCACACGCCTTTAATCCTAGCACTCAGGAGGCAGAGGCAGGCGGATCTTTGTGAGTTCAAGGCCAGCCTGGTCTACAGAGTGAGTTCCAGAACAGCTGGGACTACAGGGAGACCCTGTCTCGAGAAGACCAAAAAAAAAGTACACAGGCCAGTCATGGCAGTGCACACCTTTAATCCCAGCACTATGGAAGCAGAGACTGAGTTCTAGGCTATCCAGGGCTATATAATGAGACTGTGTCTCAAAAGAAAAAACACATTCATTAATAGAAAGGTTAAATTAGACTCACACCCCACCAAAACTAAGTCCTGGCTTTATCCAGTGTGTATCACCAGTAACTGGCTCCAAGACCTGGAGAGACTTTGGTGGCCTGCAGCTGTGTGGTTTAAGTAGACAGCAGGCCAACACTGCCACCTTGAGACCATGTCAGGAATCGCTGCGGTGAGGCCCCTGGTCACCAATTTGTCAGAATGGGGAATTTGGACCCATGGTGTGTGTTAGGAAGATGGCTACAAGTTCAGGGCTGGCTTACATTACAGAGTGAGACCTTGTCTCAGAAAAACAATACAAAACAAAAAAGTTCAAGATCATTTTCAGCTAGACAGCAAGTTCTGGATAAGCCTTCGCTACATGAGGCCCTCCCTGTCTGCCCCCTCTGAACACACAAAAAATAAAGGTAAAGAAGAACAAAAAGAATTCAAGATGAGGGCTGGGTGTGGCTCAGTGGCAGAGAACAGCCTTCACTTGTGCAAAGCCCTGGCTCCACCCCTGCCATCAACAAAATACAATAAACCAAGTTCAAAGTGGCTCAAGGTATTGTACTAATCTGTGTTCTCTCCCTCTCCCTGTCCTGTGTGGGTGTGTGTGGGGAGGTAAAGTCCAAAGTCCAGTGCATCCCAGACCCAAAGTTCAATTGGGCTGCCTGCAATTCTAGTACTGACTTTGGAAGTTGAGGCCAACTAGGTCACACCTGGCCTTGAGAATGAAAACAGCGGCCAGGCATGGTGGCGCACGCCTTTAATCCTAGCATTCGGGAGGCAGAGGCAGGCGGATCTCTGTGAGTTCAAGGCCAGCCTGGTCTACATAGTGAGCTCCAGACTAAAGGGAGACCCTGTCTCAAAAAGACCAAAAAAAAGATATATGTGTGGCATGCATATACACATATTTTGGAGTGATGCAGATTAGGAGGAACAACAACAACAAAAGACTGGGTCAAAGAACTGACCGAAATTGTGAACTCGTGAACTTTTGCTCAAAACAGTAAACTTCTGCGTTGAAAATTTTAAAAGAGACTGAGAAAAAGATGAAAAATACACGTTTGACAGAATGCATGAGTTCTGGTGGGGGGGCAAGGAATGGGGAACGGGTCCAGACTTGATTGGAAATTTTGTATGAAATGCACAAAATTTCAATAAAAATTGGCTTCACACACACACACACACACAAAAAAAGAAAGAAAACAAACAAAAAGACCCAACACAGAGGTGGGGTACAGGAGGCTGCAGAGGATCAGGAGTTCAAGGTCATCCCCAGCTAACTAGCGAGAGGCCTTTAATTCCAGCACTCAGAAGGCAGAGGCAGGTGGATCTCTATGACATTAAGGCCATCCTGGTCTAAGTAGTGAACTTCAGGCCACCTAGGGCTACAGGGAGGACTAGACACCCCCTCCCACCCCCCCACCCCCCCCACACACACAAAATGGGAAACAAAAAAGTGTGCTCAATTTGAACCAGAGTGCAGCTCGGTGGTAGAGAACAGGCTTAGTACATATAAGGCCCTGTTTTCAGCCAGGCATGGTGTTAAGCCTTAATCTCAGCACAGATCTCTGTGAGTTCAAGGCCAGCCTAGTCTACAGAGTGAGCTCCAGGCCAGCTGAGACTACAGGGAGACCCTGTCTCAAAAAGACAAAAAAAAAAGGGAGCTGATATTTAATGAGGACAGAAGTTCAGTTTGGGGTGACAAACATGTCAGGGACTTGGGTTGTGGTGAAGGCTACACAGGAATGTACTTAATGTCATTTAAATAGCCTAACAGATTAAAATGGTCAGTTTTTACATTTATGTATTTATGAATGTGTATAGGTATATGCTACAGCAGGCATTTGGAGGTCAGAGAACAACTTGTGAAAGTCAGTTCTTCTGCCATATGGGTCCCAGGGATCAAACTGAGGCCATCAGGCTTGACAGCAAGTGCCTTTACCTGCTCAGTCACCTCAACATTCCCTACAATGCAGTGTTTTTCTATGTAGCCCTGGCTGGCCTGGAATTCCCTATATGAATCAGGCTGGCCTCAGACTCATAGAGACCTTCCTGCTTCTGCCTCCTATGTGCTGGGATTATGCCTGTTCTAAGTGATGTGTTTGGTTTGGGCTGGGTTTTGAAAGTCAACAGCCGGGGCTGGAGAGATGGCTTAGCGGTTAAAAGCACCGACTGACTGCTCTTGCAGAGGACCCGAGTTCGATCCCCAGCACCCACATGGTGATTAAGAACCATCTGTAACTCCAGTTCCAGAGGAATCCGGGACCCTCTTCTGACCTCTGCGGCATTGCACAACACGGGTGCACAAACCTACATGCAGACAGTACATTCATACACATACGAAAATAAAATTAAAAAAAAAAAAAGTCAACAGCCTCCTGCACATTAAGCAAGTGCTCCACCCTCACTTCCATCCCCAGCCCTTTTTTATTTTGAAACACTAAGTACCCCAGGCTGGCCTGGACTTGTCAGTCCTCATACAACGTCCTGAGTCATTGGGATGACTGACACCACCAGATATATATGTGTGTGTATGATTCTACCCATGCCAAGAGACCTCATTGGGACTGGGTGTGGTGGTACAGTCCTGTAATCCCAACACTAAGGAGGTGAGGGCAGGAAAAGGAGTTCAACAAGAGTAAAAACATCATACCCTTCCTTGTGACCAGCTGTGGTTATGCAGGCCTGTAATCCTAGCACTCAGGAAGCAGAGGCAGGAGGATGACTAGGTTGAGGCTAGCCAGGGATACATGTTTATCTCAACTTCCCTAACCAAAAAAAAAAAAAAAAAAGCTCATCAGTAATTAGCCCATCAGAACATATTGGCTACACCAACTGTCCTAATGCCTTTGCAGATATTCAGCCTTAAATGCAACAAAACTCTAAACCTGCCAGCTTGTAGCCTGCTTGGTCATTTCAAGGTTGGAAGGAAGTTATTCTCTGACCTCCATAGCACACACACACACACACACACACACACACACACACACACTCTCTCACGAGCAGTCCTAGCTGGAGAGCTGGAGGTCTGTGCAGTCTGAACCAGGCAGGTGGGGTGTGGCCTGTGGTTTGCGCCAGGGTTCTGAGCTCTGGAGCTGGGCCATGCAGAGATGCTGCGTGGAAGAGCAATGCACGCAGGAGCTCTGTGGACAGCAGCCAGTAAACACTTTTGCTTCTGAGCCTAGGAAGAGCTGCTTAGCGTCTCTGGGTCTCTGCTCCAGCTGCAAAGCTCCCTGATCCAGAGGACACCATCTTGCTGGTTATTTACTTATTTTGTAGTGCTGGGGTCTGAACCCAGGGACATTCCACACAAAGATTTTACCAATGAGCTGGCTGTCCTATGTGGATGGGAGGGAGCTCATGAGGTCTCAGCTGACATTTGGTGTCCCCCCCCTATTCCTCTGCCCACTGCCTGGAGATTGTCTCTTCCAGAGGTGGAAAGCCCCCATTCTGGCTAGGGTGGCCAGACACTGAGCCCTGGTCTTGTCAGCCTCCAATGCTAGAGGCACAGGCAGTCATGCCTGGCCTTTTATATGAGCACTGGGGGTTCAAACTCAGGTCCTCATGCTTGCAGAGAGAGGACTCTTTCCACTGGGTCATCTCCTTAGCCCAGTACCAGTTGTTTTCAAGGCTGTGCAAAGTAGGAATCTGAATCCATCTAGGAGGCAGACCCTACTTCTAGACACCCCGCCCTCCAATACCAGCTTTGGCTATACAACAAATTCCAAATTCCAAGCTGGGTGTGGTGGCACAAGCCTTTAATCTCAGCACTCAGGAGGCAGAGGCAGGTAGATCTCTGTGAGGTCCGGGCCAGCCTGGTCTACATAGCAAGTTCCAGGCCAGCTGGGGCTACAGGAAGACCCTGTCTCAAAAATATGTATGTGAAAGAAAGAGAAGAAATAAGACCCCAGAGAGATTGGCCAGGTATGTCAAGGTTGCCGGTCACCCAGGAAGATCGTGAGCTAGAGGCCCGTTGGTTGTCTGGGCTGCAGGGATCCAGTCTCAAAACAAAAAGAAAACAAAAACAAACAAACAAAAAAGAACCAGGAACTCAACACATTGGGAGGAACTTGTGACCTGTGGAGCCACTCAAGGGTGGGGGGATCAGGTTCCCAGGCTTGGAGCCTCAGGGTGTGAGCGATGATGGGAAGGTCAAGCCTGCCTACCTGCCAAGTCAAACCTGAAACCCCAGACTGAGCTTGAGAAATAGGACCAGTGGTTGCCTCTTCAGCCTCAGATGGTTGGGTGAGTTAGGGTAGAGCCCCTTGGAAGTGGGTGGGGCATGTGTGTGTGTGTGAGTGTGTGTGTGTGTGTGTGTGTGTGTGCATCCCCCCCCACCTGGGGAGATCTATGGTGTGGGGAGAAAGATGAGCAAGATCCAGGAGGAAGGGGCTATGGGCTGCCAAGGCAGGGGGTCTTCCCTCTGTGAGCCGCAAGGTCAAAACTTAAAAAATATTTGGAGCCAGGTGTTGGTGGTATAGGTCTTTAATCCCAGCCCTCTGGAGACAGAGGCAGGAGGGTTTCTATGATATCCAAGCCAGCCTGGTATAGGTATCAAGTTACAGGCCAGCTGAGGCTATGAAGAGACCCAGTCTCAAAACAAAACAAAATTTTATTGATTCTTTGAGAATTTCAAACAATATACTTTGTTTTGGGTTTCTTTTGTTTTTTTGAGACAGGGTTTCCCTGTAGCTCCTGCTGTCCTGGAACTCGCTATGTAGACCAGGCTGGCCTTGAACTCACAAAGATCTGCCTGCCTCTATCAAACAATATACTTAGGTTCTATCCAGACCTCCCCCTCCTCCATCTCAGCCCCACCTCATCTCCCTCTTCAAATCCTCCATTATTTTTTAAGGACTATCTAGTCTAATTTGAATCTTCAAATGCTTCTTGGTGCTTGTTCATCTCCTGGAGCCTGATCAACTCTGGGTAGTCACACCTTTAACACCTTAACAAAAACTGGTTCTCCCGGTCCCAGAGGCAGTCAATTGCCAATAGTTCCTTAGGGCTAGTCTTCCAGCCCCCCACCCCCATGCTGGGATTTTGTATGGCCTGGCCTGGTGAGAGCTTGTACAGGTGTTGTTTATGCTGCTGAGAGTTCACACATGTAACTGCCCTGCTGTCTACAAAGCTGTTCTCTGGCGGTCACCTTCACTTCTGCTTCTTGGTCTTCCCACCTCTTCTATGATGATCCCTAAACCTTAGGGGGAGAGGGTGTGGTACAGGCCTCCCATTAGGGGCTGAGCACTCCACAGTCTCTTTCATTTCTTTATATCTTTTTATTTTATTTTATTTTATTTATTTTTGTATGTGTATGAATGCACTGTCTGCATGCAGGTCTGTGCACCTGTGTCGTGCAATGCCGCGGAGGTCAGAAGAGGGTGTCAGATTCCCCTGGAACTGGAGTTCTCCTGGAATTGGAGTTACAGATGGTTCTCAGCTGCCATGTGGGTGCTGGGGATCGAACCTGGGTCCTCTGCAAGAGCAGTCTGCGCTCCTAACCGCTAGTCCATCTCTCCAGCCCTCATTTCTTTATATCTTTTTAAAAATTTATTTTCAGGGCTGGAGGGATGGCTCAGTGGTTAAGAGCACTGGCTGCTCTTGCAGAGGACCGGGGATTAATTCCCAGCACCCACATGGTGGCAACTGTCCATAATTCCAGTTCCATGAGAATATGTTGCTTTCTTCTGACCTCTGCAGGCATTGTATGACATGGGTGCACTTACATACATACAAGCAATACACACATACACATAAAATAAAAATAAATAAAATATAAAAAATTATCTTCATCTTATGTTCTTTGTGTGTATTTTGCCTGCAATGCCCATGGAGGTTAGAAGAGGGGGTCAGATCGCCTGGAACTGGAGTTAGGGACAGTTGTTAGCTACCATGTAGGTGCTGGGAACTAAACCTAAGTCCTCTGCAAGAGCACCTGGTGCTCTTCTGCCTCACTCCACAGACTCTTACTCTCTGCATTTTGACTAGTTATGGTTCTAATTGCTTTTTTTTTTTTTGACAACCTCTTGTTTTTTAAAAATGAGTTTTTTTTTAATACAATGCAGGCCGACTCAAGAGGTGATTCTCCTGCCTCAGTCTGCTGGGTGCTGAGATTACAGGTGCTTTTCCACAATAGTCAACACTTAAGCACAAAGTACAGAGAATATGGAAAAAAAAGGATTATTTTTCTGGTAACCGGGTATGGGATGCAAGCCAAAAATCCCAGAATTGGGAGGGTAGAGGGACAAGGGCCAATGTCTTGGGTCTATAGAAAGTTCAAGACTTTGTCCCTTCCCTGGAAGACTCCCCCCCAAAATCAAGCCAGGCATGGTGCATCATACCTGTAACTCAGCTCTAGGAAGGCTGAGGCAGGAGTATCAACTGCAAGCTGGAGGCCAGCCTGGGCTACATGACTAGAGCTATCTCAAAAAAAAAAAAAGCAACCAAACCCCTCATCTTTCTTGCTTACCTTTTTTCCTTGGCTCTAGCTTCTAGGTTAAACTTTGGAGAAGAATCTTAATTCTGGTTTCTTTGACCAGGTTGGCCAGAAATTAAGGTCCTGCTGCACCTTAGTTCTGAACCCTTCCAGGGTCTTTCAGTACAAAGACTCCCAAACACTAAAGGTACCGTACTCTGGGCGGGTCCCCACAAGGGGAATAATGAAATGTCAAGGCTAGAAAGATGGCTCGCTGAGCTGGGGCTTCTGTTTTTTATTTTTTTTTTAATTTTATTTATTTCTGTATGTGTATGAATGTACTGTCTGCATGCAGGTTTGTGCACCCGTGCAGGTTTGTGCACCCGCAATGCCGAGGAGGTCAGAAGAGGGTGTCGGATTCCCCTGGAACTGGAGTTCTCCTGGAATTGGAGTTTCAGACGGTTCTTGGCCGCCATGTGGGTGCTGGGGATCGAACCCGGGTCCTCTGCAAGAGCGGTCGGCGCTCTTAACCGCTCTTAACCGCTAGGCCATCTCTCCAGCCCTGGGGCTTCTGTTTTTTAAAATATTTTATTTATGCCGGATGTGGTGTCATGTATGTGCCTACTGCCTGCATGTGTCTAAGAGCACCTGAGTCTGCAGTGCCCTTGGAGGGCAGAAGGGGCCACTGGATCCCCTGGAACTGGAGTTATGGATGCTTGTTAGCCACCATGTGGGTGCTGGGATTCAAACCTGAGTCTCCGGCAAAATCGGCCAGTGCTCTTGACCATTGAGTCACCTCTCTAGTCTCAGGCTGGCACTTCTCACAGAATCCTGAGTCCACCAAGTTATCTTCTGACCTCCACAGGTGTACCTTGCCATGCATCTCCCCCAATCACACACACACACACACACACACACACACACACACACACACACACCTATTTCTGTCCTGAAACTTACTGTGTAGCCCAGACTGGCCAGGATCCTCCTGCCTCTGACTGACTCTGAATGCTGGGATTAAAGGAGTGTTCCGCCACTACTACTATATTTTTTTTTTCTTTTTTTTTTTTTAAGTGTCAGGCTGCCTTTGAAAACGAAGAAGTGTGGGGACAAAGGCCTGGCTCTCCAACCCAGCCACCCCCAGGGGGGCTTACTGCATCAGAGCAAAGCAGAGGAAGAGCCAGGCTGAAGAGCCAGGGGCAGTCAGTGTCGCCCTCTCCCGGCTATAGCCAGGTGCTGGTCCTGCTGAGAGGAGTGTGCCCTGCTCAGTGTATCTTTGGGACCAGGCTTTTAATTACTTCATCTCTGAATTTGAATTCCTAGTCCTGGACAGCACTTGGAAAATTCCAGTAGATGGTCAGAGCCAGTCGCATGTACCTGTAATCCAAAGCACTTGGGAAGCTGAGGCAGGAGGAGCATCATGAGTTGGAGGCCAGGGTGGATTACATAGTGAGACGGATGAAAGAGAGGGAAGTGTGGTAGTTCACTCCAGGAATCCCGATCCCTGCGACCGGGAGGTGGAGGTGGGGGGAGCAGGAACTCAAAGTCATCCTGCCTAGGGGTTCAAGGCCAGCCTGGGCTTCAAGAAACTGTCTCCGGGCTGGAGAGATGGCTTAGTGGTTGAGAGCGCCAACTGCTCTTGCAGAGGACCCAGGTTTGATTCCCAGTACCCACATGGCAGCTAAGAACAGTCTTTAAACTGTTGCGCACTTGGGAAGCAGAGGCAGAGGCAGGGGCAGGGGCAGGGGCAGGGGCAGGGGCAGGCAGATTTCTGTGAGTTCAAGGCCAGCCTGGTCTACAGAGTGAGTTTCAGGCCAGCTGGGGCTATAGAGAGACCCTGTCTCAAAAAGACAAAAAAAAAAAAAAAAAGAAAAGAAAAAGAAAAAAAGAAACTCAGTCTCAAAAGACAAGTCAGGCTTGGTGGTGAATGGCTTTAGTCCCAGCACTTGAGAGATGGAGGGATAAGGGTGAAGAGTTCCTGGGTTTCAGAGACCCTGCCCCACTTCCACCTAGCCTTGCTTCTCAAAAAACCCCAAACACTAAGCTGGGCGTGGTGGTGCACACCTTTAATCCTAGCACTTGGGAGGCAGAGGCAGGCGGATCTTTGTGAGTTCAAGGCCAGCCTGGTCTACAGAGTGAGTTCCAGGACAGCTGGGGCTACAGGGAGACCCTGTCTCGAAAAGACCAAAAAAAAAAAGAAAGAAAGAAAGAAAAAGAGAGAGAGAAGAGGGGCAAGAGTGGGGAGGAGGGAGAGAAGGCTGAAACCAAACTGGGGTAGAACTCCTTTTACTGCCCAGCCCATTGTCCCTTGCAGCATACTAAAGTTGTTGTTTGTTTGTTTGTTTGTTTATTCAATAGAAAAGCAGAGCTGGGCGTGGTGGCCCACGCCTTTAATCCTGGCCCTGGGGAAGCAGAAGCAGATGGATCTCTGTGAGTTCAAGGCCAGCTTGGTCTACTAGAGAGTTCCAGGCCAGCTGGGGCTACAGGGATACAGGGAGACCCTGTCTCAAAGAGACCCTCCCCCCAAAAAAAATCAGGAGAGAAGAAAGAGACAAGAGACTCAGAGACACACAGAAAATTCCAGGTCTCTGTAAGACTGGTCAGTGGGGCCGTGGGAACACGTCGGGCTGCTCCTCCCAGCACGCAGCCCTGGGGAAAGAGTCCCAGGAACCACACCTCTCCCTGCCCTAGTTAGAGCTGCGCTTAGCACTGTCTTAATTGCAGGCTAGCAGCAGCCTCCCAAGTCTCAAGAGGCAAGGTTCACTGGGAACGCTTCCCAGAGGGACGTGGCTTCAGGAAACCACAGCTCGCCTGGGGGTTGGGGATGGGGAGCCCTCGCTGAAGCCCCGCCCCTCCGACCAAGCCACACCCCCGTGGGGACTAGTTGCCTTGCCCTCGGTCAAAAGGGCCAAGCACTGGAACTAGTGCTTCAGTCAGCTGGGCTGCTCCTGGACAACAGGTCTTGGGAGTAGGTGTGACCTTTCTAGTCTAGCAGGTTTTTCTATTTATTTATTTGTTTGTTTTGGTCTGGTCTTTTCGAGACAGGGTCTCCCTATAGCCCCGGGTCTCCCTATAGCCCCGGCTGTCTTGGAACTTACTCTGTAGACCAGGCTGGCCTTGAACTCACAAAGATCCGCCTGCCTCTGCCTCCCAAGTGCTAGGATTAAAGGCATGCGCCACCATGCCCGGCTCCTTCTTTTTTTTTTTGGGGGGGGGTCCGGGGTTGCCCAAACTGACTTGGAAGTGGTTGTAAACCAAAGCATGACCGGTACTCAGAAGCACGCCAAGTTTTCAGGGGTTTTCTTTTCTTTTCCCCCACTGCTGAGCTATATTCCCAGATCTGGTTTGCTTTTTCTAAGATAGGATCTAAATTGCCCAGGTTGGTCTTGACGTTGAGAACCTCCAGCCTCAGTCTCCCAGGTGCTGCCGTTACAAGCAAGCCTAGGGGTTTCTTTCCTTTAATTAATTTTATTTCTTTGTAGTGCTTAGGTGCAGCTTAGGTTTGTTTTCCCTCAAATACCGATCACTCAAGGAATACCTTTGTCTTCTTCAAACCCCAGGGGTAAGTGTGCAAAAATTGACCCCTGGGGGGTGGGAGTGGTTCACTCTCTGGAAACCAAGGCTCCCAGGGGATGAATCTAAGAAGGAACCTAGAGAACTAGAGGAAGAAGAGGCTTCTGCAGCAGGCTGTGCCCACAACAGAGCATCCAGAGCTGAGCTCAGAGACAAGCCAAAGTCCTGCCCATATGCCTCCGGGAAGAACAATAGGTTTCACTTCACTAGGGCATGCTGAACTTGATAAACCTGCTGCTTAATCACCTGTTGCCTATTTCCTGGGCTGTAAAATGGGGCCAGCTCTGAGCTATATAGTGAGTTCCTGGCCAGCCTGGGCTACAGTATGAGGGATAGCTCAGAAATCAAACAAACACAAATCTCTTTTTGGGGGCTAGTGTTTGGAGTCTATGCTAGAATTGGTTTTGACTGTTTTAGCCTTTTTGAGACAGGATCTCCTTGTAGCCCCAGCTGTCCTGGAACTTGCTATGTAGACCAGGCTAGCCTTGATCTCACAGAGATCTGCATGGCTCTGCCTCCTGAGAACTGGGATTAAAGGCGTGTGTGACCACACCTGGCTTGGAATTGGTTCTGAGGGTAGGTGTGGTTGCACAATTGAGACAAGAAGTCCTGCCCCACCTAGGCTTGTACACAAATAGAGCATGCTCCAGAAAGCCCTCTAGCAAGCCATTCGGCCGCTCTTCATCCCTGTTCTCTGGAGTACTCTCCCTCTTTTTCTACTTTAAAAAAAAAATTATTTAGGCTGGGCGTGGTTGCACACGCCTTTAATCCTAGCACTTGAGAGGCAGAGGCAGGCGGATCTTTGTGAGTTCAAGGCCGGCCTGGTCTACAGAGTGAGTTCCAGGACAGCTGGGGTTACTGGGAGACCCTGTCTCGAAAAGACATAAACAAAACAAAACAAAACAAAAAACCAAAAAAAACCCAAATTATTTTTAACTTTAATCCCAGCGGGAGGTACAAGAAGACCATGTCATAAAGGGAAAAAAAGTCTGCTTTTTATTTTTTATTTTATTTTTTTGTCTTTTGGAGACAGGGTCTCCTTGTAGCCCCAGCTGGCTTGGAACTCACTCTGTAGACCGGGCTGGCCTTGAACTCACAAAGATCCGCCTGTCTTTGCCTCCCAAGTGCTAGGATTAAAGGCGTGCACCACCACGCCTGGCCACTTTTGTTTTTTATGTTTTGAGACAGGGTCTCCCTATAGCCCCAGCTGGCCTGGAACTCACTCCGTAGACCAGGCTGGACTTGATCTCACAGAGACCTGCCTGCCTCTGCCTCCTGAGTGGTAGGATTAAAGGCATGCACCACCACGCCTGGCTTAAAAATGGTTCTTGGGGGGCTGGAGAGATAGCCTAGTGGTTAAGAGCACCGACTGCTCTTGCAGAGGATCCGGGTTCGATCTCCAGCACCCACATGGCGGCCAAGAACTGTAACTCCAATTCCAGGAGAACTCCAGTTCCAGGGGAATCCAAGACCCTCTTCTGACCTCCGAGGCATTGCATGACACGGATGCACAAACCTACATGCAGACAGTACATTCATACACATACAAAAATAAATAAAATGTAAAAAAAAAACAAAAACGGTTCTTGGCTGCCATGTAGGTGCTGGGAATCGAACCCAGGTCCTCTGCAAGAGCAGTTGGTGCTCTTAACTGCTGAGCCATCTTGCTAGCCCCATTATTATTAATTTATATTTTATGCATATGAGTGTTTTACCTGCATGTATGTAAATGCACCACATGTTGGATCCCCTGGAACTGGAGTTAAGGATCATTGTTACTGCCATCAGGGTGCTGGGAACTGAACCTAGATCTTCAGCAAGAGCAGCCAGTGCTCTTTACTGGCCCATCTCTCCAGCCCGCTCCCCCCCATCCTCCCTCCTCCCGCCTTCCTTCTTTACCTTGAACTTTCTACATAGGCCAGGCTGGCACTGATCTCACAGGTTTCTGCCTGCCCTGCCTCCTCTGTGCCAACCACGCTCAACCGCTTGCACCTTCATCATCAGCTATTTCTCATTCTACCCATGTGTCCTGAGTCTGAATCTTTGCCTTCAGACATAGAAACCTGGATACTTTAGTTTTTGTTGTTTTTTTTTTTTTTTAAACCTGGATACTTTGGTAGGTGGCCTGGGACCCAGGTCCAGGCCTAGAACACTGTGATTAAAGGGCCTGTGTCAGCCGGGCTTGGTGGTACGCGCACCTTTAATCCTAGCACTTGGGAGGCTGAGGCAGGCGGATCTTTGTGAGTTCAAGGCCAGCCTGATCTACAGAGCGAGTTCAGGACAGCTGGGGCTACAGGGAGACCCTGTCTCGAAAAGACTAAATAAATAAATAAATAAATAAATAAATAAATAAGTAAATGGCCTGTGTCCCACTTAAATAAAAAGGACTATTCCTTCATATGTGCACACACAAGTGCAGGTGCCTCATGTGCCCATATAACTCCAGCTCCAGGATTCCCTGGAGGGCAGTTGTCTGATCTGGGGGCAGGGAACTGAACTTGGATCCTGTGCAGGAGCAGGAAGTACTCTTCCGAGGGATTTCTGCAGTGCTCTTAGCTGCTGTGCTGTCTCTCCAGATCTACAGAGGCTTCTCTGAGTGGGTGTGTAGTCTGGGTGCATGCCCCCAGGGTGTGTGCAGAGTCCACTTGACTCCTGATTCATCCCCTAGAGACAGTGTCTGGTCAAAACCTGGAGCAGGCACCCAGCAAGCCCAGCAAGCCCTGGAAGCCCCATCTCATCCCCCACAGTCTTGAAGCTACCAACTCCGTCTGTGTCACCACACCCAGCTTCTTACATGAGTTCTGGAGATTTGAACTCAGGTCCTCAAGCTTGCTTAGCAAGCTCACTCTTTTCAATGAGCCAGCCGTCTCCCCAGCCCCTACTCATCTCCTTAATTGGCAAATTGAGCGAGGTGACTGATGCTGTCCACTGGAAGCTGCAGGACCCAGACTTTTGCCCTAAAACTCAGCTGGGTCGAGACAGTGGTGAGTTGGGCAGCAAGCCCCGAACTCCCTAGGAGCCTGAGACACAAAGCCAGCGCCCACCTCTGTTCTAAATATGTCTCAAAGAAGACTGGGGACCTTCTGGTGTCCCAGGTCAGTCCGTAGGTGCTCCTCCCTTATGGCCTTGGAGGGGCTCCCAGAAGCCACCCCAAAGGCCAGGGTTAACAGGAAGCGCCAAGCCACCGCCAGGCACAAAAGCCTCATTGTTCTCCACCCGCACCTCCCCCTCTTCCAGGAAGACCCTCCCAGCAGCCCTTAAGGGGTCCAAGCTGTCCCCCCACCCCCACCCCAGCCAGCCGGTGGGGAGGGCAAGTACAGGAAAAGGAAGCCGGTCAGCCAGGGTGTGGGGCCGGGGACTGCAGTCACCGCAGAGTCCTTCCAGCTTCTGAGCACAGAGCCCACCCCCAGGCCCCATCTGGACACCAAGAGGCTTTGATTCGGGGCTTCTTAGGTAGCTGGGAGGACCTGGGTTCGCCCCTCCCCCACCATGCTTCCAGGGTCCGGAAGTTTCTGGCCCATCCTCCATCAGAGGATAGAGAGAGAGAGATCTATTCAGATTAGCAGATCCGGGCGAGGTGGCCTGAATCTGGGGGTGGGCTCAGGGAAGAGCTGAACTGTGAGCGTTTCTCTGGGAGCCCCTGAGGCAGGCAAGGACAGGGCAAGCAGCTGGCAGCCAGATGTGAGTGGACAGGCTGGGGAGGAAATTAATTGGTGCCAGTTGGGTGGCAGGGGGGCTGGGGGATGGTTCATGGAATACTGAGATTCTTAAATGGGAGGAAAGGTGGCTCAAGGGCCTGCAAACTGAAAGGCTTGAGAAAGAGAAAGGGGCAGAGTGGGGCCTGGGCTCAGTGGGCTTTTGGAAGGAGCTGTGAGGATTGGCCAAAGCTTAGAAAGTATGTACCAGCAGTTCTAATAAGACATTCTCAAGGCAGGTGTGTGGGTTCTCCTGGACAGAACAGAGGCCCCGTTTCTCCGGCCACAGGTGTGGGGTCTGGGCACCTCAGGGTCACTGGTGTGATATTCTGGGATACTCCAGACACCTGCAGGAGTGTTGGAAGCCTCCAAAGCATCAAGGGGCACGTGAGCCTCAAACTCCAGCAAGCTTCTCAGCTGTTCAGCCTTTGGGGTTACCTAGATTGGGAGCTGACGGATGGACCCTCCTTCCCAGCTCCAGGAGCGCTGACAGTTTTTGGAAGGCGCTGTTGGTCACATGCAGGGGCTGCAGGGGCCCTGTGAGTTTTGCCTCTCTCGCCCCGGCTGATTGATATGGTCCTCTCCACTCTAGGCTGCCTACTCACCTCGGGAGCCTCGCCCCTAACTCCAGTTTCTACGTGGAGTTCAAATCCCAGCTCTGGCCAGCTAGCTACTGGACCCGGACCTGCCTGGGGCGTGTGGCCTCTCTTGACAGCCTCGAACCGGAGACCGGTCCCTGGGCTTCCAGGACTAGTTCGGACCTGGGGCCCTGCCCTCCCCGGTGCTGTGTGTCGGACCTGCACTGCAGGGCTGTGGCACATGACTGTCCACTTCACGTTGCCTTATAGTTTTGTAGGATAGTCCCCTCTGGTCTCAGTTTCCCTATCTATAAGAAGTGAACACAAAGCTTACAATACCAGCTTCGAGACAATCAGAAAGGGAGCAAGCATCCAGGTAACAAGGCCAGGCTACATCTTGAGTTCAAAGCCGGCCTGACTGGAGTGGAGCTGCTTGGTGATTGGAGATTCCTTGTCCTGCATGTAGGGAGACCATGATTCAATCCTGGTTCAATCTGTGGCACCACAACTAACCTCAAAGCTGAGGTTGGCCTGGGGATGTGGCACTTTTAGTAAAGTGTTCTCTGACCACACAGCCCTGGTGCTGACCTGTAAATCTTAGCACTCAGGAACCAGAGAGGAGGATCGGTAAGTTCAAAGTCTTCCTTAACCACATGAGGAGTTTAAGGCCAGTCTTGGCTACAGAGACCTTATCTCAAAAGGAAAAACCAAAATAAAAAATAGCTGCAGCACTAGCCTTTAATCTCAGCACTCCAGAGGATCACTTGTGATATTGAGGACAGCCTGGTCTACACAGTCCCACCCCAGCTGTGGCTACTGGGAGATCCGGTCTCAAAAAGGCAACAAAACAACAGAATTTAGTTCCATGTTGGAGTGGCTCCCAACCACCACTCCGTGGGGTGGGGGGGAATCCGATGTCTTCTGGCCTCTGTGGGCACCTGCACTCATTTGCACATAGACACACATAAACATACTTAAGAATAATGATCTTTAAGAATAACTGAGCAATCTTCACACAGGTACTTACATATGTTCACAGCAGGACTGGCCACAACAGTTATGGGTGGAAACAACCTACATACCCACCAGCAGGTGAATGGATAACAAATGTTATCCACATGGGAACATTATGAAGCCATTAAAAAAAGAAAAAGGGTTCTGTTATGTGCTACAACATAGATGAGCCTGAAAAACATGATGTAGAGTTAAAGAAGCCAGATGGAAAAGTTATGCTGTGGATGTACTACTCACAGGTGCTGTCTACACCAGACAATACAGAAGATCCTTGGGATGGAAGGAAGGCTGAATGATTGCTAATGGGGTTTAGGACATCAAGATTTTGAAACTAGCTGGGCATGGTGGCATAGGCCTTTGATCCTAGCACTTGGGAGGCAGAGGCAGGCAGCTCTCTGTGAGTTCAAGGCCAGCCTGGTCTACGGAGTGAGTTCCAGGACAGCCAGAGCTACTAAAAGACCCTGTCTCAAAAAGACAAAAAAAAAAAAAATTTTTTTTTTTGAAAGTAAAGGAGACAGTTGAATCACTTGGAATGCACTGAATAAATACTAAATTGCCCCTTGGGGCTGAGTGGAGATAGGTCTCTGGGATTGCAGGTTACCACCTGAGTTCTATCTCCAGAACTCAAGGAAAAAGTCTCCTATGTTAAGCACCTGTCATCCCAGTGGCCAGGAGGTAGAGGTAGGAGGACTAGGATTCAAAGTTCGGAGGTCACAGGCTCTACATGGTGTTAAAGGTCAGCCTGGGTTACAAGACCATGTCTCACAAAAACCTAAAATAAAAAGGCCTGTGTGAGAAGTACTGACACAGAAAGCAGGTTACTGTAACCAGAGGTGAGTAGAGGTTATGCTACAAATTGGCAGGGCCCACATGAGGCCAGGGCTAGTGTATACAATCATATATTCTCTTTGGTGCTGGGGAGGAATCAGGACAAGTGCAGCCCCAGGGAGCACACCCTTAGCTTAGAGTTTCAGTGTGAGCTAAAGGATGTCCCAGCGTTTCTCAGAACTTCCCTTTTCTGCCTGTGGTTCTTCTCATAGCAAGAATGAGGATATTTTTCCAGAGTTCCCTTGGTAGCCTGTCTTTGGGTCCTTCAGAGGGTCTCTGTAGTCCAGACTGGCCTCAAACTGTGGAGTTAAGGATGGTAGGAAGTCAAGAGCTTCCTCACACCATCTCACCAAAACTGGGATTACAGGGCTGACCACCACACCCATGTAATGTGGAGGCCAAGTTGGACTTGAACTCATCGAAATCCTGTTGCCTTAGCTTTTCCAATGTTGGCATTACATGCCCGAATTGTGAGAATTTTTTTTTCCTTTTGTTATTTTTGCTATTTTCGAGACAGGGTCTTCCTTTAGTTACAGCTGGCCTGGAGCTCACTCTGTAGACCAGGCTGGCCTTGAACTCACAGAGATCCGCCTGCATCTGCCTCCCAAGTGCTGGGATTAAAGGCATGCACCACCAAATAATTTCTTAATGTACTCTATTCTGATAGGACACAAGAGGACGTAGGTGTGTGTGTGTGTGTGCCCACGCGCGTTTTAGGCCCTCCATCTCCAGTCTCACCGCTAGTGGCGGGGCACCGGAAGCCCCTAGGCGGCCTGGGAGGGTGGGGGTTGGCCAAGCCACTTCCCAGGGAAGGAAGGGCCTGGCGGTTTCAGCTAACAGGATGCACAAGTCCGTCTCAGCCACCAGGGGCTTCCTGGGCCTGGCCTTGCTGGGGGGAGGGGAGGCATGTTCAGTCGCTCCTCTTCCCCTTAAGAACTCGCGAGTCGGAACTCTGTGGGAGAACGCTAGAAGTCTCCTACGTTCCCAGCAGAGGAAGTCCCGGGAGGCAAGCTGGCTTGCAGCCCCAGGGAGTGTGCTCGCTCACCTCCAGGGATGGAGGCGGGAGGCCGGGGCAGTGTGTGTGTGTGTGGGGGGAGATGCTGCACTGCACCCTCTTCAGTTCCACCTCCAGGTCAGCTGAAGCCCGCCGGAGTAGTGGGCGGGCCCAGCGTTTTCCTGGAGCCTCCCGCTGCCCCCATCTGGCACCTGCGGCTTCTTTGTCCTCGGGCTGCGGTCCCGCCCTCCGCTCGCTCTGGGGCCACGCCTACGACTTCCATCCAAAACCGAGAAATTCAAGTTTGTTGTACTCTGGTTGGATAGCCTGCAGCCAAGGAATCAAGGAAAACTGGGGGTCCAGTGAACTTTAAGACAAGGTTTTCTTGTACTCCCAACTGGCCTGGGAATAGAGATCTGCCTGCCTCTGCTTCCTGAATGCTGGGATTAAGATGCGCATAACCACACTGTCTAGAATTTTTTTTTGAGACGAGAGTCCTGGTTGGGCTCGAAGTCACTATGAAGACCAGGGTGACCAGAAGTTAGAGATCCACATGCACTGGACTCCATGCGTGCTCTACTACACCCAGTCTTTTTTTTTTTTTTTTTTTTTTTTGAGGTGGGGGTTATCGGGAACTTGCTGTGTAAGTGGCCCTGACTGGTCACTGTTGGATCTACAGGCATGAGGACTCCATTCCCTGTTTGCATGAACACTTTCAAACCCTGTATGCTGGAAAAGGTTTAAAGGCCCATGTCACCTACCGGGCGACTGAGGGTGGGCACTCCCTAGTCTGAAGCAGCTACGAGACTGGTGCTGAAAGCATGTCCCAGCACCCACGATCACGTGCACTCCAGGTGCCAGAGCTCTGCAAACCAGTTCAAGAGAGCAGAGACCTGCCGTCATGCAAAGTTCTCAGAGCACAGCACCCGGAAGTACACCCCCAAACGTGTCTGCGGAATTTATCTCCTTCTGAAGCTCAGAGTGGTAGGGGAATTCCTAGTAAATCAGGAGGAGCAAGAGCCTACAAGCTTTCAAAGGACCCTCCCACGAGGTACCCGGTCAGACCGGTTCCCCAGCCACCCGCCCAGAACCCTCAACCCCGACAAGCTTCCAAAGGACCCTCCCACTAGGTACCCGGTCAGACCGGTTACCCAGCCTCCGGCCCGGAACCCTCAACCCCGCCTCCCCCCCCCCAGGGGAGCCAGACAGAGAGGGGGGAGCCAGACAGAGAGGTGCTTTTATCAAATGATCTTTATTTTTCAAAAACGACTGGTAAATCACCAGGTAGACGAGTCTCAAACAGTACACCCTAGGAAAAGCCCAAGGACTTGCTATCAGCCGCTGCGGGCTGGGCGGTAAACTCCCCCTTTGAGGTTCAGCCCCCGGCAGTCAGCGCCAAGGGCGTCTCCGGAGGCTTCAGACCCACACTACACGCAGCAGTTGCGAACTTGAATTTGAAATTAGTTCATTCCGGGTTCCCAGCGGAAAGCGCAGTTGCGCTGAGCTAGCAGCAGCCCGCGGGGGCGAGGCGACTTAAGTCACTTCCCATTCTCCAGGGCGGGTTCACACCCTGACCCTCCTCCCAGGCCCCACACCCACGAAAGGCAACAGGAAGCTCCCCCCGTCTGCCCCATGACGCAATGATGACCACTTGCACAAGTATGTCACCAGAGGGGAGAGGGAGTGCCTGGAATTGAGGTTGGAAACGCATACACTAGTGAAAAACCTTGAAAGGGCAGCACAGCATGGCCCCTCTCGTGAGAAATAGTCCGACCCTGAGATTGAAGAACTAGACCTCCCTGCCACAAGGGAGGGAGAGGCCAAGCCAGTTCCCTGTCCATTAACAGCACCTGTGGACGCCGTACTCCGGGAGAAGGCGCCTGCGCCCCGGCTCCTCACGGGTGGCTCCTCTCCACCACCCCACCGGCTTTCCCTCGGGGGCCTCGCAGCGGGTGTGCGCTTTCGCCTGCGGTGGCGCCTTGCGGGTCCTCAGAAGGCCACCACAGCGCGCACCAGCACGTTGAGTACGCTGTCTGTCGGGCGGCAAGCCGGCTTGGGCTCAGACGCCGTCGGGGGCGCGGCTGGTCCGCAGTTCAGCAGGCCGGAGAAGCGCCGCTGGAGGACGCGGGCCAGGTTAGGGAAGGCGCCCTCAGCTTGTGCGGGAGGGGGCTGCAGGCGACCTGAGACCTGCGACGACGCAGGGCTCTCCACCACCTCTTCTAGGCGAGCTTTCTTGCTCGGGACCTGTCCGGAGTCACCCCCGTCGTTAAGGCTGCTGCTGCTCCGGCGCTTGCGGCTGACTCTGGTGGAGTGCGGGTCACAGCGGGCAGGGGTCTCCTCAGTCCACGGGGCGTCTTCCTGCGTGTCCATAGGCTCCGGAGGCTGCTCGCCGCCGGGGGGCGCTACTCTCACTGCAACTTCGGTTTCCCGAGGCGGGTGCAGGCGAGGGTCAAGAGATCGGGTGGGTGGCGAGGACTCGGGCTCGTGGGCCTCCACCTTCGCGGAGAGGTACAGCTCCCGGGCGCTGCGCATGACTAACGACAGCTGAAGACTCCGGTGCAGACGCAAGCCACCACGCTGCATGCGAGAGTGGTACATCTTCCACACGGACAGGGTCATGATGCGCTGCGCTTCTTTCTGCACTTCCATGACGGCTCGAATGAGAGGGCGGGTGGAACTACCTAGACAGAACACACTACTAAAAACCTGGAAGACGCTGTGCGGGCGCTCCTAGCGCCCCAGCCGCTTTAAAGCCACAATGACATCACGGAGACGCCCCGCCCAATCCGAAAGCCTCATCCGGGCTTTCCGCCGCGCGGTAGCCAAGGACTCCTTAAAGCAACAGAGCGAAATTTCTAACATCTCCTGCGAAAATACTGAAGCCTAGATTAGGAAGAACGCTCCCACTGCATGGTGAGGCCCGCAGGTTCGCTCAGACCCACGGGAAGCCCCACAGTGAGGCCCACCTACGTACCTGTGCTGGATGCAGCCTGCTGTGGGGTTTTCCCTTGGCGGCGGGAACTCGCTCTGTCTCCCTAGCGGGGCCTCTTCCTAGCGTACCCGAGTTATCTAAGGAACCAGTACCTAAGCCTTCACTTCTAAGCGGTTAAGCGCGCAAAACACTGTTGAGCTCTCATCGCTCACTTGGCGAAGTGATCTTTGTGCAGGTGGAAAAACGGAGACAATAACCTGCCCCAAACATGGTAAACGAACAAATGGGTACATCGCGAAAAAAGGAGCAACTAGGAGCCCCAGGCGGACCAACCTATCTCCTGTGAGTGGGTGGGAAGGGGCGTGCAGCTCGCACAGGCCGGTGGCAGACCGTATCCACAGTTCTGATGCTGTTCCCAGGCTCTGCGTTAAGCATCAACCTAGTTTACTGTGACTCGACCCCCTGGGTGTGTTTGGTAATCCTAAAGCCCTGGACCCAGTGGCTTGGGAGTCCCAGAGAAACATATGGCCTGATACTCTCCCACCAACGGCAGCGCAGTGCTCTCTGTCCCTGCGCTCTGGGATCTGAAGAAAGAAATGGCAAGATGGCTAAGCGCATGGGAGCACTTGCCTCCAAGCCTGAAGACCCTAGTTTGATATCCCGGACCTACACGTTGGAGAGAACTGATTCCTGCAACTCGTCCACTTATTACCCACATGCACGTCTTTGCGCGCGCACGTACACACACATAAACAGAAAAGACATTGGTTGCGGAGCGAGGAAAGACCCTCATAATTCCAGTATCTCTATTCATTTCTGGTGCAACCCTTCAAGGAGCCCCAGCGATCTCCGCGCTTTTCCCGCCACAGCAACCAGCAGACTTCCCCAGCTAAATTTGGAAGTGGTGACGTAGGGCTGCCCAGCAAGCCGCTTCCGGAGGCCCATGTAAGGACAGGGGCCGGATTGCCTTAGCCGAGGAGGCTTCCGGGGCGGAGCTTTGCCAGAAGACCACAACCCGGTCTGGATCTGCGAGCCTGGGCCCTAAGGCCCTGCTCTCCCGCCGCCAGAAGCGCGCAAGGCCAAGTCAAATTGCAGAATCCCATGTCCCAGATGCTGGGCCGCGAACCTCCAAAAAATGGCTCTGGTCCTGGTGTCTTGCCAGTGTGGCAAGGGACGCCATGGCCTGCCTGGGCGCCACCATGGGCCCCACATAGTTACAGATTCTGGCTAACTCCGGAGCCTGCCAATCATCAGACTACGGCTTCCTTCTACCAAGATCCAAAAAATACTTTTTCTGAGACCTTACGCGGAGAGGCCACTGTACACAAGACCGACTCCAGGAGTCTCTCCACAGACGGAGATCCCACCCGCAGAGGGCTGCCCTGGAGGCCAGGCCTCAACTCCAAGGTTCTCAGGAGAAACAGGTCTAATAAATAAACTTCCTTTAATCCCAGTACTCTGGAGACAGAGGCAGGTAGATCTCTGTGAGTTCAAGGCCAGTCTGGTCTACAGTGAGTTCCAGGCCAGCTGGGGCTACAGAGAGACCTGTCTCAAAAAGACTTAAAAAGGAAAGACAGACAGACTTGTAGACAGCCCTGGGAGGTGACCTTCCCACCTTCCCAGGAATCTCCAGGACCCATACTCAGGGCCACTTCAGCCTAAATTTTTTGGGGACCAGCAGTTAAGAGCACTGGTAGACAACCAGAGTTTGGTTTCCAGCACCCACATGGCAGAGACCAACTGTCAGTAATTCCAGTTCCAGGGGATCTGAGGGCCTCTTCTGGTCTCGGAGGCACGCTGATTGTACACCTACATACATGCAAGCAAAACATCATACACATAAAAATGTAAAGTACATTTACCTATTTTGTACTGTGTGTGAGCTCCTGCCTATCTGGTGAAGTCAAAGTATACTTGTGGGACAAAAGCGTCTTTATCTCGCTGGCCACTTTTTTTCTTTTGGTCTTTTTTTTTTTTTTAATTTTTATTTATTTATTTATTTATTTATTTATTTATTTATTTATTTTTATCTGTATGCATGTACTGTCTGCATGTAGATCTGTGCACCCGTGTCGTGCAATGCCGCGGAGGTCAGAAGAGGGCGTCGGATTCCCCTGGAACTGGAGTTCTCCTGGAACCGGAGCCACAGACGGTTCCCAGCCGCCATGTGGGTGCTGGGGATCGAACCCGGGTCCTTTGCAAGAGCGGTCAGGCGCTCTTAACCGCTAGGCCATCTCTCCAGCCCCTTCTTTTGGTCTTTTTGAGACAGGGTCTCCCTTTAGTCCTAGCTGGCCTGGAGCTCGCTATGTAGACCAGGCTGGCCTTGAATTCACAAGAGATCCACCTGCCTCTGCCTCCAGAGTGCTGGGAACAAAGCCATGTGCCACCACGCCCAGCCATTTTTTTTTTTTTTTTGGTCTTTTCGAGACAGGGTCTCCCTGTATGCCCAGCTGTCCTGGAACTCACTCTGTAGACCAGGCTGGCCTTGAACTCACAAAGATCCGCCTGCCTCTGCCCCCACCATGCCCGGCCACTTTTGTTTTTTAAGACAGGGTCTCGGCCCAGACTGGCCCCCAACTCGATATTAGTTGAGTCTGGCCTTTAATTCCTAATCTTTCCGACTCTACTTCCCAAGTGTTGGGATTACCTGGCACCATGCTCACCTCATCCACCTTTACTAAGATTCATCCATCAGAACCCTACCCCCTTCCAACCAGCTCTTCTCCAGTCTTTTCATTAACTTGTCACTTGATCTAGCACATCCAAGAATGGGAACCAGATGCAGGGGGGCGGGGGAAGGGGGGGAGTTCTCCGTTCAAGTTCAAGGAGGACCAGGTGTGGCTGCTCACGTCTTTAATCCCAGCACTCATGAGGCAGGGGCAGGTGGATCCCTGTGAGAAGTTAGAGGCCACTCTGGTCTATAAAGCTAGTTCCAGGTCACCTGGGACTACATACTGAAAGTTTAGATCAAAAGACAAGAGAGAGGCGGGGGAGTGGAGCATATTTTCGAGGGCCTGTGTGATGGATCAGTGGGTATAAATTCCTGCCGTCCAACAATCCTGAGTTCAATCTCCGGGACCCACGTGGCAGACGAAGAGGACTAACTCTCACAAATTTTCCTCTGATCTGTGCATGGGGACACACACAATTTTTTTGGGGGGGGGGTGTTTTTGAGACGGGGTCTCCCTGTAGCCCAAGCTGGCCTGGAACTCACTCTGTAGACCAGGCTGGCCCGGAACTCGCGGCGACCCGCCTGCCTCTGCCTCCTGCATGCCGAGATTAAAGGCGTGATCCACCACCCCTCCAAATAAATGTTTTTTTCTTTTTTTTTTTAAATTTTTTTTTAATTTTTATTTATTTATTTCCATATGTGTATGAATGTATTGTCTGCATGCAAGTCTGTGCACCCGTGACATGCAATGCCGCGGAGTTCAGAAGAGGGTGTCGGATTCCCCTGGAACTGGAGTTCTCCTGGAATTGGAGTTTCAGACGGCTCTCGGCCGCCATGTGGGTGCTGGGGATCGAACCCGGGTCCTCTGCAAGAGCGGTCGGCACTCTTAACCGCTAGGCCATCTCTCCCAGCCCTGTTTTTTTTTTTAATTCTCTGTATGTGATCAATGTAATGGTCTGCATTCAGGTCTGTGCACCGTGTCGTGCAATGCGGAGGTCAGAAGACGGCGTCGGATTCCCCTGGAACTGGAGTTCTCCTGGAATTGGAGTTTCAGACGGCTCTCGGCCGCCATGTGGGTGCTGGGGATCGAACCCGGGTCCTCTGTAAGAGCGGTCGGCGCTCTTAACCGCTAGGCCATCTCTCCAGCCCCCCAAATAAATGTTTTTAAAAAGATGGCCTAGCGGTTGAGAGCGCCGACTGCTCTGACAGAGGACCCGGGTTCGATCCCCAGCGCCCACATGGCGGCTGAGGGCCGTCTCTGACTCCAATTCCGGGGGAACTCCAGTTCCGGGGGAATCCGACACCCTTTTCTGACCTCCGCGGCATTGCACGACACGGGTGCACAGACTTGCATGCAGACAGTACATTCATGCACATACGGAAGTAAATAAAATAAAAAAAAAAAATTAAAAAGGCCGGGCGTGGTGGCGCTCGTCTTTAATCCTAGCACTCGGGAGGCAGAGGCAGGCAGATCTCTGAGTTCAAGGCCAGCCTGGTCTACAGTGAGTTCCAGGACAGCTGGGACTACAGGGAGACCCTGTCTCAAAAAGACCAAAAAAGAAGTCCATTCCCCATATTTTAGAGTAATATAAAATCAAAAGAACGAGAAAAGAAAAGAAAAAAATCTCCCCCAAAGGGACTTCGAGTTATGGAAGCTATTATTGACATAGCTCTCAAAGGAAACAGTCTACAGCCACAGTCTGTCTGGAACCAACATTCAGAGTTTGGACCCAAATCCTGCCGGACAGAAGTAGGACAAGTACCCGACCCCACGTAGAGTATCCAAGCGCAAGGCTACGGCACAGGAAGATGGCTGCGGGCAGGACGGAAGTGCAGTAGCTCTGGTCCTCCAGGACCTCTCTTTCTCGCCCGGAGGTCCGGCTCTCTATGGTGGCATCCCAGGCTCGAGGGTGACTGCAAGTTCCACCTGGTAGGAGTGAAGGAGTTTGCTGGCACTAGCCGAGTTAGGGGTTTGGTCTAGAGGGAGGAAAGTGGACATGTCCCTGGAGGACCCTTTCTTTGTAGTCCGAGGGTGAGTGACAGCGGCAGGGGCGGGAGAGAAATGGAACGGATCAGTTCCCCTTGTCGACCCGTGCCTGGGTGTGGGCCTGAGCTTGCCAGGCAGTTCGGGCACAGCAATCCGCGTGCATGGGGTGCCCCATGGTCAAGTGGGAGAATACACGGGGCGGGAGGCTACAGGGTGTCTCGAGCTCCCAAGTTCCAGGGACGGGTGGGAGACCTTGCCACCAGCTGTGCTCACTGTGTGCCCCTAGCGAGGTGCAGAAGGCTGTGAACACCGCCCGCGGGTTGCACCAGGGCTGGTTCGAGCTCCTGCAGGAGGGCTCAGAGGTGGGGAGTGAGGAGCTCAACTGGACCACTAATGAGTTGCGGAACTGCCTGCGCAGCATCGAATGGGACCTCGAGGACCTGGAAGAAACCATCAATACCCTGGGGCTGTAGAAAGGTGGCATGGCAGAGCATATTGCCAAAGTACGAGGCTATTGGAGACAACCTATTAAAGAGGCTGGATGTCTGGGGAGGGGTTTTAAAATGTGTCAGGGTTTGACCCTTGACGCTAAGCTAATGCATAGTGGAGGCCAGCCCTTTCAAGTTCAAGCTCTCAGCCGGAGACCTGCAGGAGAGAAAGGTGTTCCTAGAGCGGATGCAGGAAGCGGTACAGGTGAGGTGCAGAACTGATGTGGTGAGTGTATGGAGGTTAGGGTGTCTATTTGTGTGTGGTGTGTGTGTAGGAAACAGGGTCTTATGTAGCTCTGGCTGGCCTGCAACTTGGATGTATAGGCCAGGCTGGCCTTACCTTCAACTCAAGATCTTGCCCCACCTTCTAAGTGGGTTCAATCAAGTAACATCATTCCTGGCTTACATTAGGGTGTCTGGGCTCTGAAGCTGCTTTCAATTCCTAGGAGATGAAGGATCACCTGGTCAGCCCAGCAGCCCTGGCTTTCATAGAGAGGAGTCACAGAGAGGTAATGAATGGATGGATCTAGCCCAAGTCCCACCCTGAGTGCTGCCTTGTGTGTACACCTGCTACTTCTGTTGTCAGTGCTCTTTGGTTGTCTACCTGCCTCTTTCTGGATACCTATACCTAACCCTCCATATCCTTCAGGTTCCATAGCCTCAGATTCAACTCATCAAGGAGCAAAAACATTTGGCAGAAAAGGATGTCTTGTCTGTGATTTCAAAACAGCACAGCCTAACAGCTGCTTACACAGCATTTACATTGCTCAGGTCACTACAGATGACAGGACTCTATGGTGAGCTGGGAATAGTGGCTCAAATCTCTAATCCCAGCACTCAGGAGACAGGAAAATTGCAGGGAACTCAAGGCCACTGTCATCTAAAAAGTTCCAGGCCAACCAGAGCAACACAGTGAGAGCCTGTCTCAAACATAAAGCTCATGCCTGTAATCTTGGCATTCATGAGGCTGAGGCAGGAGGCTCACCAGTTCTAGCCCAGTGTGGACTACATAGACTTTTTTTTGACACTTATGTAAAATTTATTTATTGAAGTCAGAAGACAACTTACAGGAGCCAGTCCTCTCCTTCTACCATATAGGTTCCAGGGATTGAACTCAGGCTCTCTTATTTTTAATTAATTTTATTATTTATGTATATGTGTCTCTATGTGTGTGTGTGCCATGTGTCCGAGGATGCCCATGGAGGCCAGAAGAGGGTGTCAGAACCCTAGAACTTCCTTACACTGATGCTGGCAGCCAAACTCTGGTCATTTCCAAGAATGGGAAGAGAGCTATCTTTCCAAACTCTAGGGTTTTGTGCTTAATACAGGATAGCAATTCTTCTGCCTCAGTCTCTCAAATGCTGAGATTACATGTGTGTGCCACCATGCTTGGCTCAAATGGTAGAGTGCTTGCCGAGCATGTTCAAAGCCTTGAGGCTACATGAGACCTTGTTTCAAAAACAAAGAGTCTGGTCGACATAGGGAGCTCCAGACCAGCTGGGACTAAAGGGAGACCCTGTCTCAAAAAAAAAAAAAAAAAAAGTTTAGGATGAAGAGATTGGTTAGCAATTAAGAGCACCTATTGCTTTTGCACAAGACCCAAGTTCAGTTCCTGAACTATGTTGGGCCATTCACAAGCCCCTTATCTCCAAGCTCCAGGGGATCTGACATTCTCTTTTGGCCTCTATGGACATTTGCATTCATGTGTACATGCCCCCACACAATACATATACACACACTTGCATTCATGTGTACATGCCCCCACACAATACATATACACATACTTAGAAAAATACCAGTAGGTTGGGCAGAGTGGTACATGCCTTTTAATTGCAGCATTCAGGAGGCAGAAGCGGGTAGATTTCTGTGAGTTCAAGGCCAGTCTGGTCTCCATAGTGTGGTACAGACCACACAGCTACACAGAAGACCCTGTCTCAAAACAAAACAAAACCACCTCTAAAAAGCAGACTACTTACCCCCAATGACAAGAAAAAACTAGTTTGAGTCTACGGAGGAGCCACATAGGTTCTTTGCAAATACCATGCCTTTTTTTTTTTTTTTTTTTGAAACAGGTCTCCCTCTAGTCCCAGATGGCCTGGAACTCACTCTGTAGACCAGGCTGGCCTGGAACTCACAGAGATTCACCTGCCTCTGCCTCCCGAGTGCTGGGATTAACCACCACGCCTGGCATATCATGACATTTTATGTAAGGGGTTTGACTTCCTTGTATTTGGGCATCTGCGAGGTCCTGGAAGTCTCTTGATATAGAGGGCTCTGTTTCAGTATGTTTATTTACCTTCTCCAGTAAGTGGTTTCTATACAGGAGGGGACTGGGAGTCTTTGCTGTCTCTACTGACATACCACTTGCTGTTGCTGTTGTGTGGAGGGCATATGCCTACCTTTTCTATTGACCTCCACATACCCACTGTTTCCTTCTGCATTTATGTTGGCTCTGCTACTGTCTTTTTCTTTGTTTTGTGGTCATGCTGAGAAATACCAGCCTGTCCCTACTATTCATACCCATGTGGATTCTGAGTGGGTTAAGGCCCCCATCACTTGGCCTCTCCTGCATTTGGAGGTTGAAATCCAAACACTGAAGTACAGTTATTGACTCAGTAATAGCGTTCTGTTGAGTAAAGGTATAAGCCAGGCTGTATTCATGCTAAATGCACTAGTCAAAATAAAAGGGGGGGGCCCTATTAGGAGCACATACTGCTCTTCCAGAGGATCTGACACCCACTTCTGGTCTCCACAAGCACTGCAGTCATGGTCATAAACCCATGGAGATATACACATACACATAATCGATGGCACATGCAGAGGCAGCTCTTTGTGAGATTGAGACAAGCCTGATCTACACAAGTTCCAGGCCAGTTAGGGCTACAGGGAGACCTTGTACCCTCCCTCCAAATCTAAAAGCCACAATGTAAGGGGGAGAGGGGGTATAGCTCAATGGTAGAATGTTCTGGGACTACAGAGAGACCCTGTCTCGAAAAGACCACCAAAAAAAAAAAAAAAAAAAAAAAAAAAAGAAAGTAAGGCCAAACATTGTGGCACATAGCTGCCATCCCAGAGGCTGCTCCATCACTGACTGCCCTGCTGTTCTACCACAAAGCTACCCTCGGCTTGCTGTGCAGAAGTGCCCTCCCTGACCCTGCTGTCTGTATCCCTACAGATGCTGGGAGACAAGCCTGCTGGATGCCAGTATGGTCTCCTCTCGTTACCTGGAAGAACAGCAAGCCACCCAGCAGGTCTGTGAGGGTTGTGGGGGGCCCTGGGATGAGGATGTGGGACAAAGGGTTTCCTGCTCCCAGCTGTTCCCCTCCTTTACTCTGCAGCTGATCATGGACCATCAGGATCAACAGCTGGAAATGGTGTCTGGGAGCATCCAGGTTCTGAAACACATATCAGGCAGAGTAGGGGAAGAGCTGGATGATCAAGGCATGTAAGGCCAGGGCCAAAGGGGTGGACTAGGTGCCCCTGGCCTCCTGGCACACAGTGGGCTGATTCCACTCTTACGTTGGCAGCATACTGGACACCTTTGCTCATGAGCTAAATCACACACAGTCCTGGATGGACAGGGTTCCAAGGAATATGGCCAAGGTCTCTCACATGACAAGTGGTGAGTTCTTTTTGGAAGGGTAAGGCAAGGCCTGGAATAAGGGAGGTTGTGGCTGGCATTGCCTTCCCCTGTCTTCTGACCCTTCTGTCCCTAGACCGTCGACAGTGGTGTGCCATTGTGGTGCTCCTGGGTGTGGTTTTCCTGGTCCTGATTCTGCTCTTTTTTCTTTGACCTGGGCTGTGTCTGTGGGATGATCTCTGGTTCCTACAGAGCAACTCTACCCACTGAAAATAGGGAACAAGCCTGGAAGGCTCTCCCCAAAGTTCACTTCTAGACCTGGTGAGCACCTAGAGCTGAAGCCCAGGCTTCCACTACTGGTCTTGTCTCAAATGCACTTACCGGGTGGAGGTGGAGACAACAGACACATTCCTCCCCGCTTCTTCTGCCCCAGAGCCATTCACCCCTGTGCCTTCTACTCATGCCAACTTCGAAATAAAGTCCCAGCCTTTTGTATATATTTCTACCATATAGTTTGCTGATTCAAGCTGATCTTGTTTTTTGGTTTTTGGTGTTTTTTAGACAGGGTCTCCCTGTAGACTAGGCTGGCCTTGAACTCAGAGATCTGCCTGCCTCTGCCCCTGGAGCGCTGGGATTAAAGGTGTGCACCACCACACCTGGCTTAAGACAGTTCTTAGCCACTACGTGAGTGCTGGGAATTGAACCCGGGTCCTCTGCAAGAGCAGTTGGTGCTCTTATCCTCTGAGCCATCTCTCCAGGCCCTCTTGGTGTCTTGTCTTTTTGAGACAGGGTCTCCCTGTAGCCCCAGCTGTCCTGGAACTCACATTGTAGACCAGGCTGGCCTTGAACTCACAAAGATCCGCCTGCCTCTGCCTCCCAAGTGCTAGGATTAAAGGCGTGCGCCACCACGCCCGGCCTAAATTGTCATATTTTTAAAAATCTTAGCGTATGGTATGTGTATAGACCCATGTTCCACAGCATTTTGTGGGGTAACTTTTCTCCTTTCACTCTTATGTAAGTTTCAGTGGTCTAACTGGGTCCTTAGGTCTGTACATCAAGTACCTTTACTCACTGAGTAATCTGACTTGAAATCATATTTTCATTTTGGTTGGGACAGGGTCTTACTGTGTAGCTAGCCCTGGCTGGCCTGGAACTCCCTAGTAGATCAATCTCACAAAGATTCCAACTGCCTCTGCTTCCCAAGTACTGGGACTAAAGGCATATACCACATTCAGCTTTTTCCTTTAAAAACCAAAAAACTGTAGTATGTGTGCAGAGGACAACTTTCAGGAATTGGTTCTCTCCTCCAACCATGTGGATCCCAGGGAGATCCAGGTGACCCATTAAGTTTGGCAGCAGATGCTTCTATTCCATGTGCCATCTCAATGGCTCCAAACCCAGTTTTCTAACGGGGTATGGGCTTTCTTGCCATATCAAATGCAGCATTATTGGTCTCAATGAAATACACTGGACTGGGAGGCTGAAGCCAGAGAATCTCTAGTTCTAGGATCTTCTAATAATGAGTGTGGTACTTCCACAGGTGCTCATAGAGAGGATAGGCTTGGGTTTGTGTGATGATCTATCCTTCACATACCTGTGACCTGGCAAGATCTCAGAGTGCCAAATATCTACCCCTTTTTTTGGAGTGGTTATCATACAAGCCCAGGCTGGTCCCAAATTGGCTATGCAGCTAAGGACCTTGAACTCTTCTATTTGCTAGTTTCCAAACTACCAAAGCTGGGACTCCTGAGAGGCACTAGCCTCCACTTTCCCATGCTCCTTTTTGTTCTCTTGTCCTGTGCTATGGTGGGACCCATTGTTTGCTACTGAGCCACCTTTTTTTTTTTTTTTTTAGACAGGGTCTCCCTGTAGCCTCAGCTGTCCTGGAACTCACTATGTAGACCAGGCTGGCTTTGAACTCAGATTCACCTACCCAGCAAGAACTCATCCTCTGACATAGATGAAAAATTCATTTGTGATTTCGGGCTAGGCTGCAGCTCAGTGGCAAAGCACATCTTAGCATGCACAAGGCCTTGCATGGAAGCCTGCATCCAGACCCATGTTTCTTCCAACATACAATGCTGGCCCAGAGAGGGGCAATAGGGCAGGTATGTGCATTGGTCTGTACCAAATGGTGGCCAGATTGTCCTTGGTGTTATCCCTCTGGTACCCACCCCAACCCGTGCCCCCAGAGAGCACTGAAAGGTAGGGCTGTTACAAAGGCGTTTTGTTTATTCTCATCAGCATCACTAACTCTCAGGGTTCACATTTCCCAACGCCACTCCTCTCCATACAGTAGTTAATGTGCAATCTCACTTGCCGGCCAGGGAGGGGCAGGGGCTCGGCCTTGGGTGGGGAGGGCATTGGCACTTCACATGGGTCAGTGGGCAGCCTGTCCCTGTGGAAGAGGCATGGATGGGTGGGAAGGTGGCCAGCAGGTTTGCCCCCTGGTTGTCTTTCCTGCTAGATGGGTTATTCTCTCATTTTCTCCTGGCTGCCAGGGGTGGGGACCATGCAGCTCAGGAGGGTGGGGTGGGGGCAAGCAGCTGACCACCAGGGGAGGGGCGCAGGGGTGGCTCCTGGGGTAAGGCACAACCCTGTCTTTGGCTCTCCTAGTGAGTAGTTTCCTCCCCTGCGTCCCTGGCCCAATCCCCCCACCCCCCCAGTCCCGGGAGCCAGGACCACCTCCTGAGGTCCTTGGAATGGATGGACTCTGCTGCCCATTGTGTGCTACAAGAGCTTTGAGGTTGTAGCAGGCCAAGCAAGACCTCTGAGCCCCAGTAAGCTGCCCCTTACTAGGCTTGGAGGGAACATGGCCTGCCTCACCATGGCCAGGATCAACTGCATGCCAAGTTACCAGGAGATTGTGCTTTGGGATCTGTGCTGGGGCGGGGCAGTAGGCCAGGGTAAGGGGAGGGGAAGGGGGTGCGACTAAGGTGCTTATGCTTTAGCTAGGGGTGTCGACTCCCCTCCACTTGGCTGCCCAGGGCTAAGGTTCTGGGATCAGGCCAGACCCAACACCCCCCCTCCCCCACCAGATGTTAGGAGGGACCCTAGCAGGTTAGAGGTTGCTGTTGGGCTGGAGGGAACAGATCTCCAGATCATACTCAAAAAGCTCCAGCCCATTTTCTCCAATTCTATTAAGCTCTGCCTTTAAGAATGAACTAAGATGCAGAGCTGGGGAGGAAAGGGCAGGGAAGTCAGGGCTAGAAAGGAACCAGTGAGATGGCAATACAGAAGAGGGGAGAAGTAAACGGAAACCCCCTTCCCTGGTGTTCACATGTAAAACTCAAACACCCAAGAACATGCTCTAGGAGAGCTAGAATATAAAGGAATGGCGAGAGAAAACTCTGCAAACCACTAACTATGGACATGGGCCCTGCCCTGCCCCACCCCCCAGGAGTGGGTTCAGCCAAGTGGGACCTGGAATACCCTCGAACTGTAGTCCTGGGGAAGAGGGAGATGGTTGGACCCACAGTACTCCAAGGGTCCTGGGACTCCCCATGGTAACATGCACCTGCATCTCTCACACACAAGCACCCGACTCTTCTCTCTCTCTCTCTACACACACACACACACACACACACACACACACACACACACACAGCCTGCCCTGCACCCTGCCTTCCATAGACCACACCCAGGCACCCAGGGACCCCTCAGACACAGTCCCATTGGTTTGAAAAATAAAAGGAAATCTTATACTTCAATATTTCATTCGCTAAAAAAAGTTTCAAAAAGTTATGTACAGGGGGTGGGGGCTGGGAGCCCTGCCCAGGGGCAGATAGGAGAAGGGCAGTGGCCCCCAAGCCTGCTCCCTGGTTCCAACCCTGGTCTTACCACCTCTAAGATCTTGTTTTGAAAACCAAATGCTTTACACAAGCAGGCATGCACACCCACACCCACACGCTTTGCCAATCTGGAAACCTGTCCTGAGACCCTCTGCCCACATGAGCCCTACTCTCTTGGGACCAGCCTCTATTAGGCTGGGGGGACCCATAGAAACAGAGTAGGGGGAGCTTAGGAGGGGCATGATGGAGGCCGTCACCACCTAGGGTCAGTTCTGGAATCTCTCCGAGCCTTCTCTGGGCCTGTTTCCTCAGCTGCAAAGTAGACAGTCCCTCTTGGCCTCGCCTACCCCAGCCCCAAGGCGCAGGGACAGACGAGAGGGACAGGAAGGCGCTTTTGGAGACATGGAAGCACTGGGGGTGGTGGGAGGGGTCCTGAGAACCCCTGGGCCCCTGGAGTCCCAAGCAGCTGCAGTGAGGGGCAGAGGCTCTTGCTGAGCCCTGCCCTTCCCCCAGCTGGCCTGGTGCTGGGAAATGCCTAAGAGGAAGGGGAACCAGAGCTCCCCCTGCACATGTGGTGGAAGGCCACAGGCCCCACCCGATGCCTGTCCTCTCCTGACCCAGCCCAGTTCACTTTGGAGAAGGATGTGGAATGATAGGGAGGCAGAGGGGTGGGGAGCATGCAGCACCCCTGTGTCCTGGGGAGGGACAAAAGGACAGTAGTTTGTGACCAAGGTAGTGGGTGTGACAGGAAGGGGTGGGAGTGTGACATCCATGGGGGGTTGGGGGTCGGTCCTAGGCGGTTACAGGAGGACCTGGCTGAGGGGGCTGGCTCTCTGGAAGCTGTGTTCCCTGCCGTCATATCCGGCTCTAACTGGCTCTAACTGATCAGTGACACTGAGGAAGCTGCTGTAAGCACTGCCCTCTAACAGGTGCAGCAGGTAGGTGCCTTGGGCAG
This sequence comes from Rhizomys pruinosus, assembly GCA_009823505.1. NCBI lineage: Eukaryota > Metazoa > Chordata > Mammalia > Rodentia > Spalacidae > Rhizomys > Rhizomys pruinosus. The sequence goes on along the minus strand of VZQC01008984.1, from coordinate 245,139 downwards.
CCAGTTCTTGAGGCCAGAGGAAAGCAGCACCCCCCATAGGTCCTGGGGAGGGACAGACAGTAGCTCGTGACCAGGTGGTGGGTGGGGGTGTGTGACAGGAGAGGGAGTAGTGACATCCCACGGGAGAGTCACACCTATGTTACTGCAGAACCTCAGCTGAGGGTCCGGCCTCGCCATCGTGGCTGGCTGTCTCGAAGCTGTGTTCCATGTTCATCATGTCCGGCTCTATCTTGCCAGTGTCGCTGATGAAGCTGCTGTAGGTGTCGCCCTCTGCCAGGTGTAGAGGCTTGGCTTTTGGTAGCCAGCTCTTGCGTACCACGCGGCGGGCATTGGTGCACATATCAGCCGCAATAGCATTCATTTCACTCTCCTTGAAGTTGGGGGCGAAGTTCTGGCAGTAGTCTGTGGGGGGGAAGAGTAGGCAGCTAGGGCCTAGACTCCTCCCCTAATCATTCCATTTCTATAAATGCCCAGTGGACACACGGACTAAACTACTACGGCCTGATTGGGCAAATACCATGTTGGAATATGTGGCTGCCCTGGAAACCCTAATCCTTCCCTTGACAGGTACCCGCCACTCCCCAGAGCGCCCCCGCCCCTCCCCCCACCAGGCATAACCATCTCAATCCTCTGTTGATCACCCTATATTTGAGATCCTCCTTCAAGACACATGTAACCCTGTTTCCTTCAGCACTGCACCCCAAATGTGAAGAAATCCTCAACTAATTGCAACTTCTTTCCCAATGAGAGAGAAGATGGGACCTCAGAATCCCCTCCCCCTTTTTTCCATGTAGTTCTGGTTGGCCTTGAGCTCTAAGTCCTCCTGCCCTAGCTTCTTGACTGCTGATCAGAACCCTTTTTCATTTAAAAAACAAAACAAAAAACCTTCTGAACACTCAGCTCCACCCATTGGTCAGGGTCAACACTGAGGAAAAAAGGCCCCATCCCAAATCTGAGGGCAGAACACTCACACTTGACAGCGTGGAGGACGCGACTGTCCAGTGGCTTTCGCCTGGGGTCATTGGTGGAAGAGCGAATGCCGGTGCCACAGCTATTGGCCAGTGTGTTCCTGAAGGAGGGTAGAAGCATAGGTAGAGGTCAGAGCTCCTGGTTAAGGGTTTGGGGGGGCCATATGCTCCCTGACTCTAGGATTCTGGGGTGTGCCTCACCGGTCAAAGAAGGAAGCCAAGAGCCGCCGCAGTAGGACTTTATGCCGAGTGCCTGCGCTGACATGGCAGTTCATGAGCTGTGCCCTTGTAATGTACACATTGGTGCCTAGTGAGAGAAGACACACATAAGTTTGTCTGGGCCCAAATCCCAACTCAGAAGTATCTGGACCCCCAATCCTACCTGTCGAGCTCTGAGTCTTAAGTGGCCCAGGAACCCCTCAGGGAAGCCAGATGAGGCTCAGGAAAAAAAGAGGAAAAGATATGACAGGGGGCAGCTACCACTTACAGAGCACACTGGGCTCTGGGGCAAGCCCAGGTATAGACATACTGGAAGAAGCTCAGAAACCTCAGCACACCATGACCTCTGTAGTAGTGAACCCCTACCTGCCTGCCCAGAGGCAGCTAAGCTACCTCTCCCACTAGCTCCTGTGACCCAGAAATCTACAGACTATTTTAAAATGAGAAATCAGTTAATCTCAATTTCAATCTATCTCACCCCACCCCCACCCCCGTTTTTGGTTTAGACAGGGTTCCAACTCAGGCTAGCCTCAAATTTTCAACCCTCACACCTTGGCCTCTTCACTGCTGAGATTTCAAGTGTGCCCTGCCTTATATGAAGACAACTTCACACTTCCCTTCCCCTCACCCCCTCACTTCTGTGGTGCTGGGGATGGGATCTCTAGCACACTGGTGCTCTGTACTGAGCCATTTGATCTGTGTGTGTGTGTGTGTGTGTGTGATTCACATATCTCAGGCTGGCTTTAACCTCAATATGTAGCCAAGGCTGGCCTTGATCTTCCCATCTGTTGCCTCTACCTTTCAAGTGCTGGGATTATAGCACTTGCTCAGTTTATGCAGTGCTAAGGATGGAACCCAAAGCTTCATAAGTGCTAGCAGCTGAGTCACATTCCAGCCCCAACTCATTTAAGCATCTCTATTGTCAAGGCAGTGCTACCAACAGCAGTCCAGAGAGGAAACTGAAGAGCTAGCTGAGGGTATGTTGCCAGGAGGAAAGCTTATAATCAGAGTGGGACATGGAGCCCAAGGTTACAAAGCAAAGGGATTGGGGGACGAAGTGCAGTTAGCACACCTGTCACAAGCTCCAGCTTCTCTGAGGGATCACCCTCATCATAGAGCTTCGGGTGGCAGCGGTTGCCAATCTGGTTGATGAGCTCAGCCGGGAGAGATGCCAAGTCTTGCCGCACCCGGATTCGACTTCGAGACTCAGGGGTCACCTGCTCGGGTAGGGCCTCCACCTTTTCAGCTGTTGGGACAGGCAATGAATGTCTCTATGTGCTTTGCACACACAGGGGACTGAAAGAGGGTGCGGTGGCACTCACCTGTTTCCAAGGAGGTGGTGTTTCTGTATGTGCTATGCATACATAGTGAGGGGGTTCAAGTGGCACACACACACACACACACACACACACACGACCGAGGGGAGGTACAGCAAACACATATAAGGGACGGAGAGAGGGTGAGGGAGACACTCACCTGTCTGGCCCACATTCATCATGCTGTACATTGTGTACATGTTGCAGATCTGCCGGTACTGTTCATCCGTGCCCTCTTCACCTGCGTCCTCTTCTTCATCCTCCTCATTGTGGTAGGAGCCAGGGCTGTCACTGGTGTAGGCACTGGAGGTACCTGGGCTGGTCCGCTCTGATGTGCTGGGCCCACTCACACCACCCCCTACTGCCACCACTGCCACCGCCGCTGCAGCTGTTGCCACTGGGGCCAGCTGGGGCGTCCGGTTGGGGGCCAAGTCCGGTGTGGAGAACTTGGCCATCTTGCGGCTGCCATTGCTGCCACTGCTGCCTCCAGCCTCCTTCTGGCTGCTATCCCACAGCCTCTTGGCTACTGGCGTGCACTGCACGGAGTCCAACTCCTGCTCCGTCTTGACTCGAGACACAAGGGGCAGCGGTGTGCTACAGGCTGGCCAGCCCAATGTTTGTGCCACGGGGCTCTGAGGTTCTGAGGATGGGGTCTCCTCAGCATGCAGACCCTGGGAATCACAGCTTGGGGAGCTGACCTTGAGGAAGAACTCGGTGCCCTTTTCCATAATTTCCTGAATCTGCAGGAAACCTGCTGTGTAGATGAGCAGGAACTGGTCCCCCATGTTCATGCTGAGCCGGCCTGTGTAGCAGAATGTGAGGATCTGCTGGAACGACTGTGGCTGCACTGCGGCTGGCAGCTCCACCACGGCGCTGCGGCTGCTGTTGAACAGGTCCCGGAAATAGGAGCTGCTGGCAGCCAGCACAGCACGGTGGGCCTTGAAGGCGTGGCCCTTAACCACCACTGACACATCACAGTACAAGCCCTGCAGCCGCTGTTCATTGAGGCACTCAAGGATACTGTTGCCAAAGTTTGGAATCTCCATCTGCAGGGTCTGCGCCATGGCAGCAGCTGCATAGGGACAGGAGACATGGGACAGGTCAGGCAGAAGGAACCAAACAGGCCCTCCCTGCTGTACTGACCTCATCTCAAGGAGGAGAGGGAACATGTGGGAGCCAGAACATCCCCAGTGAAGTCTGTGGAACACCTTAAAATGGCACAGCCACCTGTCCCTCTTGGCCCCACAGCCCTGCCTTTACAACAGTTATCCAGTGGTATCTGCAGTGGTTCCAGGTTCAGGAACCAGCGGATACCAGAATCCATAGACATTCAAAACAACTTACTTTCTTGTGCTGGGGATAGAATCCAGGGCCTTGTACACAGTAACTTCATGCCCCAACACTGAGCAGAGTTACCCACACTGGCCTTGAATTCCTGATCTTTCTGCCTCACCTCTCTACCACCCCCAAGCTCCATAAACTCATGTCTCATAACACCTATATTAATATTTCCCATCCTCAAAAAAATAAGTAAAAATTTTTTTGGTCTTTTTGAGACAGGGTCTCCTTGTAGTCCCAGCTGACCTTAAAATCAGTGATCTGACTACTCTGCCTCCTGAATGCTTTTGTGTATCACCACACTGGCCTCCTTTCCTCAATTATTTGTTTGTGGACAGGTTTCATAATATAGTCCAGGCTGGAACTCATGGCAGTTCTGCCTTTGGAATGCCAGAATTGATATCTGAGCCACTATAACTAGATCTCAAAATGTTTTGCAACGCTGGGGCTGGACTGAGGGTCTTAAAACATGTTAGGCACATGATCTACCACTGAACTACACTATCAGAACATTATCTTTTAGCAATGTTTTTGATGTGTTAACAGTTGAATGTGATGATGTAGGACTTTCAGACACAGAAAAGACAGTAATGTCAGATCAGCAAGGCATCGAGAGAGTGGGGAGGCCAAGATCTGCCTCGTGCAGGAAGGCACAGGCACATCTGTGTTAGGAAGGATGCCCAGCACCACCACCCCACACATGGCTCTTGGCATGTCAACACAATCCCTACAGCCCAGAATAGGAATCAACACCACTCACTGAATGAATGACTAACATCCCACCCCTTGTCACCAGGAAAATGCACATTCAAACTACAATGCAACAGATGCCATCTTACACCCCAAGCAGGAACTGGGGGCATGTACCTATTATGATAGGGGTCTTGGGTTCTAACCCCAACCCCATAAAATAAAGCAAATGTCTCAAAGGTTAGAAATGAGGACTCTCATACTCTGCTGGTGAGAACATTGCATGAGGAAGTCTCAAGGTTCTTCATATGACATGAAGAAGCCAGACAGAGGGACTACATGGCATATTTATATGAAATTTATATTTATTGTATACTATACAGTTATTTATTTATTTACTTACTTAGTTATTGTCTTTTTGAGACAGGGTCTCCCTGTGTAGCCCCAACTGGCCTGGAACTCAAAGAGATCTGCCTGCCTCTGCCTCCCAAGTGCTGGGACTAAAGGCATGCACCTGGCTATATATTATATGCACTTATATGAAATATCCAGGGCAGCCAATCCATAAAGACATAAAACAGTTGCTAGGGGCTGGGAAAGGAGAATTAGGGTTTGCTTAAGGCCAAGGGATGTGACAAATTTCCTGACCCTGAATACAAAATCATTACAAAAAGCTTGGCGTGCTGGGCGTGGTGGTGCACACCTTTAATCCCAGCACTTGGGAGGCAGAGGCCAGCCTAGTCTACAAAGTGAGTTCCAGGACAGCTGGAGTTAAAGGGAGACCTGTCTCTCTACTTCCAAGGAATCCAACACCTTCTGAATCCAACACCCTCTTCTGACCTCCATGGGTGCACTTCCATACATGCAAGCAGTACAAACAAAATAAAAATAAGCAAAATAAATAAATAAAATAGGCAAAAGAGATTATTACAGTTTAAATGGGTGGTGAATGGCATTCCTCAACAAAGCTGTTGAACAAAAACAGGGCTGGGATATAGCTAAGTAGCACTTGCCTACATGAGGCCAGGGCTTGACCCCTCCTCCCACTCTTGTGCCCAAACAAACAGAAGAAACAGCAACTGGTTTCCTTTGCATAGAACTGGGATGATTTGCAAAGTACAACTTTTTTTATCTTGAACTCTCAATCCAGTGAGCATACTGTTAAAAAAAAAAAATTAGGGGCTGGAGAGATGGCCTAGCAGTTAAGAGCACCGACCGCTCTTACAGAGGACCCGGGTTCGATCCCCAGCACCCACATGGCGGCTGAGAACCGTCTGAAACTCCAATTCCAGGGGAATCCGACACCCTCTTCTGACCTCCGCGGCATTGCATGAAACGTGTGCACAAACTTGCATGCAGACAGTACATTCATAAACATACAGAAATAAATAAAATTAAAAAAAAAAAAATTAAAGTTCTCACTATTTTTTTTTTTTTTTGAGATAGGATCTCACCATATAGTCCTGGCTGGCCTAGAACTTGCTATATAGACCACAATGGCCTAAAACTCAGAGGTCTACTTGCTTTTGCTTCCCAAGTGCTAGGGTTAAAGGTGTGTGCTGCCATGCTTGGCTTCTCACTCCTTTTTGTTTGTGGCCCAGTCTGGGTCTGAGCTTGCACCTGTTCTGGGGAGCCACCTTACCCAGCTCAACTGTTTTATTTTTTTCTCCTAAAAACAAACAAACTCAGACAAGTTGTGGTGGTGGAAAACACAGGTAGTCCCAGCACTTGGGAGGAGAGCTGGGGCAGGATCTTTAGTTTCAGGCCAGCCTGAAAAAAAAAAAAAAAATCATGAGACTACATTAACATTATCCCCAAGGACTTAGGAGGATAAAGAAAGTCAAGATTTTTCCCTTGCCTAGTCTCCAAAGATGAGCACCTTCCTGAGGCTGGAAACTGGTCCTTCTCCCTGTCCTTTAAAAGCCCACTAGCTTCCTCTGGGCCTCTCGACCTGGCCTGGCCTCTTCCATCCAGAAAGTGTTCTCTATATCTACTCTTCTCTCTCTCTCTCTCTCTCTCTCTCTCTCTCTCTCTCTCTCATTTTAGTTTTATGTATATGACTGTACTGTCTGCATGTAGGTTTGTGCACCCGTGTCGTGCAATACCGTGGAGGTCAGAAGAGGGCATCGGATTCCCCTGGAATTGGAGTTAAAGACAATTCTCAGTGGCCATGTGGGTGCTGGGGATCGAACCTAGGTTCTCTGCAAGAGCAGTCGGCGCTCTTAACTGCTAGGCCATCTCTCCAACCCCACTCTATATCTACTTCTGACCCATCTCTGACAATGGGTGAAGGAAAACTGTGCCAAGCCCTGCTGAAGGCCCCATATAATACATGGTACACAGGGAGCCTTTGGCACTGTGGGATCTGAGCTTCTTTGACTATCACTCAGGGCTTTCCCCCAACCCTTGGTCTTTTTTTGAGAGGGTCTCCCTGTAGCCCCAGCTGGCCTTGAACTCACAGAGATCCACTTGCCTCTGCCTCCCAGGAGTGCCAGGATTAAAAGTGTCTGCCACCATGCCTGGCCCACTCAGGGGTTTTGAGCTTTCAAATAACAATACATTTGTTGGAGAGTAGGGTGGTAGGTCTGGAAAGCTTTTCTGGGATGAGGTGAGGTTGCAGACCCAGATGCTTAGTGAGTAGCCATACTAGGTTCCTAGAATAAACAGGTCCACACAAGCTGGAGCAGTCACTTGCTAAGTAGGGCTGTGGGATGGAGGCCAGGGCCCAAGGACTTGAAACTTGCCAATGAATGGTTCACTTCCCACCAGGCTATATAAGGCTCCCTTCATTGAGGCACTTCAACCCTCCCTACCCCCTATCCCCATGTCAGGCTCCAACACATTAAGGAATGCTCTGGCTCACCCTTGGCTGGCCCCTTCTGAAATCTCTAGGTTTGAGAAGATATCCCTCTGTCCTCTGTACCCCACCTCCCACTGCAGTCCTCCCCTTCACTTAGAACATTAAGCTTCAGTTGACTACAAAACACCCCTGGGTCCTAGAAACTCTGGCAAGGCTGCAGCCTCAGATGTAGAGGCTGGCCTGGTATGTGGGGGCCCTGAGCTCTACTCACAGCACTGCAAACAATCAGACAACTCAGCAGGGCATCCCCTAGCCCCACACAGGATGAAGAGGGTCCTTCCAGCATGGCTAGTCTTGGCCCCGGTCTCCCAACTTTATCCAAGTGTGCAATAACGCATGTGGTTTCCATGACCCCCAACAGTCACTCAATAAATATTTGCCCAGTCCCAGCCTCTAGAGCTCCTGGCCTTTCATTCAGGATGACACAGATAGAGGTGCTATAAGCCTGAGCTATCTGACTCCCCACAAGAGATGACATTGGCTGGTCTGGTGGCTCATACTCATAATGCTAGTTATGCCTCTGAGATCTGTAGTGACAAAGGTGGGATGGAGGTAGGGGAGCCTAGGCCTTCTGCAAAGTGCTACAGGTCAATGTTTCCCCTGCAAATTCATATGGTGAAGCCCTATTCCAAGATACCTGTCAGTGGAGGTTCAGGTCTTTAAATTAAGCTTTGGTTAGTTCATAAGGGTGGAAGCCATAAGAACCCTCACCAGAACCCAAACAATCTGGAACCTTGGCTTTGAACAACCACCCCTAGAACTGCAAGAAAACATGTCTGTGGTTAAGCACCACTTAATCCACAGCATTATTTATTTATTTTTGGCCTTTTCGAGACAGAGTCTCCCTATATAGCCCCAGCTGACCTGGAAATCACTCTGTAGACCAGGCTGGCCTTGAACTCACAAAGATTCGCCTGCCTCTGCCTCCCAAGTGCTAGGATTAAAGGAATCCACACTATTTTAGCTCAGACCACTCACCAGTCCCAGATGCCTGTACTTCACACTCAGTGCCACTGATCTCCTAAGGCTCCCACATCTCCAGCTGTCCTGCTCAGGACAAATTCCTGGGTCACACCTTCCAAAGCTCTTCATGCCTCCCAGCTCAATACAGTACTTACTGATCAGTCCCTCCAGTGCTTGGTTTGGGGCCCTGCCTGTGCTGATTTCCTATAACACTATTGCTCAGATGGCCATGGCTACCCAGACAGCTCTACAGCTCTTTCCAATACCTCAACTTGTGGGATGCTTCTTCTGCTTCATTGGCAGTTTTTTTTTTTAATTTTCTTTATTATTATTATTATTTTTTTTTTATGTGTATGAGCGTACTGTCTGCATGTACGTTTGTGCACCCGTGTCATGCAATGCTGCAGAGGTCAGAAGAGGGTGTTGGATTCCCCTGGAACTGGAGTTAAAGACAGTTCTCTGCCGCCATGTGGGTGCTGGGGATCGAACCCAGGTCCTTTGCAGGAGCAGTTGGCGCTCTTAACCGCTAGGCCATCTCTCCAGCCCCGGCACAATTTTTTTTAAATGTGTGTGCCATGTACACATGTGGAAGTCAGAGAACAACTTTGTGGAGTCAGTTCTCCTTCCACTGTTACATGTGGGTCCCTGAGGTTGAACTTAGGTTGCCAGGGTTGCAGGTTTTTTTCCCCCTATCTCCTGACCATCTCACAAGCCAAACAACTCTATAAGATCTAGGTTGAGAAGTTCACCTGGGCATCTCACATTTGTGTCCCTTGCCCCTAGGACAGGATCAGGCAATGGTAGCATGTGCCTGTAGTCTCAGCTACTCAGGAGGCTGAGGCAGGACAGCTTGAATCCAGGAATTCAAAACCAGCTTGGGTCACATAAATCCTTTTTTTTTTTTTTTTTGTCTTTTTGAGACAGGGTCTCCCTGTAGCCCCAGCTGGCCTAGAACTCACTCTGTAGACCAGGCTGGCCTTGAACTCACAGAGATCCATGTGCCAACTGCTCTTAAAGAGGATCAGGGTTCAATTCCAAGCACCCACATGGCGGCTAAGAACCGTCTTCAAGCCAAGTGTGGTGGCACACGCCTTTAATCCTAGCACTTGGGAGGCAGAGGCAGGCGGATCTCTGTGAGTTCAAGGCCAGCCTGGTCTACAGAGTGAGTTCCAGGACAGCTGGGGCTACAGGGAGACCCTGTCTCGAAAAGACCAAAAAAAAAACCTAAGGAGCCTGTCCCCCACTGCTGCTTTCCATGGCCTTCGGCGGTCACCAAGGACGCTGGATCTTAGGTGCCATGGTCTGGGAACTTCCCAACCTCCAGAACGTGAGTAATCAATCTCAATGGCAAAGGTCTTGCCAACCTCAGCACCACAAAGGAAGAAAGGGAGGTAGGGTGGGGGTGGGGTATGTATATGAAGAGAAGAGCAGCATCTTGATAGTAAAGACAAACGTGATCTAACTGTATAGATTTTATGGTTGGCTTCTTGTTATTTTTGGGACAGTGTCTTCCTCAAACCTGATAGGGAGCAGATGACGACCTTGAACTCCTGATCCTCCTACCCTACCATCAAACAAGTATATATACCACACCACACCACACCCCCAGCTAGCATCTGTTTTTCTCTTTAGTCTTTTTGAGACAGGGTTTTCCTGTAGCCCCAATAGGCCTGGACCTTACTATGTAGACCAGGCTGGCCTTCAACTCACAGATACACACCTGCCTCTGCCTCCTGAGTGCTGGGATTAAAGGCATGCGCCACCACCATGCCCAGCTTTTTTTAAAAGGTGTGATGAGTTTTATTTTCTTTCCCTGAAAGGCTGTCATTAGATACAGGGAAGGAATAGGATTAGTAGTAAAGCAGCTCCCACTCCCACATGCCTGGTGACTAGGCCACATCATGTACTCCCTGGGACAGTTCTTGTGGAAGAAATGCGCCTTCCTGACTCTGATTCATGAGAACAGGCCAGGGAGGGGAAAACAGACCCGGACCACAAAGAAAGCATGCACAAGTCTGTTCCTGATTCCTGTCTGAGAACTAGGCAACTGAGATGGGTGGGATGGACCCACTTCACAGATGAGAACACTGGTACCCAAAGAAACCACAGGTGGGACAGGCAGGATCCCATGCCAGACCCATTCAGAAAAAGAGTCTCCAAAAGCCAGTCTGGTCTGCAGTTCCTCCTGTCTACTCTCACACCCATCTTCTTCTCAGTCTCTTCCTATTCTTCCTCCACCAGCATCTCTAGGAACCAAGATCTCCTCCTGTTACCTATTCTGCCTGCCTCCTCCCACTATGCTTCAAGTGGCCCCCTGTAATCTGGCTTCTGCCTGCAGCTCCAGCTCCTTATAGAAATAAGCAGAGCAGCTCTGCTTGTCTTCATGGAGCCTTGGCCTGGGTACTGCCCCCAAATCTGATCATAAGCCCACTTTCCAAGTTACATCCTGTTCCCTGAGTGCCTTAGACCAGACACAAAAGACAGGGCAGCAGCAAATGCATGCATCAAGTGCAAAGGGCCTGAGGTGACTGTGAAGGATAGTTCAGCCACAGATGGGACTTAACTGAAGATGCAGAGAATGAGAATGAGAACTGAGAGCCTACAACAGGATGCAACAACTGTTTCTTTTTGTTTGGCCCTGGCCAGGGGGATGAGAACCCCTACAGGTCAGGAATGCTGTTTGCTCTCATTAGTCAGGTAAGAAAACTGAGGCTTTAGTTCTACCTACTTGGGAATCTAAGCCAGGAGTTCAAGGATTACATAGCAACAACATAAGACTATCAAAGTAAACAAAACAACAAAATAAAGGCCAGCCTGGACAAACACAGTGATACAACACCCTCCCTCAACTGGAACCACAGATGCTCCAGTCCCTTATTATAAAGTGGCATGGTACTACATAGAACTCATCAAACATATCCTCCAGTAGATTGTTTCTTCTTTTCTGATGCTGGAGACAGAACTCAGGACCTTGTTCATGCTAGTAAAATGCTCTTCCACCAAGCACTCTAGTGCGTATAGACTTTAATTGATCTGCAGATGACTTATAATAATACAATGTAAATCCTACACAAAGAGTTGTCAGAAGGCAGCCTCAGAGTCAGTGAGATGGCTAAGTGGGCAAAGTAGCTTGCTGCCAAGGCTAGCAATCTGAGTTTCAAAGACCTGAGTTGGATCCTAGGACCCCCCTACAGTGGAGAGAACACAGCCCACAATTTGTCTTCCATATGAACACCATGTACATATACCACACATCCTTAAAAACAAACGCACGCACACACACACACACACACAGGGATATAGTTCAGTGACAGACTGCTTGACCAGCAACAGCAAGCAAGAGGTACTAGCTTCCAGCTCTGGTAGTAGAAAAAAAAAAGCAATCATGGGCTGGAGGGGGAGGGCTCAGTGGTTTAAGAGACCATACTGCTCTTACAGAGGACCAAAGTTCAGTTCCCAGAGTTCAGGGGAGCACTACAACCACCTGTAATTCCAGTTCCAGGGGGATCTAAAGCCTCCTCTGGCCTCTCTATGGGCACCTGCACTCAGGGGCAAACACATATACATAATTTAAAATAATATCTTAGGGCAGGGTGGGGGGGCTTTTTGAGACAGGGTCTCCCTGCAGGCCTCAGCTTTATAGACATCTGCCTACTTCTGCCTCCCAAGTGCTGGGATTAAAAAGGTGTATCACCACACCAAGTGAAAAAAAATTAAGTTTTAAAGCCAGCAAGATGGTAAAAGCATGAGCCATAAGGCCAGACAATGAATTCAATTACTGGAGCCCATACAGTGGAAAGAGACTCCTGTAAGTTGTTCTCTGACTCTGTCTCTCCCCAAATAGATATAAATGAAGTCAGTTGCATATGCCTCTAATCCCAGAACCAGGAAGGCTGCAGCAGGAGAATCATGAGTTCAAGCTAGTCTGGACTCTGTATGTACAACAAGATCTGTCTCAAAACCATTTGTTACACTGTACTATTCAGGGGATAACAACAACAAACAAAAGCCTCTTCAGTGGAGGGGGTGGGGTACAAAGCCCTGGATTTTATCCCAAGCACCACAAAAAAAAAAAAAAAAAAACCAACCAAAATGGTGTATATGTTCTCCAGATGCAATATTGTTTCTACTTCTCAATCTGAGGTGAAAGACTGAGGGACACCTGTACTTACACCAGGACTGTCAAATCCCTAACAATACTGTGTCTACTTACACCAGGACTGTCAAATCCCTAACAATACATCTCTCTACTCTTTTTTTTTTTTTTTTTTGTCTTTTCGAGACAGGGTCTCCCTGTAGCCCCAGCTGGCCTGGAACTCACTCTGTAGACCAGGCTGGCCTTGAACTCACAAAGATCTGCCTGCTTCTGCCTCCCAAGTTCTAGGATTAAAGGCGTGCGCCACCATGCCTGACCTGAGAATACTTATCTATAGTATTACTGGCACACATAGGCTAGAGAGCTGGCTCAGTGGGTAAAGATGCCTGTTGCCAAGCCTGAAGACTTGAGTTTGATCCCCAAGACTCACATGGTAGAAAAACCAACTCCCACAAAGTTGTCCTCTGACCTCTACATGTGCATCACTGTTCACCACCCCCCAAAACAACAACAACAACAACAACAACAACAACAACAACAACAGAAGACCAACATAGCAACCTCAGGCTGCTTCAAGGACTAAGCTAACAAGTACGGTGAGTGCTTAACTGACACCCAGCAACACTGACTACTATTGGTACTGGCCTCTTTGCTCCTTCCCATCTAAAACCCTCACCCGCTCACCCCGAGTAGGTATCTTATGCCTCCCACTACTCCTGGAATTTTTGCTATTTCAGAGGTTACCTGTCAGGCCTTTCACAGTCTAGTCTCACCACACAGCAAATACTGATTTCCTATAATACCTCTGAAAACCAGACAGCAGGCATTACTGGAGCTCTACTCCAGTACCATTTACACTAGCTTTATTTTTTTATTTACACTCATGTGTGTATGTGCACATATGCGCATGACATGCCATGTAGGTGGGGTCTGAGGACAACTTATGGGAGTTGACTCCTCATACAACACGTGGGTTCCAGGGATCACATTTGGTGGCACAGTGCCTTTACTCACTAAACCATCTCCCCAGCCCCACTAGCTCATTCTTGGAGGTGGGAGCTGTCCTAGACAACTGAGGAGGAGACCTAACCCTGGCCTCCAGGCCCACTAGAAGCCAGTAGTCGTCCCGCCCTCCACTTTTGACAACACCATGGGCCCAGGACCAAAGGAGGTTCCATGTAGCTGGAGTACAGGCCAGTACTGCAGGTGTCAGGAAGTGGAGAGTGTTGGAAGAACTAACTTTGCTTCAGTTTCCTTGTGTATCAAATGGTGATGACAACATGCAGGACCAGCTAGTCCTGAGCTTAAATGAGCTCAAAGATGGAGAAGTGTTCAGAGTAATCCATGGATATGGAAGGACAAGGAAGACTCCAGACAGGAACAGAGCAGCCCAAACACTGCCTCCAGCTCAGCTCTAGTGTGTACACCTGGTCCTGGCAGGCTCTCTAAGGGCTCTGGCAATGAAGACCCTGGTCAGAACTCACTGGGCCAACTTTTCCAACAGATCCTGTACAACCTAAGCTCAGATCTCTAGAACCTGAGGGGGCTTGTCAACAGCCCAACCAGGTGACAGGACTCCACCTGGGGGTGCTGGGGGGAGGGGAGAGGACCAGGCAATCCTCCTTTCTAGTGGATGGCATGAAGGATCTCTGTCCCCAGTAGAGGTCATCCCTTGTTCCTTCTCACAAAGACAAAATGTTTGTAGAACTCAGCAGGAGCCTGGCACACACTCAATAAAGGCTTTGAATGTGTGGTCCTCTGCATCCCACCCCCCCACCCAGCTAACTTATTATTCAGATCATGGCTCTTCCAGAAGCCTTCCCTGACCACCCAAAGGAAAGCTCCTGGCCTTCACAACTATCTCCTTGCCTGCCTATACCATCTTCATAAACAGAGCAGCCCATTTATTTTCTTTGGAGCTCTGAGAACCATTTCCTTGTCTGAGGTTGGTCACCTTCCAAACAAAAGTTGCCAGAGAGCCGGCAGCTCCTCCATCCCCCAGCAGGGAATGAGCAAAAATAAAATAAAATTGTCCCCTTGGGCCTGTCTACTGGTGCCTGCCGCCACTGTCTATACACCTTAAGTTTTCACTGAAAGCAGGTATAATGGGGCCTTCTACTCTAGCTCCAGGTGATGGCCCTTCCTGACTACCTCTTCTGCCCTCCATACATCAGGGCCAACTCCTACCAACTCCAAGTCTCTGGTTTCAGCTGTGACTAGATGACCCCATCCTGGATACCCCACCCAGCTGAGGCCTAGGAGCACCCACCCAGTCTATGCCCCAGCAGTTGGTCTTGGTCCAAAGAGGCAGGAAATACAGTCTCTGTGCATTAACAGTTGAAGCACAAGGTTCCCGAAACAATGACGGGAATAATGCAAGTGTAAAGGCTACAAGACAATATTAATGCAACTGACAGACGTAACTAGTGGGGCTGGGCAGGGGTTCTGCTGGGAACACAGCTTTAAGGAGAGGCAGCAGCAGAGAGGAGAGAGCAACCTTCCAGTGCAAGGTTCTTTACAGAGACGACTGGTCCAGCTCCCAGCCCTCTCAGAACCAAGAGGTCAGGGGAGAAGGCAGCCCAACTGACTGCTGTTTGGTGGGATGTTCTGGAAACCTCAAGTTAAGGGGGGAGGGGATAATGAAAGTTTCAAGCCATCATTAAACCCAGAAGAACCAGGTAGCTACCACTCATGCAGTAGTTTGAGGTTCCCAACTCATATACTGATCACCAAATCCCCAGGACAGTATGGGTGTGGTGGCTCCTGCCTGAGGCAAGAGGACCATCATAGCCTAAGCTAGAGCGGAGACTCTTTATCAACCCCCCTCCCCCATTCCCCAACCTAACAACGAAAAGCCCAAACATTAGCCCCTAAACTTCCCAACACCCTGCTAACAGCATGGCAATTACTACAGAAAGGACGATAGCTGGGCAATCTGATGGGAAATGCAGTAGCCAGAGCACAGGAGGCAAGCAAAGCAAAAATCCTACTCAAAAAGTAACATCCACCTTTTAAACCACTTGCACTAGGACTACACTTCCTGACCCCCACCCCCACCGCGCGAAGAATGGGAAGTGTGGGCAGGCCTCAAGGAAAGCACCCCCACCTGCTTCCAGACTCTTGGACAATAGGGAAACTTGATCCATCTGCAAGGGACTGAGCCACTACAGAGTGTCCACTAGGTAAGTGAATCCCGAACAGTAGGAATCCCTCCACTGGTGCCCCAGGAGGGCCAAATTGACTAGGCCACAGTTTAGTCATATGACCAGGGACAAGACACGCCTCCTGAGCCTCAGCTTCCTTCTCAGAACAGAGAATCCGGTGGTGGTAAGGGATCTATGGCCTCACCGGGCCTACTCAGAATACTGCCTGGCCCAGAGGGGACACCTAGGAGGGAAAGCCCTGGAGTTAGGAGCCCCGAAAGCTTAAGATGCTTAGACGCCTATTTTGTCTCTAAACACCATCAACAGTCACCCAACAAGCCAACGAGCTTCAGCCTGAAAAGCTATGCATAATACATGGCTCTTGGTATTCCCAGATCCTGAGCCCCAGGTTCAGGCGCCAGAAATCTCAGAACGAATTCAGGACCCTAAAAACACTCAGGTAATACTTGCTGGCCTGCCTCCATACAGGATGTGTGATGTACCGGTGGGCAAGATGCCAGAGATAGGTGTGCTGGGCTGCCCACGCGAACTCCCACCCTCTGGTCTGCGCCAGAGCAAAGGCTTCGGGGATCGAGGTGTGAAAAGAGGAAAACCCGTTTCAGAATGTGAGCGAACACTTGGGGGATGTGGGGGGTCACATCCCTCTGGTTACACTAGTTTTTCCTGACCTGCCCCCACAACCCCATCAGCCTAGCCCCAAAGGCTTGGCGCCTCCTCCAAGCTGCCAAAGCTCCTAGTCTAGTGCTCCAGCCTTACCTGATGGGCCCAGGGATGGCGCTTGTCCCTACATACCCGAGACCCTGACCTCGCGTGACCCCCAGCAAACATCCCTGGGATCTCCCATCCACCCCCACCCGGAGCAGGCTCCGCCCACACCCACCAAGCCCCACTTCCAGGACTTCTCGCCGCCCCCAGGCCTGTAACTTGACCCGCCCACCTCCTCCCCACGCGCTCGCTACCTGCAGGCCCGGCCCCTCCCCGCCCCCTCTGGCCGTTTCCCTCTGGCCGCGTCGCCCTCCCCTCCTCCCCTCCTCCCCTCCTCCTCTCCCGCAGGGCCCCGGCCGGGCTTCCCCTCCCCCTCCGGCCTAGCCGGCGGCCTCCTCACTTTCCCCCCTCCGGCCTTGCGACTTCCGGGACCCGAGGCCTAAGTCTACCGGGCTCGAATCCGGCCTGATCCCGCTGCCCCCAAACCCCGCGGGTCCAGCCCGGGGCTGGACGCTGTAGGCCGCCCGCCCGTCGAGGCCCAGTCTCCTACTCTCGCCTGCCCTGCCTGCTACGGGCCCGGCTCCTTACTCCAAGCAGAGAACCGCCGGGCCTTGCCTCTCGGTCCTCCGCAGGAACCTCGGATGCCCTCGGGTCGCCCCGGCGGGAGCAGGCCGGAACCGGGCCTGGGGCGGGCCGCCTCACCTGCGCCGTGGCCGCGCTCCGGGGGCTCCCGGCGGGCTCCGCAGCGGCAGCTGGGGCCGGGCCTGGGCCCGGGGCGCGCCCCACTGCGCCGGGGCCTCGGCCTCCGCCTCCGCGGCCTCCGCGGCCTCCGCCTCAGCAGCAGCGGCAGCCGCGGCGGCCATTCATTGTGGGCCAGGCCGCCCCAGCCGAGCGCCGAGCGAGCGCACGCCGCTGCGGACAGAGGAGAAACGGTCCCGCCCCGCCCTCTGGCCCCGCCCCTTAGGCCAGGTTAGCTGCGCTCTGAGAGCTTCATTTCTCACCCGCCTTCTCTTTCAAGGGCCTTCAGTCCTGTAAGTTGTCCAGTTCGAATCCCGACTCCGCCATATTCTAGTTCGGGAACTAGTCGCTAAGCCTCTTCGAACTTTAGTTTCCTGTGAAATGAGAATGATTGTTATTGTGCTGGGGATTGTTTTAAACTTTGTGGAAATGAGTTAGTTGCATGGAGAGCTAAGGAAAACTCAAGATCACACAGGCTAGATAGAAGTGATAGCAGATGCCGAGATTTAATCTTAGGCCCAAGAGGTGAGTAAAAGCTAAGACGCTTACCCAATGCCAAGTTCTGTTAGCATTTTGCACTAACCCACGACCCATAACTATGGAGAAACTCCAGATAAGAAAAAGTAACCAAAGGCTGGCTCAGGAGGTAGGAGCGTGGGCTCTTGCAGATGACCAGAGTTCAGTTTCCAGAACCCAAGTAGGGCAGCTCAGAACACTTGGCTTCCTCGGCCACCAGTAGGCATATACACATACCCACATAAATATGAACACTTACAATAAAATTTGGGGGCTGGGGAGATTACTGCTCTTGCAGAGAACCAAGGTTTGGCTTCCAGCACCCACCTGACTGCAAACAACTAACTCCAGTTCCCCATGACTATGACGCCCCCTTTTGTTCTCCATGGGTATTGCATTATTCGGGTGTATTTATACTCATACACATAAAACACATTTTATTTTTGGTCTTTTCGAGACAGGGTCTCCCTGTAGCCCCAGCTGTCCTGGAACTCACTCTGTAGACCAGGCTGGCCTTGAACTCACAAAGATCCGCCTGCCTCTGCCTCCCAAGTGCTAGGATTAAAGGTGTGCGCCACCACGCCCGGCATAAAATACAATTTTTAAAAACAATAAATTTTTTCTTGTTGGTCTTTTTAAGACAGAGTATCCCTTTAGCTCCAGCTGACCTGGAACTCGCTTTTTAGACCAGGCTGGCCTTGAACTCACAGAGATCCACCTGCCTCTGCCTCCCGAGTGAGTTCTAGGATTAAAGGCGTGCACCAGTTTAGAATCTTTTTTAAAGAGCAATTAGTCGGGCCTGGTAGTTCACACCTCCAGGAAAATTGTAGAGTTAGATGCCAATCTGAGCTACATAGTGAATTCCAGGACAATAAACAAAGAACGAGTAGCAATTCGAGCGGGAGACAAACGCAAGCACTGAGAACCACCACACTTCTGGCTTCTTCTCTAGGTCAGAACCCACTGGGCGCTTACTGTCTGAATGGCTGCTCTGCACACTTCCCAGGCATTCGACTATTTAATCTGCGCCCTTTCCTGTAAATTAGGGTTCTTATTTATCAGGTAAGGAAAGCGAGGTCCGAGAGTTAAGTAACTTAACCAGAGAATGTGGTGGAACTGAGAGTGAAAGCCTAAACTTATTCCAGAGCCCGAGTTACTTCTCTGCCAGGTGCACAGGAAAGGAGCTAGAGGCGTGAAATTTTCTGAACTACAGTGAACCGATTAATGAGTTCCCTTGCAGAGAAGCTGATGTACTGAAAATGTCTACAGCGTACTCAGCCCGCTTCCTTTCCGCGTTGAATCTTGATCCTGTTCGCCCACCGTGAGTAGTTTCGCGAGTGGGCAGCTGCTGTCACGTGATCGGCCCTCCCTCTGTGCCAAGATGGCGGCGCCCAGGTCCTGAGACTGGAAACGTGCACCGAGTCGGGTTGGACAGTCGGTGCAGAGAGGAGAGGTGCAAGGGACCCAGGTGGTGCCGGGAGGAATCTAGGTCACGGGGGGGGCGGGCTGAGGGCTTCGGATCCCTAGGGGCCAGTACCCTGGCGAACGCGAGGGGTTGGCTTTAGGAGACCGCAGCGTTTCTTAGTTCTTACCTGTTAGGGTGCAGGCTGCCCCTAGAGTGCAGCTTTCTGATCTCCCTGTGCCCTCCTTCCTCCTCCAGTTAGGCCTGCGAGTCGAATGCTCCACGCGAGGCGGGTCCTGTGGCTAAGTCTCCCTCTCCCGCACCGCCTCTGCAGAGCCTGGTTTATGGTCGGGAAGCCTCAAGGGCCGCCGACTCTGGCAGCGATGGAGAACGGCTCTGAGTCCTGCGGAGAAGGGCGCGCTCCAGTGGCTCCGGATGCGACCATCACAGAGGGCTGCGCCAGGATCGCCTTCCCCAGTGCCAACGAGGTTTTCTACAACCCGGTGCAGGAGTTCAACCGCGACCTGACGTGAGCAAGGGTCAGGGATCAGTTTGGAGGAGATAAGTGGGTCAATGAGTGGAGGATAGTACTGTAATATAAATCGGTATGAAGGAATCAGTTTAATTCAAAGGCCGGCATCTTGAAAGGTTGGACAGGATTATAGGTGCCTTCTAGGATCCTCTGCATGTAGGGCGTGTGTCTCCTTTTTTTCCTCTCTTCTCTTGAACCTGGCGGTGGACTTGGAATTCCCAGAGCTAGTTATTGTAGCTCTGTTTATCAAGACTTTCCAGTTATGTTTCTGCAAGTCAAATTGCACAGAATTAAAGACTGAGGGCAAGGCCTTACAAGGTGGCCATCAAATTTTCTGGGTTTAATGAATCTAAAGAGTGAGCAGCTAACTTAACCTTGAATGATATTTCTCTTTATAATTTAGAATTTGGGACAGAAGGGAGGCGTAATGGATTAGGATGGGTGCTATAAGCTTCCTGGAATGTCGAAGGTTGCTGGAAGGGTAATCTGAACACCTTGGGCAGCTCTTAAGTAGCTAGTCTATTACAAGAACGTGTCAGTGGATCCTCTTCTTCTCCCCCCTCCCACAGATGCGCAGTGATCACAGAGTTTGCTCGAATTCAGCTTGAGGCCAAGGGAATTAAGAGTGAGTTCATGCTGAGGCCACTGGTGTGGGTGGGAAGAAGACACTCCAAGCCGACTTCACTTAGAGTTGACCTCTCTCCTTAAACTCCTGAAGGCCCAGGGTGCAGTTCCTGCTTTTCATCTCAGGTTTAGGGAAGGACTTTCTTGCATGACTCATCAGGATTTTGCAGGTTATGGTGAAGTTTCTTAAAAAGAGCCATTTTTTATCCTGATTTTTGCCTGGTGACTGCAGTTAAGGTGCCAGGTGAGGAGGACTTGCAGAAAGTGATTGTGAACATGTCAGAGCAAGAGGAGGAAACCAGTGATGCAAAAGAGGATGCAAACCTGGCCCCAGAAGGCCAACGTCCAACAGCCGCAGTGGGTGAGATCTGTGAGGTAGGGCCTGAATGGAGGAGCAGGAGGCCTGGGAATCCAGCCAGTGTTGGGAAGGAGCTGGGGAGCTATAGAGAGTGGTTGTAGGGGATCCTTGGGGGTGGGGTCAGTGTCAAGGAGCTTGCCACCCAAGCCTGAAGACCTGAGTTCGATCTCTAGAATCCATGGTGAAAGGAGAGAAAGTTGTCTTCTTTCCTCCACATTTGTAGCACTCATATGCACATACATGCTCATGTGTACACAAACGCACATATAATAATAGTAAAATTAAGAAGAGTTGTGGTGCAGGAGAGATAGCTCATTGGTTAAGAGCATTTGCTGCTCTCAAAAAAGACCTGGGTTTGGTTCACAACACTCACATGGAAGCTCACAACCATCTGTAACACCTGTACTAGGGAATCTGATGCCCTTTTCTAGCCTCCACAGACACCAGGCACCCATGTGGTACGCTTACATACATGTAGGTAAAACATTCATATACATAAAGTAATTATTTGTAGTTATAGGGTTATGTGCACATGAGGGCATGGATCAACTGGATCTGGATTTACAGGTGTTAGTGAGCCACCTAATGTGGGTGCTGGGAACCAAGTTTACTGTAAGAGCAGTATGCACCCTTAACCCTCCCGAGGTATACACCACCAGACCCAGCCATAAATAAATCTTTGAAAAAAGAAATAGACATAGTCAGGCTTGGTGGCACATACCTTTAATCCAAGTACCCAGGAGGCAGAGGGGAGGCAGAGGCAGGCAGATCTCTGTGAGTTCAAGGCCAACCTTCTCTACATAGGGAGTTCCAGGCCAGCTGGGGCTACAGGAAGACCCTGTCTCAAAAAGACCGGAAAAAAAAAAAAAGAAAAACAAACCAATTAGACCTGTCTTTGCTTACTTCAATAGGAAGGTCTGCGGGTGCTGGAAGGACTGGCAGCATCAGGCCTACGCTCCATCCGATTCGCTTTAGAAGTGCCTGGACTCCGATCTGTGATTGCCAATGATGCCTCTGCCCGGGCTGTAGAGCTCATACGCCATAACGTGAAGCTTAATGATGTGGCCCATCTTGTTCAGCCCAGCCAGGCAGATGCCCGGTAGGTTGGTGGTGTTGCTGTCATTGGTGGTGGTACTGGGGATGGAGCCTCAGGCCTTGTACATGCTAAGCAACTGCTCTACCACTGAACTACATTCCTAGCTGCCAGTAGGTTCTGGGCAGAAATGCCCAGAGCCTACAAGTTATACATACCCTGGAGTGTGGCTACCTAGGGGTGAAACCTTGTCCTTTTCTAGCCTCTAAGTATGACCTTGTAAGTTTATTATTGAATTTTTGTGTATTTTACAGAGAGTTTTTTGTTGTTTTTTTTTTTTTTTAGGTCTTTTTGAGACAGGTTCTCCCTGTAGCCCTAGCTGGCCTGGAACTCACAGAGATCCGCCTGCCTCCCAAGTATGGGATTTATACAAAACATCTTATCTTTGTACTCCCTTCCCCAGTGGCACTCTCCCATAGCCCTCTCCCCTGGAATTTGGAGAATCTGTCATTTCTGTTAAGCCTTTCATGTTAAGTTAGTATCCCCAGATGTCCCTCAATGTAAGTTGATCCACTAAGGTCTAGTCGTCAGCCTTTCTAGAGTACCTCCCTTTAAGAAGACCAGCTTTTCTTCACCCAGCAGTAATCAGCTGCCAATAATTCTTCAGTTAAGACTGGGACCTGCCGGGCGTGGTGGTGCACGCCTTTAATCCTAGCACTTGGAAGGCAGAGGCAGGCGGATCTTTGTGAGTTCAAGGCTACAGAGTGAGTTCCAGGACAGCTGGGGCTACAGGGAGACCCTGTCTTAAAAAGCCAAAAAAAAAAAAAAAAAAAAAAAAAGATTGGGACCTAGTGTCCATTTCCACAGTTTTGTCTATTTGAGTTTAATGGGTCTTGTACATGCTGACACCATTTCTATAGGTTCATGTGAGCAAGGTCTCCTGAGCCTGTAGAACTTATTTCCATATGGTTATGTACCTCCTCCTTAGCTCTTAACAGTCTTTGTGCCCCTCTTCCATGGTCCTTGAGCCCTTGATGGGTAGAGTTTAATATAGTTTAATATAGTTTGGGTCCAAGGACCCAAACTCTTCAGACTCTTATTCTCTATCTTTTGGCCATTTGTGACCTTTTGTGTTCCTGGCCCTCTCTTGCATGAGTGAACTTCATTCATGAGAGTTGAGAGATGCATTAGTGTTGTCTTTACCCCTTGTTCTATGTTCTGTGACCCTTAGGTATAGAGGTTGCATCGTAGATGTGCTTCTTAGGCTTCAGAAATTTACATACAATCTCTAAACCCTGAAATAAAAAGAAGCTTCTGCCGCTGCTGCACATGGTGGTGCACACCTTTAATCCCAGCGCTCGGGAGGCATAGGCAGGTGGATCAATGTGAATTCAAGGCTGGCCTGGTCTACATAGTGAGTTCCAGGACAGCTAAGGCTACCAAAAAAAAAAAAAGCTTCTTTGATGGGTAGTGATGACTGGTATACAATCTGTAAATACTAGGATCCATATTTTGTACATAGTAAGAAATTACATTGTCTAGGGATGTGACAGCCTTGGAGTTTTCTCTAAGATGTATGACCTCTCCAGCCATGTGTGTTTGGCTGTGTTTACAATACCACACATGAGTTTCCTTCCATTGAGTGGGCTTTAAGTACAATTAGGTAGCTATCGATTACCCCCATGATAACAGTGCCACTACTGCACCAGTGCCATTTGCCGTGTGGATCATTGATGTGGTTATTGGCCTTATAGCTGGGTTGGCCCATCAATTGCTCTTCTCCCTTAGCAGCTCTGTAGTGCTCTTCAAAGCTATGAGAGCTACCTTGCTACCTTTCAAGGACATGGCTTCCAGGTCAGTTCCAGCTCCATTGCTCCAAATCCTGTATCTGAAGTATGTCCTGTCTTCATAGGGTCTTACCTTTAAGTTCTGAGAGGCAGTCAAGAACTGTGGCTATAGCCTGTGTGATTTTTGGGAGTCTTTTGGGTTACCCTGGCCAACACAACTCAAAGGAAGATTTCTCCTGCTGGTACTTTTTGTTTTGTAGGCTTCAGCTATACTATACACATGGACTCAAGTGGAGATATATGTACTTCTCAAGTTTGTGGACTTCTTTCCTTGTCTAACCCTCTCTCCTTGCCCTCCCTATTTAAAGTACCCCCATGTCTCTCCTGATGACTCTTGTCTCTTGTAGCCCCTCCTTTCTTGAGCTCCTTCCCCTTTATTCCCATTGTTCTTGTACAAGGATTTGGTGCTCGGATCCACAAATTAAGGAGAACATACTTGGTTTGTTTTTCTGAGTCTGTGTTACTTCACTTGTTATAAGTTTCAAGTTCTGTCCATTTACCTGCAAATTTCATCTCCCTTTACTGCTGAATAGAACTACATAGTGTAAGTGTACCACATTTTCATTATCCATTTGTCAATTTGAAGGACAATTCTGTGGCTTCCATCTCTTAGCACCACAAGGAGGCCAGATGCAGGCATTCTCAGGCCTCTTTTTTTCTGGCTTTTATTTTATTTATTATTTGTGTGTGTGAGTCAGAAGACAACTTTAAAAAGTCATTTTTCAGGGCTGGAGAGATGGCCTAGAGGTTAAGAGCGCCGACTGCTCTTGCAGAGGATCTGGGTTTGATCCCCAGCACCCACGTGGCGGCTGAGAACTGGCTTTAACTCCAGTTCCAGGGGAATCCGACACCCTCTTCTGACCTCTGCAGCATTGCACGACACGGGTGCACAAACCTACATGCAGACAGTACATTCATACACATACAAAAATAAATAAAATTTTTTAAAAATAAAGAAAAAGTCGTTTTTCCCCTTCCACCTTGAATTCTAGGGATTGAACTGGGGTCATCAGGCTGGCACTGCCAGTGATTTTACCACTGAGCTATCTCCCTAGCTGCCTTTTTATTTTGAGACAGTGTCATTTGTACCTAGCAATGGCCTATGACTAACTTTATAACAAAGGATGCCCTTGAATTTTTTTCTTTCTTTTTTGTCTCTTTGAGACATGGTTTCCCTCTAGCCCCAGCTGGCCTTGAACTCACAGAGATCCACCTGCCTCTGCCTCCAGAGTGCTGATATTAAAGTCTGCACCACCACCCCTGGACTTTTGTTTGTTTGTTTGTTTGTTTGTTTGTTTTTGAGATAGGGTTTCACTGTGTAGCACTGGCTGGCCTCTGTAGACCATGCTAGCCTGGAATGCTCAGAGACTTGCTTGGCTTTGCCTCCTGAGTGCTAGAATCAAAGGCTTACACAACCAACCCAACCAGCCTCTTTTTTTTTAATTTAATTTAATTTTATTTTATTTTGGCATGTGTGTATGTGTGGAAGTCAGAAGACAACTCATGGGAATTGTTTCTCCTCTCCTTCCCTAGTATGGGTCTCAGATCAAACTCTTTTTTTTTTTCCTTTGAAACAGGGTCTCACTATGCATTTCTGACTTGGCTGGAACTTAACTCTGTAGAACATAGAGATCTGGCTGCCTCTGCTGGGGTAATTTAGGATTTGAGTGTTTGATTTAAAATTCTCGTTGTATTTATTTATGGGATGGGGAGATGCTCCTGCCTTAGCACTCATGTGGAGTCAGAGGACAACTTGTTGGAGTCAGTTCTCCTTCCACCTTTATGTGAGTTCTGGAAATTGAATTCAGGTTTGGCAAGCACCTTCACCTGCTGAGCCACCTCCCCCCACACACACACACCTCCTTTTTCTAATTTTTAAATTATTTATATGTGTGGCTATGTGGGTGTATGCCATGTGCGTGAATGCCCACAAAGTCTGTAAGAGAGCATCAGATTCCTTTGAACTTGATTACCAGTCAATTATGAGCCACCCAACATGGCTGGTGGGAATTAGAAGTCCAGGAAGTGCTTTTATTTTTTTATTTATTTTTATTTTATTTTATTTATTTTATGTGTACGAATGTACTGTCTGCATGTAGGTTTGTGCACCCGTGTCGTGCAATGCCGCGGAGGTCAGAAGAAGGTGTGGTATTCCCCTGGAACTGGAGTTACAGACGGTTCTCAGCCGCCATGTGGGTGCTGGGGATCGAACCCAGGTCCTCTGTAAGAGCAGTTGGCGCTCTTTTTTTTTTTTTTTAATTTTATTTATTTCTGTATGTGTATGAATGTACTGTCTGCATGCAAGTTTATGCACCCGTGTCATGCAATGCCACGGAGGTCAGGAAGAGGGTCTCGGATTCCCCTGGAACTGGAGTTCTCCTGGAATTGGAGTTTCAGACGGTTCTCGGCCGCCATGTGGGTGCTGGGGATCAAACCCGGGTCCTCTGTAAGAGCAGTTGGCGCTCTTAACCACTAGGCCATCTCTCCAGCCCAGGAAGTGCTTTTAAAAGGCTGAGCCATCTCTCCAGTCCCCCTCCCCCATACCTCCTTTTGTTTTAGTCAGGGTCTTATTAAGCAGCCTACATAAATCTCACTTTTGACAGTCCCTAACCTCAACCTCCAGGCTGCTGGGATTATAGTCATGTTCCAGGGCTGGTAGTAGAGCTCATGCTTACCTAGGATGTGTGAGCCCTTAGTGGAATTGGGGAACAACTAGTGATTCCAAGTACACCTGTTACAATACAGGTGTCCACCATAGCGCCAGGCTCAGTGATAACTTTTGTCCTGAGAACATTACAGAGTACATGTAACACAAATGAAGATAGCTATAATAGCACATGAGAGCATCTAGTTGTTGGTTTGGTTAGGGGATGAGATCTTGCTTTGTTGTCCAGGCTGGCCTTCACCTCAGGGTCTTTCCATCTTGGCTAGGAATTACAGGTGTGGAAGTCAGAACTTGGTTCTAGTCAATAGAATTTTTTGCTGCTATTTTGTTTGTTTCTTTGGTTTAGTTTTTTGAAGTAGGGTCTTGCTATGTACCCCAGGCTGACCTCTTAGACATTCTCCTGCCTCAACCTCCCACTTGCTGGGGTGATAGGTTTGAAACTTCATACCCAGCAGGTGGTACAATCTTGGGAGACTACAGCTGTCATCTGAAACATCATGTGACACATCACCCTTCCATCTTGGACATGATTAAATGTTTTATTTATTTATCTCTCCTTCCCCACTCCTTCACTGCTGGGGGTGGAACCCGGGATCTAATACGTGCTAGCACCCTCCACCACTAAGCTACATCTCTAACCCTCTTATTACTTTCTTATTTTGACCCAGGTCTGTCTCTGTTTTCCAAGCAGGACTTAAATGTGAAATGTGCAGTCCTCCTGCCTCTGCCTCACGGCTAGCTAGAATTACAAGTCTGTACTTTCAGGCCTAGCTTAGACATAATTTTTTGTTCTCTTTTTTAATTTACTTAGCTGCTGGGGGGGTGGCAGTGATGTGCATGCTATAGCATGCATGTGGAGGTTAGAGGCCCACAGCTGATCAGAGTACAGAGAATGAGACTGGCATAGGGCTGGAGAGATGGCTCAGTGGCTGAGAACACTGTTGCTTTTGGAGAGGACCTGGGTTCAATTTCCAGCATCCATATGGTGGCTAACAATCATCCATAACTCTAGTTCCAGGGGATCCAGCATCCTCTTCTGGCCTCTGTGGGTATTGCACAACACAGTGCACTTTCGTACATGCAAGCAAAACATTCATACACATAAAATAAAATTTTACTATGCAGACCAGGCTGGCCTCAGGTTCACAGTGATTCACCTGCCTCTGCCTCCCAAATGCTGGGATTAAAGGCTGTGTTTCCATCCTGAATTTTTTTTTTTTTTAATTAACGTATGTGTGTGCTTATGCAAGCATCATGCCCAAAGAGGCCAGGTAAGACCTCCTGGAGTTGGAGCCAGGAGCACTTCACCTGACTGAAGTGAGTGCTGGAAACCAAACTCAGGTCCTTTGTAAGAGCAGTACAAGCTTTCAATCACTGAGCTATGTGTCTGGCCCCTCAGTTTGGGGTCTACAGAGAGCCAAGTGAATGTCCTGTTCTGGCTGTTAGCATTGCCAAGGTTATAGGTGGGAAGACTGAGGCCTGTGTAAGCAGGAAAGCTTTTGGCTAACAAATGGCTAAAAGGGCTGAGGGCTCAGTGGTGGTATACTTATGTAGTAAACTTACATAGTCAACAACTCTTAAATTCTATTCCCTGGGGCTACAGGGAAAAAAAAAATCAGGAAAAATCAAGTAGTTAAGCTGGCCTCAAGTTGAAGGCCAAAATCATTGTGCCAAAATGAATGTGCTGCGTCAGTGCAGGTTCTTGATATAAGAGGCTGAGGATTTGGCCATCTCACACCTAGGAAGCTGATGTACCAGCACCAGAAGGTGTCTGAACGCTTTGATGTCATTGACCTGGATCCCTATGGCAGTCCTGCCCCCTTTCTGGATGCAGCAGTTCAGGCTGTGAGTGATGGAGGTGAGGCTGAGCCCATCTGGGGGCCCAAGCAGGTATGGTGACAGGATCTGTGGAGGTCATCACCGCCCCTCCCCACAGGACTTCTGTGCATCACCTGCACAGACATGGCAGTGCTGGCAGGGAACAGTGGAGAGACGTGCTACAGCAAGTATGGGGCCATGGCCCTCAAGAGCCGGGCCTGCCACGAGATGGTGAGGCTCCACCTAGGCTGGCCAAGGGGTTGGGAAACAGGCTGTGAGTACCCCTACCCTGACCCTCCCAAGTGCCCTTTCTCATCTGAGGACATGCTCAGCATCCTCAGGCTACCAGGCTGGACCAGACTGGGAAGCAACAAGGAGTGGGTGGGCAGTCATGTTTTTAATTCTCTATAATGCAACCTTTTTTCTTTTTAAGACAGGGTCTTCTTGTAGCCCCAGCTGGCCTGAAACTCACAGAGATCTTCCTGCCTCTGCCTCCCAAGTGCTGGAATTAAAGGCATGCACCACCACACCTAGCAATGTAAAATTTAAAAAAAAAAATTTTTATTTTTTTTTAGTATTTTGTTGTGGGTGGGTGGGTGTGTTCTAGGGTGCACAGGTGGAAGACAAGACAGCTTGAGGAAATCAGGTTTTTTTCCCACCATGTGGGTCCCATACTAGGATTAAAGGTTTGTGACACCACACTCAACCCAATAAATAAATCTGTGGGTGTTTTTGAGGTTTGACCTCACTTTTGCATGTGCAGAGCAGGGCTAACCATGGCATCCACCTTGTTGGTCTGCTCTGAGGAGTTCAGACTAGGAGGAGTAGTGAAGGGGCCACGAAACGCCACATCTTGCCTTTTCTTTAAGGTCCCTTGCTGTCAACTAGTCACATCAGAGACTCTCAGCAGTCCCTAGTAATACACAGTGTCCCCAGTTCCCACCCGCACACTCGTGTAGCCAGTCCTCCCTCCACCCTCAACTTGGAAGGACAGACTTAGAGTACTCATGGTGTGGATTTAGTCACTTATACAGCCTTCAGCTGTATAGTGGAGAAACTGAGGAAAAGGGAAGTGACACTAGCTTGTCCAGTGGGCACAGCTGGGCTCAGAATCAAGGGAACAGTCCCTAAGCCTGCACTTCCCAGTGCTGTGTGTTCCATGTGGGGCCGTGGAGGAAAGGTTGATGCCCACCCCGTCCACCAGGCCCTGAGGATTGTGCTGCACAGCCTGGACCTTCGAGCCAACTGCTACCAGCGCTACGTGGTGCCTCTGCTCAGTATCAGCGCAGATTTCTATGTGCGGGTCTTTGTGCGAGTCTTCACAGGCCAGGCCAAAGTCAAGGCCTCAGCCAGGTCAGCCCAGGGGAGGGGCACCTGATGGATTGAGGGAGGAGATAAATCTTAACTGGGGGCCTTGGTAGTTAAAGAGAGACTGGGCCAGCCAGGAAGAGTCGAGGTATAGTGACCACACCAGGAACTCATGGCCACCCTTGGACTCCTCAGCAAGCAGGCACTGGTGTTCCAGTGTGTGGGCTGTGCTGCCTTTTACCTACAGCGACTCGGCAAAGCTTCAAGAGACCCCAGCGGCAGGTGAGCAAGGGTGCTGGGGTGGAGGGAGGGAATGCCAGGGTCCCCCTCTTCTCATTGCTCCTCCTTGCAGGGTCAAGTTCTCTGTGGCCTGTGGTCCTCCAGTGGCCCCTGAGTGTGAGCACTGTGGGCAGCGGCACCAGGTAGGCCCAGGCCAGGGAGGCAGAAGGCCTAGCGGTCCCAGAGGTCTTGTGCTCATAGCCCTTGCTCTTGGTATCTCTGCTGTCCACAGCTTGGTGGCCCCATGTGGGCAGAGCCCATCCATGACCTCGACTTTGTGGGCCGGGTCCTGGAGGCAGTGAGCACTAACCCCAGTCGTTTCCATACTTCTGAGCGGATCCAGGGCGTCCTGAGTGTTGTCACTGAGGTAGGAGCCAGACCCACACAGGGAGGGGATCTCCACCCCTACCTTTCTGTCAGCACCCCATGCCACCCTACCGCCTTCACAGGAACTTCCCGACGTCCCTCTCTACTACACGCTGGACCAATTGAGCAGCACTATCCACTGCAACACACCCCGTCTCCTGCAGCTGCGGTGAGGGCCCTGGAGGGGCAGCTTAGACAGAACTGGGAGGCCATGAGCCCTCCTATAGGTTTTGTTTTTTTTTGGGGGGGGGGTCTTTTCGAGACAAGGTAGCCCCAGCTGTCCTGGAACTCGCTCTGTAAACCAGGCTGGCCTTGAACTCTGCCTCTGCCTCCTGAGTGCTAGTTTTAAAGGTGTGCACCACCACGCCCAGCTCTACAGGTGGTTTTGACATCATAGTCAGTGCCATGCCCTTAGACCCTTCCCAGGCCATGCGACATGGCTCGTGCCCAGCTGGGTCAGCCTATGCTTCTTCCACCTTCCCTTCATGGTCCCTGTGTTCCCAGGTCAGCCCTCCTACATGCCGGCTTCCGGGTTTCTCTCTCCCATGCCTGTAAGAATGCAGTGAAGACAGATGCTCCCCCCCTCGCTCTCTGGGATATCATGCGTTGCTGGGTGAGAGCAGGTGACCTGACCACCTGGGTTGGGGGCAGAGCAGTTGATGGAGGTCTCAGGCTCAGCATATGCTGACCCCCATCCCCAGGAGAAGGAATCTCCAGTGAAACGGGAACGACTGTCAGAGAGCAGCCCAGCATTTCACATTCTCTCTGTGGAGCCCAGGTATGGATAGACATTCAGGAGGGGACAGGCTGCCTGTGGACATAGCATGAAAGACACTTTGTTCAAATGAGATGCCAAACCACCTTCCCACCTCTGTCCTTGGCCCGTGGCCTTCCCACCCGTTTCCATCTGCTCTCCGCCTCAGCAGGGGTACCTAGGAGTACCTGGGTCAGAAACAGCATGTCCTCTAAACCCTCCATGGCTCCCTCTTGCCTTAGGAGCAGCCAGAAGTTGTACTGCAGCCCAGCAGCTCTGCACAGTCTGCCCAGTCTTGGGCCCTTTGCCCATGCGTGTCCTCTCACCTTGGGGAAGCCTTCCTTACCATGGTCCTTCCTGTCCCACATTACATCCCTCTTTGTGTCCTTTACCAAAACAGATCCCAAGTGTAGATCCTAACAGGATATTTGTGTGTGTGGGGGGGGGTGCGGCGGTGGTGGCAGCAGCGGTGGTGGTGGTGGTGGTGGTGGTGGTGGTGGTGATGGTAGTGGTGGTAGTGGTGGTGATGGTAGTGGTGGTAGTGGTGGTAGTGGTGATGGTAGGGATGGAACCTAGAGCCTTCGGTGTGCCACGCCTACTCTGTCTGTGAGTCACACAAAAACCCTTGCTCATTTCTGATTTATCTTGCTTGTCTCCTAAGAAGTCAGTGCCACCAGGGCAGGTCCAGTCAGTCCACTTTGACTGCCCTCTTCCCAGCCTAGAAAACAACGGAGATTCAATAGTAAAGTCAGGTGTTTATTGAACAAATGAACAGCAGATGTGTGCTGCTGGGTGGGCTGTCTGTGCCCAGCTGCATAGCTGCTGCTTTCAGCCCCCACTCACTTGCCCAGGCTGAAGGCCAACTTTACTATCCGAGAAGATGCCAACCCTAGCTCCCGCCAGCGAGGCCTGAAGCGCTTCCAGGCCAACCCGGAAGCCAACTGGGGACCCCGGCCCCGGCCTCGGCCTGGGTGAGTGGTACCGTTGTGGAGGTGGGGCTGGTCCAGGTGGGTGTGAGAGCTAAATGGAGTCCCAGCTCCCTGTCTGCACAGGGCCAGGGCAGCAAGTGCAGGCCTGGAGGAGAGGCGAAGGCTGTTGCAGAATAAACGGAAGGAGCCAGCAGAGGATCCCGCCAGGCGGGCAGCTCATCTCAAGACATTTCCTTGCAAACGGTTCAAGGAGGTGAGTTTCCACCCTTCCAGCCTTCCTGCAGCAGGGCCAAAGAGGAGGCTGGCCTGGCTTAGCTGGGGCTTGGGAATGAGGAAAGGAAACCAGCTCTGCTCCAGTGCCTGAGCCCCAGGCCCCTCCCTAGCCCCTGTGCCCAAGTTCTGGGCTCCTGTGATTGTGCCTAAGCATATCCTGGGCTACATACCCTCCTTTCTCCCATCAGGGCACCTGCCAGCGAGGGGACCAGTGCTGCTATTCACATAGCCTTGCTGAGCCTGTGGCCTCCGAAGACGCCTCCATCACAGACCATCCAGATACCCTCCACCAGAATGCCCCTGGGCCAGAGGCTGCTGATGGGGGTGTGGCAGAGCTGGGTGTGGACTGAGCCAATAAAGAGATGGATGTCATTTTCTGCTGGTTGTTCATTGGAACCAGAGGCTGTCTGCCTAAGGGACACCACCGCACTGTTCCTTGATTTCTATTATAGCCATTTCCCCACTCTTCTTTAACTGGCGGAGGTGTTGGTTCCTTCCATGCTGCATGCAGCTCAGCAGTCACGCTAGAGCTGTAGTTCCCCAGGTTGCCACAAGGAGGCAACCACATGTGCCTTGGCCACCAGGCTCCTGCCCCTAGTGCCCCCACTCCCACCTCCCATGGGACCCTTGCTGTGTCCTCCCTCTGCCTGGTTTCTTCGGCCCAGCTCCCTCCTGGGGGGGGGGGCGCTGTAGCGGAAGCCAAACCGGAACCAGGCTCTCTGTGCTTCCGGAACCAGGCTCTCTGAGCATCCGTTCCAGACCAGGTGCTTCCTGCCCTGCAGCCCAAGGGGTGTTCATGTAACTATCCTGGCAGGCCAAGCTGATACCCAGACACTCAGTGAAGGGAAACTGCCTGGTCCTCCCCTTAGAGAATGGGGTTAGCAGCGTTAATGGGGAGTCCTAGGGCAGAACCCCCCATGACACTTGTACCCTTCACCCTCAACTGTAAAGTGAAGCCAAGCTTGGAACCCACTCTCTGGAGGAAGGCGGTGGGGTGGGTGACTGGGTCCCTGAGTTTCACCCATTTGTGGGCAGGGGGCTGTTACTATGGGTGTTTGGTGGCCGCTGGGCTCCTGCCCGAGGGACTCCTGCAGTTAACCAGATACGTCACAGGATGGTGGGCAGGCCTATCAGTCTACCTAGAATTCATCCAGCTGTGAGCTGAAATCAGTAGCGTCTGAAACATCCATGCCAGAAAGGGACATCAGGAAATTGAAGTGGCTAGGAATCAGGGAGCTTTGGAGAGCAGCTTCTGGTAACGTAGGAAAGGCTTGTCCCTTCACACAGCTGGGCCTGGAAATGTGCAGAGCAGCTGGACGTGCAAGGCCATATTAACAAAACTGAACTGTCCCCCTCGGGTGCTCTTGGCTCTGCTATGGGTGGAGAAGCTGGGAGGGGATCTGTAAAAAGAGGAACCAGCCCAGTGGAGAGCTCAGGAGGCTGGGGCCCCAGTGTCACGTGGCCTCAGCCAGCAGGAAAGGGGCCCCTTCACCCCTATCAGCGCGGACCTGGGGTTCTGAGCCAGACGACAGAGGACCCCGGAGGCAGAAGCTCCCTTCCTTCGGTTTCCCCTTTGCATTCATGGGAGCCCTGGGGGTCTCCTGAGGGCCGGGGTAGCAGCACGAGGAGGCCCTGAAGGGTGACAGGCGAGTGCTGCCCGCTCCAGCTGGGGCGGGGCAGGAGGTGCGAGCATCAGGATCCCCGCCCTCCGGTTTCCTCCGGGGTCAGCCCGGCTCCTTATCAGGCGCGGCCAGGCGACCAGGCCCTTATCTGCACCGGCCCAGCATCCTCTGGCCTCTTAGTCAGAGGGTGAGGGGGAGGAAGCAGAGCCTTCGGGGGCGGGGAAAGGGCGGGAGAGTCCAAGAGACGTTCACTTTCTCTCGGGGGACCCACGCTGCCTCCCTCCGAGGCCGCTCAGGCTCTCCCGGAGCCAGGGAGGAGGCCCAGCCCAGCTCCAAGGCCCAACGGGACTGCCTGGGGCACATAGGCTGGACCGGACAGTGGAAACTGCATCCTGGCTTACACTGACAGCCCTAACCACGCAGCTGGGCACTCCAGGCTGTAGGAACTGCTACGGGGTAAGAGAAGAGACAGCTTTGAAAGTTGGGAGAGGAAGGAGTCCTCCTCACCTGCATTCCACGTTTGTTCATTCATTCATTTACAACAGGACCCACTAAGTGACGGGCCAGACTGGCTTCTCCAGCTGGGGAAGACCGGGCAAAGGGGCCTGGAGTCACACACTGCTAGAACCCTCCAGACCCCGGAGCCCAGCAAATGCAGCAGGTTTAAACAGGATGCAAACCTGTGGGTGCTGATGGGGCTGAGGTGTGACTGGACCAGACTGGGGAGTGGAATCAGTGTTGGGGGATCCTGGGACCAGACTTGGGGTTACAGTGGCAGTAATAATTTGGGGAAACTTTCCTAAGTAGGAGCCCCTGGAGCAATCATAGAGAGGAGGTGTGGGGTGAATCTTGGAGTCTCAGGGGCTCCCTGTTTGCCCCAGCTCCTGGCTGCAGGTGGGAGAGATTCTGAAAGGGGAATTGGCTCAGAGGCTGGGGAAGGAGCTCCCAGACAGCTCAGAGAAGGCGCTGCCAGAATCCGTGATGCCTGGCACACCCTCATGTGGAGGTTTCCCTGCCTCTTGTCCTGGCGGTCTCTGGGTCTGCTCTCATCTGTCCTTAGCAATTGAACCTCCATCCATCCCCCTTTCCCTCTTCCCAGCTGCCTGTTAGGTTAAGCAGGTGGGGACAGATGGTCTCTGGCCTTCCCAGTAACTGCCCCTCCATTCCACAGGTGAGTGCCCCTTCATCAGGGGTCCATGTGCCCGCCCCAGGCCCAGGCAGACGTGGGCCCCGCCATGACTGAGAAAACTGAAATGGTGTGTGCCTCCAGCCCAGCACCTGCCCAGCCCCCTAACCCTGCCTCGCCTGGGCCACTTCCTGCAGAGGAGAGCACCATCAACCAAGGTGCATCTACCCCCTGGTTGCCTCCAGGTGTGCCAGTGATCAGCCTGGGTCACACCAGGCCCCCAACCATGCCCAACACAGAGCTGAGTGCCCTTAGGCCCCCCTTGCTGCAGCTCTCAGCCCTGGGAGCAGTCCCACCCACCCTGGCCCTGCATTATCACCCTCACCCCTTCCTCAACAGGTCAGTGGAGAGCTGGGGCTTTGGGTGGTGCTGGGGATTGGGGGTCAGGGTCTTTGCCCACAAGGCCTTCGTGACCCACAATCCTCTACAGTGTCTACATTGGGCCGGCAGGACCTTTCAGCATCTTCCCTAGCAGCCGGCTGAAGAGAAGATCAAGCCCTAGTGAGCTGGACCTGGCTGAGGGTGAGTGTGGTATTGGGTGCGCGCGCGCGCGCGCGCGTGTGTGTGTGTGTGTGTGTGTGTGTGTGTGTGTGTGTGTACATACTTGTAGATACCATACCTGCATGCACTTGAAGGTACCTGCAGCCTGTCTGATCAGACCTGTACTCTGTCACAAGGAGAAGGATTTTATCAGGTGCACACACACTCCAACACCGGACGACCTATGCAGGTGATAGCCAAATACAAGACCGTGGTCCTGAGCCTGGCATGGTGGCTTACCTCTGTAATCCAGAATAAGGCAGGAGAATAAGGAATTTAAAGGCCAGCCTGGGTTACACAGAGTTCCATAGCCAATCAGCCAACAAGCCAAGCGTTACGACCACAAAGAGTCACGGCCACAATAGCATATAGCAACTATTAAATGACAGCCCTCCCCACTGAAGCACAGCCACGAAAGAGCCAGCCACAGGACTAGAGACACAGACAGACACACAACCACATGGGTCAACCTCAGAACCCCAGCCATGAATGCAACAGCCACAACCCCATGGCATGGTCTCACACAACCACAGTCATCAGATAGGCCACCAGTCACTTAGCCACATAAGACACCCGAAGGCCCACCTTGATAGACAAGAGGCTGAGAACCATGAGCGCCCATGTCACATAGGGGCATGCTCAGAATGTGGGGCACGGGAACAACGCCCCATAGTGACAGCCTGTTCTCTGGGGGAATCAGCCATTGTAAGCAAAGGGTTCTGCATTGTGGGGGAGGGGGTAATTTCCCTCTGGGAGACTGGGTTTAAGTACTGGAGTCTGCGACGAGGACCGGTGGGGGTGCCCTCTGGTTTCCATGCCAATGCTGCCTGTTCTGTCTGCAGGGCACCAACCCCATAAAGTGGCTCGGCGCGTGTTCACCAACAGCCGTGAGCGCTGGCGGCAGCAGAACGTGAATGGCGCCTTCGCCGAGCTTAGGAAGCTGCTGCCCACTCACCCGCCAGACCGGAAGCTGAGCAAGAACGAGGTGCTACGCCTCGCCATGAAGTACATAGGTTTCCTGGTACGGCTGCTGCGCGACCAGGCAGCTGCGCTGGCTTCTGGCTCCACCATGCCTGTGCCCCGAAAACGGCTTGTGCACCGAGGCCGGGTCGACAGCGCGAGCCATGGGTCTGGACACAGGGTGGAGGCTGCGGCTGCCGTGGGCTCACAGCCTGTGCTCCTGGGAGACTGTGAAGGCCACCCGGGGGGCTCGACCCGGCCCATCAAGATAGAGCAAGCCTCCTTGAGTCCCGAAGTTCGGTGACCCATGCAGCAATGACCACCTTGCTGAACAGTATAGCAAACTCCCTGGAAAGGGACTGAGATCGCCCAGATGTGAAAAGGGCCTGGGGCTCTGGAAGGGTGGCCTTCACCCCCAGGGGCTCCGCAGACTTTCTTCAGTTACTCACTGTCCACTTGAAGTGGTCTTGTCAGTGTCCTCTTCCCCCAAGACCAGGGCCAGAGAACCAACAAGGCAAGTGGTCATTGGACCCCAGTGGTGCCTCTTTATTCTGGGTTGGGGTTTCTGGGAAAAGGTGGTGGTGTGTGGAAAGGTGTTCGTGGCACCCCCACTTCTCACTAGTGCCCCCTGCCGGAGGCCTGTCACTCCTCGACGGCATGCTCAAGAGTCGGTACCCACCCTGTCCAGTCCTGCCCAGGCACGATGGCGTTAAGGAAAGCTCGGGGGGATCTTGCTTTTGTTTTTCTTTATTTATTTCACATACACATTAGCCATTCAATGGAGAAGCCGGAGAGAGTCAGGCAAAGATGGTATAACAGAAGCGCAGTGACGGGGCGGAGGGTAGGGAGGGTGGAGAGGGGACAGACGGGCTGGCTGCCTACTTGCATTCCTCTAGGACACTGAAAACCCAGAAAACAAAACAGACAGTAAACTACCCTTGTTTCTTATGTATCTCAGTGCAGAGACGGGGTGGAGGGCAGAGAGGGGGAGACCAGGTTGAAAGAGGAGGAGCAGAGGGAGGGGACGCTAAAGGGAAGCACACCAAATCCATTAGTACTATATATAGAGATACTCGTATATACTGCGTTTCTTAGCCTAAGAAGAAACTTGTTTGACGGGACGGGCGGCCTTTGCGGTCCGCGATGCTGGTGCTGGTCGGGCGCACGGATCTCCCAGGAGGGACCAAAGTGGGGCTGGCCCAGGCTGGCTTGCGGGGGGGGGGGTTGGGGGGGCGCCCCAAGGGTGGATAGGGTGGGGGAGCAGAGGCGGGGCTGGGGTGCCCCTAGGGCTCTCGATTGGGGGACAAAAGTTCTCGTGACTTTATTGCTCCTTTATTTTTCTCTCGTGTGTGTGGGTCCATTCTGCACGGTCAGGGTGGGGAAACGGTGGGTCGTCTGAGCCACCCGGCCCCTCTGGGACCCAGAGCGTGGCGTCCGCTCCGCCAGCACGGGGGTGAGAACAAGGCACTAGGTCGGCCGGCCAGCGCGGGGGGGCGGGTGTGTAAGGCAGTCGACTGGGCTGGTTGAGGCGTGGGGTGGGGCTGTATCGGGGGCAGTGTGCGTGTGTGCGTGCGGGCGCGGGCCTGGGCAAATCGACCTGTCAGAGTGGCTGGTCCTGTCCTGGGGCATCAAGCCTTCCCGGTGCTCCTGGGAGGCCAGGGATGGAAGAGTGATGTGGAGGAGTGTTGGGAAAGGGGGTCGGGAAGGAAATTACCAACTCGCTGAGCGCGCTCCTGATTAATGCTGGTGAGGGTCAAGTTGGCGTCTGGCTCAAAGAAGGGCGCTCGGGGCGGAGAGGGAAGGGAGGAAAGGGACATTTGTTCGTTGGCATTGACCTCTGCGGGGGAGGGGGCGGGGGACCCCCGCCTCGCCCCCCCACCCCTGTGCCTGGAGGGGGATGGGGCGAGGAAGGTGCGATGGGCCCCAGGGAGGGGGCGCCCAAAAAGACCCGCAGCCAGAGCAACCCAGCCGCCGGGCGCATGCCGCTGTCCCGTTCCGTTAAATTCAACAAAGAAGGGATATGCGTGTTCCTAACAAGTGCAGGATATTTAATTGATTCATAAACGTATGTATAATAGTTTGTGGGTTTTAAAACGTACTTTATAATGTAAGAAGCACCAGGGTTTTGTGTTTATCTTAAAAATAATTTTCTCTCGTCCTTTTCCTTTTGATCATGTGTTTTGTTTTGTTTAATGTCAAGGTGTTTTTTAAAATCCAAACTGTGAATGTTTCTTTCAGCCCTCCCACCGAGAACGAACAACGAAACAAATTAAAACCCCAGATCATCCTCGTCAACGCAGAAAAATAGCTTAAAAAAATAAACTGAAAACGAA
This sequence comes from Rhizomys pruinosus, assembly GCA_009823505.1. Lineage (NCBI taxonomy): Eukaryota > Metazoa > Chordata > Mammalia > Rodentia > Spalacidae > Rhizomys > Rhizomys pruinosus. Next base: position 206,737 of record VZQC01008984.1, on the reverse strand, counting down.
CTAAAAAGAAAAAAAGGCAAAAAAAAAAAAAAAAAAAGGAAAGAAAAGAAAAAAGGAAGAACACTCAGCTTTCGTTATCCCCGCGCAGGGCGGGACAGGCCCAGTTCTTTTAGCGTCCCCAGAGCCGCGAGGACATTACAACAAAAATAGAATTTTTTTTAAACAATCTCTTAACATACAAAGATAGGAAAACTCTCTGATGCATTGCACTTGGTTCAATGAAAAAAAAAAAGTTCATTTCCCCCATATATTTTTGTGGGTTTTTTTCCCTCTCCTAACAGGTCCCCACATCTGTCGCCCTCATTACGTCTCACACCACCACTTGGGAAAGGAGCGCCCCCGCCCTCCCAGGGGACCACGCTGGGCACCTCCGGCCCCGGCCCAGCTGGCCTGCAGCTTCCGACCTCACCCAGGCGCGTGCCTTGCAGACCCCGACTCCCGCAGGCCCGCAGCGCCCACGGCCCGATTGTCTTGGATGGAGGGGGCGCACGCGGCCTGGCAGGAGTCCCCTTCGGCTCGCTCTTAGCTCTGACCCTGTTTAGCCAATCTGAAAAATCATTGCACTTTGACCGCGTCACGCGCGGCCCGCCCGGCCCCCCGCCCCAGGGGCCTCCCTCGGCTCGCGCAGGGAGGCTCCCGCGGGACCCCTGCCCTCCAGTCCTGGGACCCTCGGCACCACACGCAGAGGAAGGCGAGGAGGGCTTCACTCCTCTTCCACCCGGGCCGCGCACCCACTTCGCCGCAGCCTCCCGCCGGCCGCCCCAAGCCAGGTAGCTGCCCTGCGCACCGCAGACGGCGCCTGCTCACTCTCCGCGCTCGGGCCCCAGCCTCACTAACCAGATTCTCAATAAATAAAGCCCATGACCCACCCCTACGTGGTACAATGTTGGACTGACTTTCAGAGGATCCTGACCTGTGCTTTGTGTTTTCATTCCGTTGAGAAAGAGAAAGAGAAAGAGAGAGAGAGAGAGAGAGAGAGAGAGAGAGAGAGAGAGAGAGAAGAGAGAGAGAGGCACAAGGACTTAAGGGGCCTGGGAGGGAAAACGCAGGGAAGGGGAGTAAGGCACAGAAAGACAAGCCAGAGGGGCCAAGTCACACCGCGAACGGGGCTGGCGTGCCCACGCTCTCCTCCCTCCCAGGGGGGCTTCGGAAGACCCTTCTGGAAAAGCCCCCATCATCCCCTGAGGGACGAGGCAGCGGCTGGGGAGGAGAGCTACTTCCTGTGATGTGTTACCAAATTGTTCCCAAGTTGCTTAAACGGAGGAGGAGTTCCCAACTGCAACAGCGAAAGACCCAAATAATGACTGCCCCACCCCTAAATAAAGAGTAAAGACATTACAGCTAAAGTCTAGGGAGAAGTGGCCATGGGGTATGGTGGGAAGGGAAGGGGACCAGAGAGCTGCAGAACACTCTCGAAAAGGACGACGACCACCACCACCCTCCACAGGAACTGCCAGTCACCATGCAGGACGCCTACCTAGCGCAGAGGGCCGGCTTGGCCCGCCGCAGGGGCCGCTGCCTCGTCCTCCTCGCTCGTTCCTGGGACCCTTTCTGCTCCACTCTCAGCCGGCCCCAGTAGGGCTGTGTGCGTGAGGGGCAGGGGGCAGGGCCGATAGGGCGGAGCGAGGGCACCTGCATGCAGGGCTGGGGGTGGGGGGCGACCTGGGGTTGACTCCCTTCACTCGGGGTGTGGCAAAGGGCAGCCCTCCCGGCAGAGAGATGGTGGAAGGTGCCGGTCCCGGGCTGGGCCTCTGGTCTAGAGCATTCCGACGACTTTTTTCCTGTGGACTGTACAGAAGGGTCTCACCGGAGAACTGCCCATGTGGTTCAGAGTCGGGTGGCAGAACGTCCTACATTCTGGACTCACGCTAAATGCAACTAACTCCAGGGGGCGCCCCCTGCCCACCCGGGGGCCTCCCTCTCCTGGTCCAGAGCAGCTGGGGACAGAAGCTGGAGCAGAGGCCGGAGGAAGGATGAGAGGATAAGAAGGGAGGGATGAAATCCGTAGGGAGGCTCACACATCTCCTCCCAACATCTTTACGAGCAGCGAGCTGCTCTCCCTTGGGCTCCTTAGGGAAACTCAGGCCTAGCAGAAGGTGGGGTCCCAGGAAGGACAGGGGCAGTGCCGGCTGCTCCTCCCTGGGAAGGCCAGGCTGGGTGGGAGGAAGGCAGTCTTGCAGCATCCTTTCTGTTTGTCTTCTGCTTGGCAGAGTCCGCTTAGCATGTAGCATGCTTCTCTCTGCTTGGCTGCTAGTGCGCAGCTCCGCTGAGACCCCTTCGGAGGGCTGGCCAGAACTGGGCTGCTTTGGACCGCAGGGTCCCCGGGATGGAGGAGGGAAGGGCTGAGTGGCTGACGACGTCTAATTTTTGCTTTTCGGTGGGGCTGGGCTGGGGGATATTTCCATGTCTCAAAATTTCTTTCCCCCCCTTTTGAGGAACCTCTTCTTTTTATGTTGTTTTCTTTGTTGATCTTAATCAGAGGAACCAGGACTGAAAGATAAAAAAAAAGAAAGAAAGAAAGAAAGAAAGAAAGAAAGAAAGAAAGAAAGAAAGAAAGAAAGAAAGAAAGAAAGAAAAAGAATAAGAAAAAGGAAAGAGGAGAACAATGAGAACAGCCGGGCAGGTCCCAGCTCCCGCCTCACTCCCACCTGGTTCTATGGCCCCCCAGCCTCTACAGTCCAGCTCAGAAGGAAGGGCCAGGTTGCTGGGCAATAAACCCCGCAGGGAGGAGGAAGCCCAGCTCAATCTCCCCACCCTCCAAGGGAATCCCCCCCCAAAGATCCCTAGTGCAACAGTCCAGCTGGCCTTCCAGTGGGCACCATGCCCAGCGGGTGGGACCCCCCATGGCTGGCGCTGGCACAGACCTGGGATCTGGCCATGTTTGCAATTGTTTAGGTTTTTGTGTGGGACCTGGAAGGTGGGGAGGATGCCAGGCTGGGGCTTTGTACCCAGAGGGGCTGGGAAGGATAGGGTGGGGGTGGCCCAGCTTCTTGCTGAGTTTTCTTTCTGTCTCTTTGGATTAAAAGCAGAAATTCCTGTCTGTACACTGAAACTGGGGTCCCACAGGCTGAACGGCTGGGGGCAGGGAAGCAAAGATTTCAGGGCCAGATCTGGGGGAGGGGCTAGAGCCCACCCTGCAAGATCACCAGGAGCTGGGGAAGGACCCTGAGGCTCCCTGGGGAGGCAATGCTTCCCCAGGAAGCCAGCAGGGGGCACCACCTGCCTGTGTATAGGGCCTTGGTGGCACTGAAGACCCAATAAACACAGGGTGGACGCCAGGGGCTAGATGCTTGGCAACACCCTCCATCAAAGACTTCAGTCCCATTTGGTGCCAGAGGGCTCTTCTCCAGACCTGTGCTTTGCTTGGGTACACCTGGTAGTACCTTCACAACAAAATAAGGGTCCCTGATTGTGCAACTCTGGAAGATTCTGTGTAAGACTTGAATCTGCAGGGCCAGACAAAGCCAACTACAGAGCATACACAGCAGACACTGACTCGTTCCATCCTCCCCCAACCTCACACTGAAGGCAGGCACACGGGGGTGCCATCAGGTGACAGAGCTGGAACTCAGATGCAGGGAGTGGCTAAGAATCTGCTCCCATTCGCTGCCAGTGCAGCAATCATGAGGATGCAGGTAGGCCAGAATACCTGTGCCCGCCTGGGGCACAGTCTGCCAGGCTGCAGTGAGGGCACCAGGCAGCTAGAGCTGTTGACTTTTCAAAAGAAGCCAGAAATTCAGATAGAATTTCATGTGAAATTTTCCGACTGGAGAGGCTGGGTATAAGGGTATACTCCTTTAATTCCAGCACAGAGGAAGCAGTGACGGGTGGATCTCTGTGAGGTCGAGGCCAGCAAATTCTAGACTACACAGTAAGGCCCTGTCTCAAAAAACAAACGAACAAACACACACACACACACACACACACACACACACACACACTAAAACCCAGAGCACTAGTAAATAAGAAGCCCGAGCCCTAGCTGAGGAACTCTTGGCAACTGATAGCTGGTGGATGAGGGAAAGTCAGTTTTCTTTAAGGCTATGGTGCTGGGGAGGTTAACCAGGCTCCAGTGAATGGACCCACACTGAAGGAACTGGCAGGCATGAGTTAGACTCACAGGCTTTACAAAATTACACACACACACACCACGTACACACACACTCATGAGAGAGAGAGAATACATCAAAGTGGGCAATGGCAGGAATGGGCGGTGCAGCTAGAAGAGGGTCCAAATATGATCAAAATATTACTAAAATATTACTAAAAATTCAGTAAAAAGTAAAATAAACCCAATGTCTAGAGGTAGGAGAAAAAATAAAACACTTGGAAACTAGACTTGGTGGCTCGCAATTATAATCCCAGCATTTAAGAGACTGAGGTAAGAGGATTAATGGGAATTTTAGGCTAACTGGGGCTTCACAAGGAATTCCAGGACATCTTGGGCTACAGAATGAGACCCTGTTTCAAAAGGCAGAAAAACAAAACATAGTACTGGACCAGGTGTGCTGATACATGCCTGTCTGTAACTCCAACAGTCAGGAGGCTGAGGCCAGAGGATCCAGTTTGAGGCCACCTTGCTCATGCCTCACAGTGAGCCCCTGTCTCAAGAACAAAATACAAATAAAGAAAAAACAGAAATAAAAAACCTGCCTCTCTGGGCTAGGGGTGTGGCTCCATGCTAACAACCTTTGGCTAGCATTTCTGAGACCCTGGGTTCCATTCCCAGCACCAAGTATCACCACCCCCTCCCAAAATCAAACCACTACTATTTCAGATTAATCAGCTCATACCTGCAGGTCAGACCCTGTCCCTCAGGCTCTGGTTTGGGATGGCACAGGTGCCCTTGTGAAATGAGGACACTAAGTTCAAGAATTAGTGATAGATTCAGAGAAGCCAGGCACAGCAGCTTTCTCCTGTAGTCCCAGTGACTTAGGAGGCACAGTAGGAAGGTTACCAAGCCAAAGAGTTGGAGACTACCCTCCGTACCATCAGAAGTGGGGGAGGGGGCCAAGCGAGCCATATGACCTGAGTTCCAACCCTAAAACCACATAAAGATGGAAGGAGAGAATCAACAAAGTTGTCTCTTGACCTCCACACTGCACTGTGGTACATGCACATCACACACACACACACACACACACACACACACACACACATATACAGGCACACAGCACACATGCACATATCACACATACACCCACATCATATACACGCACACCCCAAAATGAAAATTAAAAAAAAAAAATCAAGATCCTCTAGAACTCTCTGTGGCAGCGTCCTCTCTGCTGAGAAGTGCAACAGCAGACAGCACCCGTGGTTCCCAGGCACTCGCAGTACAGCTTGTGTACTAAATGGAGGAGACTGAACCCAGACCTTTAGGCATATGAGGTGAGTGTTTTACCAGTGGGTTATCTCTCTAGCTCTAAGCTTCTCTTTAATGGATTTAAAGGCACACAGCTACATGTGGCTAGTGGTCACCACAGTGGAGAGTACAGAGGAAGGGCATGTGGAAATGTGGATCCTGGGATAGCCACAGTGATGCGGAGCTGCCTGCAGAGTGCTGGGCAGGGTGTATGAAGGAGGACTGCTCCCTCTCCCAAGGTCTCCCAAGCACCTGCCTAAAGTTCACCTGGCTCTCCGTTAAAATCTTGGTGTGGTTCTGGGAAGCTGAGGCAGAAAGCCAGGACTGAGCCTCCTTACAGAGAAAGGCCAGTGAGCAGCCAGCGCCAGGATTCCAGCTCCGGCTCTCTCTGAGACCCAAGGGATGACTGCACAGGTCCCTGGATTACTGTCCCAGGCTGGGAGGCCAGCCCTCCTCCGCCTTCCGAACTGCAACAGAGGGTTGTGGGTATCTGGGACAGGGAGGACCAAGGCCCAAGCAGCTCCCTTGAGGTCTCCTTAGTTTCACAGCTTTACAGTCTCAGAGTGGGGACCTCCTTGAGGATGAAGACTCCAGTTCCCGGCCTGGAACTGAGAACAAAAGCAGCGCCAAGCGGCCTCTGCGGCTCCTCCCCGCAGGTCCGAGGGACGGGGCTGCTGCCAAGCACAGAGCTTTTTCTGTTCACCCCACTTTGCTTCCTGAGCCAGGTCCAAAATTGATTAAAACTAAGTAAAAAGCACTGCCCAGGGAATGACAAAATTGCTAAAATTCTCTTTTCTTCCCTCATTCTATTGTTCTGTTTCCATCTGGTGCTCCAGGGATCAGCTAAAGTCACTGGTTACTGTGGAAACCATTCCCCCAACACACAGACCCTCTGCAGCAGCCTGCCTGCCCCCAGGCCCAAGGGCTCCTGCTCTGGGGTGTCCGACCCCACTCCCCCATCGTCCGACACACCTGCCTGCTCAGGGGCCCTGGATCCGGCTAGGACTCCTTTCTCTACCCAAGACACAAGAGGAGGGAGTGAGGCCGGGAGAGAAACTCCTGGACTTGCCTCAAACTTTGACTTGGTCTCAAAACGAGTAAAGGGAGCAGAGAAAGTTAGAGGCAAAATGGAGAAAGAGGGAGGGGCTTCCTGTAGCGGTGGGACAAGCACACTGCAGGGCCACAGCAGGGGCCGGGTAGCAAGACGGAGACAGGGAAGGGAGAGGAAGAGAGCAATGGAGCACAGCTCCTGGTGCCGGTCCAGGGCTGGGAGGGAAGCCGGCCTGCTGTCCCTTCCTCTGGCACCCCCTCGCGCCTTCTGCCAGCAGGGCTCTCTCGGCCTCCCTGGCACAGAGCAGAGGGGGCTGGCTCCAGACCCTGCTCAAAGCCATTGTTTTTCTTCTCAACACCCCCAAGTTCAAGTTCATCTGGGTGTTACATCATGTCTGGTTGCTCCTGGAAACCAGACGGGTCAGACGTGACTCTGGGGAAAGGGGGTGGGAAGCTGGAGGGGTTGGAGTTCCCTGCTCCTCCCTTCTGGCCGCTAGGGAGCTCTGAAGTTTGAAGTTTGACTACTTTTTTCTTTCTAAGGAAAAGGAAAAGGAAAAGGAAAAGGAAAAGAAGGGAGGGAGGGAGGAGGAAAAAAGGGAGGGAGGAGGGAGGGAGGGAAGGAAGGGAGAAAAGGAAGGAAGGAAGGAAGGAAGGGAGAAAAGGAAGGAAGGAAGGGAGGAAGGAGGGAAGAAGGAGGAAAAAGGAAGGGAGGAGGAAGGGAGGGAAGAAGGAGGAAAAACGAAGGGAGGAGGAAGGGAGGACTCTTAAATCATACACACAAAACTTCCATCCACCAACTTTTTCTCTGGACTGGGCCTCAGTAGAGGCGGGGCAGGAGCCAGCAGCCGTGGCCCTGGGGCTCCGAGCAGGGGTGGGTTTCCCAGGGCTCAGGGAGCTTGCAAGGAGGTGTTTTTGTAAAATGTGCAAAAGGGATATTTGTGTGCTCTCTCTGAAACCCTACACTGTGAAAACCTTGGCCCTCTAAAGCTGCCCCTGGCCTGCTCCTGACGTAGGTCCTCCCTGTACTCCAAGGGCCCTGGCTTCTGCCTGCTGTTCTCACCTTCTCTGGACACAGGACACAAGGGACAACTTTCTATGCCCTTGTGCACGTGTATGTGCAAAGCACAGTCAAGGGGCCTTTGTGCTGGGGGCAAACTTGACTTGTCTCCATGTGAGAAGTGCGGGTGCTATCAGTAGGGACTAGGGGCTCCAGCCTGACTTTCCTCCTAAGGGACTAATGGGGACTTGGGGGAGGGGCCTGCAGGGTGGCAGCCAGCCCTGCCAGTCTCTGGGCATACAGCCCACCGAACCTACTCTGTCTCTCCTCTACCCCTCATCCTGCCCACCAAAGCCAGGGGAACCGGGAGGGTCAGTGCTAGGGCGTCCCTGGGCTGACAGGGTGGGCAGGGCAGGGCAGGGCAGGAGGACAAGAGGAAGCAGAGGTGTCCTCCCCGTCTGCCTCAGGCTTCCATCTTTGTTCTACTAGGCTGGCCTAGAGGCCTCTAGCCTTGGGTCCTGGGCTGTCTTCCCTAGGGCCTGGGCTGTCTTCCCTAGGGCCAGAGCTGTCACAGCTAATTATCCAATTAGCTGATTAGCCAGGGAGCCTGGGGCTGCCTGGGGAGGCCACTCAGCTGGGCAGAGGCCTGGGCATACAGCTCAGCACAGCCCTCTTCTGCTCAGCTCCAGGACTCCAGCCTCTTTCCTCCTGCCCGTGCCCCATCTGCCCCTCTGCCTGTATCCAGGTGGCTCCTACCTGAGACTGCTGTGGGATGTTCAGAAAGTTGCCGTCCCGGGGTCCGATGCTGACAAACCGGTTGGCAGAGGAGGCGCCTGTCGTTGAGAATGCTGTGAGGAGTGGGGGAGAGAGGGAGAGAGCCAGTCAGGCTGTGGGGCCCAGCTGGCACTGCCCTTCTGGGCTGCTGAGAGAGGGAGATTCGGGGTTAGATGTGCTGCAGGGTAGGCCGGCAACAGGAAGGATGGGTGAGGGGCTACAGTGCAGGAGGCCGGGATCCAGTCTGTGCCTGTGAGGGTGACTCACTGACCAGGAACACACACACACCTCTCTGGTGGCCTCCGAGGCTAGGGTAACACACCTCCTCTCCCACCCTCCGTGCTGCAGCGGAAGTCCCTTGGGTCCAGTTCTGTCCCCTACTGGGCCCAGGTGCACTGGTGGGCCCCAGGCTTTCCTGCTTGAAGAGGGACACTGAGAAGGTGGGAGCTGGGAGGCCTGGGCCACTCGCCCTGTCTGGGGACGGCCACCTCTCCAGCCCCACAGTCTTACTGGGGACCTGCATCACTTGTCACCTGGGCAGTCCCAAGGATTGGGAAGTAGCTCAGGAGCTCACACAGGGTCCAATGGAAGACTGAGTCAGGTAGGAGTGGGTTAGAGAAGAGCCTGTGACCTGGGTGCTTGGTTTGAGCCTGGGACAGAAAGGCTCAGGCCGATAGCATTCTCTTCTGGGCAGGTTACCAGGCTAGGAGACAGAGGAGGAGGCCATAAGCAGAGCCCCAAAGCTCAGCTGCCTAGGGGGCAGCTGTCCAGTGCCTTGGTGGGGCAAATCAACCCAACACCCCTGATCAATTCTGGGGTGTCCAGTCGGAACCTGACAGTTGGAAAGATGTCCCCAGAGGGAAAAGGAGTGTCACAGGTTACCTGGGAAGCCTGCCCCTCCCTCTGTGGACCAGACACACCTGGGATGTGTTCACCAGATTCTGTCCCCCTCTCTCCACAAGTGTGCTGCAGTCTGGCTGTCCCCCCCTCCAGTGACTATGATCATGACTTCATGTCTTATGACATATGCAGATGAGAAGATGGCATGGAGAAGGGAGGGAGGGGGAAAGAACTGAAACCACGGGAGAGAAGGAGACAGAGTGTGAACAGACAGCAGTGCTGAGAGGGGTCACCCTGCTGCCCACTGCCACCCAGTGCGAGCTCACAGTCCTGCCCACCCCTGTTCCAGCCCAAGACAACACGCCACCCTGCCTTCCGCCTCTCCTGTCCTTCACGTCGGGTCGGGTCTACCTGGGGGCCTCTCCACTTAGGTTTTTTCTCTTCCCTTTGACAAAATTTGTCATTGGTTTTAAAGGAAAAAAAAGAGGAAGGGAAGGAGGGAGGGGGAAGAGGGAGGAAGGAAGAGATGGAGAGAGAGAGAGAGAGAGAGAGAGAGAGAGAGAGAGAGAGAGAGGAAGTAAATTAAGCCCCAGAGCTTCCTTTGTCCTTGGAACATCCAACCTGGGGAAGGAACTGGGGGAGGTGGGGAGGAAGGGAAGGAGAGGAGGAAAAAAAAAAGAGGAACAATGAGAAACCAAATGGGAGACTGAGGGAGAAAGGGTCAGAGGCAGCCTCCTGCATCTTCAGAGGCCCAGGGCCAGATGGAGGTGAGGGGCAAGGCAAAACGGGGATGGGGTGACATCGCCTGTGGTCACATTTAATCTTCTTGGTGTGTGTAGGGGAACAACAAAACAACAACAACAAAAAATTTGAAAAACAAAACCAAAAAACCGAAAACAAAACCAAAACCAAAAACAGCAATCAGGCATGAAGATGGCATGGTGTGCCCCCCCCCACGCCAGCACCCCAAGCCCAGTGCCCCACTGCACTCTCCCTCCCGCCCCCCCAGGGGGGCCTGGGCCAGGGCCCTGCTGGGAGCAGCGGGGGAAGGGCTCGTGGGGTGCTGGCTGGTGTAACTGAGGCCCAAGAGGCCATGGCCAGGGCTCAGCCCTGCTCTTGTCCAGGTGTGGGGGCTCCAAGATGCTCTGGGGGTTGGGGGGCTGCTCCTCTTTTGCAGTGGAGACTGTATGGATGGGCCAGGGATGCTGGGCGCTGTGGTTTCGGTTTTCATCGTCCACTTACAAGGTGATGGAGGAGTCAAGGCGGCGCCGTCTGGGGCAGTGCTGGTGGATTTGGAATCAGGCATAGGAAGGGGCACAGGTCTGGCCACTGGAGGCGGCGGCGGTAGCAAAAATGACCCCGGGACTTTGCCCTGGCCGCTACCGTTGGGCTGCGAACAACATAAATAGAGTGACGCATGAAAGCACATCACACACAGACACACGCTCCCCTGCGCGGCCGCCGCTGCTCGCTCACTCCTGAGAACAGGCACTCCCGGTGGAAGATGCAGGAGTGGAAGGGAGGGTCCTCTCCTCTGAGTAAGGGGTGGAGGAGGGTGTGAGGCCTCTATTTGGTCTCTCAAGTGTTTCTCTCTGTCTCTCTCTCTCTCTCTTTTTTTTTTCCTCTTATGAAGTAGTGGGAGGGAAGAAGGGGGGGTGTCCGACGGGTGGTTGTCATTCTTAAGCAAAATGTCCTAGGTACAGAAACATGCCACCTAGCAGTGCATACCACAGCACCAAGAATGTTTATGCTCCTGGAAGACCTCTTCCCTTGGCAAGAAAGATGAACCAACTCACTCCAACGTCCCCAAAGGCACACTCCCCCTGTGGGCCTGGCTAGGACTGGCTAACCAGCCAGCACTCACAGGCCTGCCGGAATCCTCCCTAAGACCAGCCTGGCACAGGAGGCTGCCAACACTGAGGGGCTCACCCTCCGCTCCAGCTCCAGCAGGCCGTGTTCTCAGCCCCTATAGACAGCGGAGTGCTGTCTTTTTCTGTAAAGACAACATACTGCTACTGGCTCCGGCTTCCGAGAGCTTCTTCAAGAGTACGTCTCTGTACAACACCCTCAGGAGCCACCGATGTTTTGCCACCAGGATCCATTCCTTGTCTTTTGTGCCCTCTTTGGCCTCCAACTTGCTCTCCTCCAGGCCTTGTGCCTGACCATGCCTGGGACAGCCTCAAGGCTTCAGTAAAGTAGACACCATGGGATCCCAGCCACTGGCAGGAATGGTTTACCTGGAGAGACCTGGAACATGGCTCCTCCTTCTGCTCTGGACAATGCCTTTGACACATCTGCAGCCCGGGTGCAGGAAGGCCTGGACCCAGTTCTTCTTTTCCCATAGCTCAGCCCTTCCGGCCATCTAGGCACAAGTCCAAGGACTCTTGCTCCCTGAGGCTGCCCTCACTAGCAATCCTCCTCCCTTGTCTTCCTAGATGCTGGAACTATAAGATGCACCACCACACCTGGCCAGTGCTCTTCCTCCTATGGGAGCACAGACCCCAGGAAGCCCACTCACTGATGTCTCTAGCCAGCCACCACTTTGTCCTCACTCATTTTACTTGGTCTATGACAATGAGACTCTAGGGGGTCCCCTCTCTGCTCTGACAGTGAATGGCTCAGCTCAGAGCTCTCAGGGTCCAGGGTCCAGGCCTGGATCAGGCATTACACTCATGCTGTGTCAACCCTTCCAACTACCCATAAGGCAGCAGTTCTCACCTTGGGATCAATCTATCCCCTCCTTAGAATGGTTCCTAGGAAACTTTTGCAAAGGAAGCTTTATTCTACCCATACCACACCTCAAGTCAGTGAGGCTCTGTGCAGGTAAGTGGTTCATCCAAGGTCACATGCTACATTGGCCAGGCCTAGGAGTCAGAGTTGTGTGTATGTGGCCTAAGATCTTTTAGTAGACTCATGGGCCCTCCTGCCCAGATGCGATGTGGCTCGGGTTCCCCCATCGGAAACTTCCCACAGTTTAGAATTAAGACACACTCTCCCAGTGGGTCCTCAAGCCTCTGCCCCCCACCCCCATCCTTTCCCCTAGGCACATTCCAAACTGCCTGTTATTTCCAGAAGTTAAGCTAAGCTCTAGGTTAAACTGCAGACCTGCTCAGCACAGAGCACCCTGTCTGGAGCATCCTTCCTCCATCCCTCAGAAAGCACCACACACCCACATAAGCACCAGCTAGAGTCTCCAAATCACACTGGTTTCTCACTGTCCTGTTCTTCTCAGACACCCATGGCCTTCATCAGAGCCTTGAAAGCAGCTGTCCTACAGTCCCCAGTGTGCCAGAAGCAGCCTGGGGCACGTGAGTGCTACTGTCTAGGGAGCACTGCCCCATCCTGCCTGCTGCACTTCATCTCCCACATTTACATGAGCTCCTGGGACCCAACTCAACTTGGGATTTTTCAACGTGGTTAGGAAGTTGCTCCTCTAGGCTCTAGATTAGTGTTTTCAATGTAGGTAACTTGGTCAGCAGCACGGGAGCACCAGGAATTTGAGAGACACAAGGGTTCTCAGGTCCCACCCCTGCTGAAACAAGCAGTGAGTCAAAGCCCCTGGGTTGACTCTTTTTTTTTTTAATTAATTTTATTTATTTCTGATTGTGTATGAATGTACTGTCTGCATGTAGGTTTGTGCACCCGTGTTGTACAATGCCGCGGAGGTCAGAAGAGGTTGTCAGATTCCCTTGGAACTGGAGTTCTCCTGGAATTGGAGTTTCAGATGGTTCTCGGCTGCCATGTGGGTGCTGGGGATCGAACCCGGGTCCTCTGTAAGAGTGGTCGGTGCTCTTAACCGCTAGGCCATCTCTCCAGCCCCCTGGGTTGACTCTTTTTTTTTTTTGGTCTTTTTGAGACAGGGTCTCCCTGTAGCCCCAGCTGTCCTGGAACTCACTCTTTAGACCAGGCTGGCCTTGAACTCACAAAGATCCACCTGCCTCTGCCGGGTCCCAAGTGCAGGATTAAAAGGCGTATGCGCCCCTCTCGCGCCGATGCTTTTTTTTTTTTTTTTGGGTTCTGAGGACTGCTGTTCTAGTGTGGCTAGGGAGCCAGCTCGGTACAGACATCTCAGCCTCTCTCCCGGATGTGAATGCATCTCCAGGTTCCCCTCAGAAGCCAGCTGTGGCTGCTTCCTCTCTTCACTCTCAGACCAGAGAGGAATCCCTTAAAGGCTGCTGTTCAAGCTTAACTCTGCTGGCCAACTGTGTTAAGGTATCTGTTTACATCCCTGTCAGCAATCTCCTCAAACAAGTACCTATCTTAAGAAAAGAACTCTGGAGAGATGGCCTAGTGGTTAAGAGCGCCGACCGCTCTTACCGAGGACCTGGGTTTGATTCCCAGCACCCACATGGCGGCCGAGAAAACGTCTGAAACTCCAACTTCCAGGAGAACTCCAGTTCAGGGGAATCCGACACCCTCTTCTGACCTCGTGCACATGCACGCACGCGGGTGCACAAGCCTACATGAGACAGTACATTCATACCATAAAATAATAAATAATTAAAAAAAAAAAAGAAAGAAAAGAAACTCTACGGGAGAGAGGCAGACGGATCTTGTGAGTTCAAGGCCAGCCTGATCTACAGAGTGAGTTCCAGGATAGCTGGGGCTTACAGGGAGACTCTGTCTGGAAAAGCACAAAAAAAAAAAAAAAAAAGAAAAAAAGAAAGAAAAGGACTCTAGGCAAAGGGAGTCCCCATGTTAGACAGTCATGGCATTGGACAGGCTCAGGACCCAGTCCTTAGGAGGGAGGGGATGAACTGACTCTTTCTCCAGGGTCCTATGTTAGGGATAGCTGCAGGGCTCTGCTCATCTGTACTCCTAGCTCTGCTGCTTCTACAAGGTGAAAAGGTAGGCCAGGCGCTGTTCCTCTACAGTGCTGACCTCAAGACCTTTGGCAATGGGAAATAGGCTAGAAGCTCCTATGGACTTGCCTGCATCTCTGAATGTAGTCAGGAGTCAGTCTCATCCCTCCATCCCCCTGAGACTGGACAGACCTCATCCAGAGAGACAGAAATATCACCAGTGTGCTTGAGATTCAGCAAGAGAAGCCGCTGTGAGGCAAAAGGGAAGAAGATGGGAAGAGCAGAAGGGGAGCACGCTGGAGGGAACAGGACCAGTTTGCAGGACGGACTGAGAGTCAGGAGGCAGAGCTTAGCTCAGCCCTACTTATATTCTAGCACCACCAAATGTCCATTCTTCCCAGAGCACACTGAGGAAGTCTAGCTGAAAAATACAGGATCCCCTGGACCGCCTCTATTGTGGACTTCTAGAACATACTTCCCAATCAGCTTTCCAAAGCCCTTTGAATATCCTTCCCAGGGCTTCTAACAGCAGGCTTCCAGACTTCCCATACCGGTTGAGAGAAGAGATAGGGATTCTTCATGCTACCTGACTACAGAACTTTCCAGAGATCTAGACCACCATGTCACAGACCACCACCCCTAGAGACGGTCTAAAACTCATCTCTTGCCCACCATCTTTGTAGATAATTCCTTTACTGAGTGTACCAGGTCTTGGGACTGCCTAATGGAGAATCACTCCACAGGGAGTCCCTCTGTCCCTCAGGGTTGTGCGCTTTGCTCTGGAGCCAGAACAGTCCTGAGCCCTCTGTTAAGAGTCCTGGCATAGGCATTTGGGCAAGATCTCCATGAATTGGGGCTTCTCTCCATACAGACCTCTCACATGGGGCCCACTGAAAGTAGAAGACAGATTTGACAGCCATAACTGAGGAGAAGGGGGTGCTCCTGCTATCTGCCAGGTGAAGGCCAGGAATACCTCCCACAGAGTCCAGCTAGCCAGACACCACAGAAAACAAACAGCCAAACCAGTCAGCAGTGAGGAGCCGGACAAACTTAGGGCCAGAGTCTGTCAAATCCTCGCACCCCTGAGTTTTAAGAAGGTTGGGAGAGGTGGGGGCCCAAGACGCAGAATGGACAAATCACAGGCTCACTCCTGCTAGGAATTAAGGTTCTACAGGAAAGGCAAGGAGCTCCAGCAGGGAGGGCTCAGCCACTGACCCCTACTTCTCCAGATCGTGACAGATGGGCAGCCTTAGCACCATGCTCAAACCTTAAAATGACCACAAAGTAGGTACTACTGATTTCCTGCTGATCCAGCACCAGATGGGCTCCTAGCTTTTGGCCTTTTCCTTATGAGCCCTTATATAGACAGATAAACAGACAGACAGACAGATGAAGCTACAGGGAGGCTCCTGCGCCCTCTGGACTCACCTGTCCGGTAGCCTGACCCGAGCCATCCGAGCACACAAACTGCACAAACTCCTTCAGCGAGTCCTGCCCGTGGTGGTGGTGGTAACGGATGGTTGGGTGTGTGAAGTAAGGGCTTGACTGCTGGATGATGGATGTGGAAGGGAAGTGCAGAGCTGATGCTGTGGCCCGGGGGCTCCCTGTGTGCACACAGGCAGGGGAGAGAAAAAGGTGTCAGGGCAGCTATGTGGGAGAAGGAAGAAGGAAATGGTAATGGAAAGTCCAAGGATCTGGATGGAGGGGCAGGTAAGACGGAGAAAGGCACTGTGTTAGGGAAAAACAAACCAAACCAAAACAAAAAAACCCTCCAAGCTGGGCATGGTGGCACACACCTTTAATCCTAGCACTTGGGAGGCAGAGGCAGGAAGATCTCTGTGAGTTCAAGGCCAGCCTGGTCTACAGAGCTTCAGGACAGCTGGGGCTACAGGGAGACCCTGTCTCAAAAATACCAAAAAAAAAAAAAACCCCAAACAAACAAAACCCCTCCAAAACAAACAAAGAAACAAACAAACAAACAGAAAGACCCCCCCAGTCAAGAATTTTTTTCTTTTGTTTTTTGTTTTGTTTTGTTTTTGTCTTTTTGACACAGGGTCTTCCTGTAGACCCAGCTGTCTTGGAATTTGCTATGCTATGTAGATCAGGTTGGCCTTGAACTCACAGAGATCTGCCTACCTCTGCCTCCCAAGTGCTGGGATTACAGGCATGTGCCACCACTCTTGACTTTTTTTAAATTTTTTTGAGAGAAGTCTCCCTGTAGCCCTGAGATAGCAAGAAACTTGCTATGTAGACTGTGGTAGTCTCCATCTCAGAGATCCACGTGTTTCTGCCTCCCTAGTCCTGGGATTAAAGGTGTATGCCACCATGCCTGGATGAGGTCAATGATTTCTTTTTTGGGAGGGGGGCTCTTTTTGAGACAGCGTCTCCTTGTAGCCCCAGCTGTCCTGTAACTCACTGTGTAAACCAGGCTGGCCTTGAACTCACAGAGATCTATTTGCCTCACTGATATCTGTAACATTGTAATGCAGTAAAAAATAATATCTGGTTAATCCTAGCACTTGGGAGGCAGAGGCAGGGATCACTGTGAGTTCAAGGCCAGCCTGGTCTACATAGTGAGTTCAAGGCCAGCTTGGTCTACATAGTGAGCTCCAGGTCAGCTGGGACTACAGGGGGACCCTGTCTCGAAAAGACAACACACAAAAAAAAAACAAAAAAAAAAACCCCAATAATAACAATAACAATAAACTGGCAGACCCACACCGAGGACCAAGTTTGACTGGAGCTGGAGCGGAGGCTAGGTGAGGCAGGGGAACAACACTACAAGTGCAGGGTTGGATGCTGTCTGTCTGTCTAAAATTGTTAGGAATTTTTTTCCCTTTGGAGACAGGGTTTCATGCAGCCTAGGCAGATCTCATGCTCTGGGATTAAAGGCATGCATTGGCTGGGTGGTGGTGGTATTTAAGTTTATGATTTTTGTTTTTGTGATACTGGGGATTGAACTCTAGGCCCCATGCCTGTTAGACAAGCTCTGAACTGTTATAGTGTTATTTGCTTGCCAATTTTTTTGCTTTATTTGTTTCTGAGATAGGGTTAAACGGCCCCAGTTTCTTGGTCCTCCTGCCTCAGCCTGCTATGTGCTGGGATTTTATACCTTTGCAATCATGCCAGCTTCATCATAATGTTTTGTAAAAATTTTTTATTTTTTAAAAAAGCAGTTAAGATATTACCAGCTGGGCATGGTGGCACATGCCTTTAATCCCAGCACTTGGCAGATCTCTCTGTGAGTTCAAGGCCAGCCTGGTTTACATAGTAAGTTCTAGAACACCTGGGGCTACAGGGAGACCCTGTCTCAAAAAGACACACACACACACACACACACACTCACACTCACACATAAAAGATATTACTTATTTTGAGGATTGAGCTTTGGTGCCCTTGACTCTTTCTTTAACCCTGGCAAGTACTTCACTTGCCTGCCCTCAGGTGAGCCTGCTGGAGAGATGGACAACAGGAGTCTGATGGCTCTAGAACTTCTGGATATGACAGGTCCTAAGCTATGCAGGATGGGTACCTAGTGTGCGAACACACACACACACACACACACACACACACAAACTCCAAAGCGTTAAGTGGAGCACAAAGGCCTCCTTCATGTGCTGGCCCCATCTTCCTAGCACACACATCCTAGCACTCCCAATTCCCCCCTACGCAGGCCTCAGCACCTCCCCAAATCCTCCCCCTCCTGTCTGTTTCCAATCAGCTCACTCTTGCTCTTAGTTTCATTAGGGGCTGAGGAAACTTGGCTTCTCTTTGGAGTTCATAAAAATGGAGTGAGTGGAGCCTGCTGCCCCCCGCTCCCGCTGCGGCAAGAGGGCCTGGGCTCCCCGCCCCCACCTTGTGGCCACCACACCCTGCCCCAGAGCTAGCTGCCTCGGGTTCCCAGCCAGGAGGCCCCAAGGAGGAAGCTGGGAGGTAAATGTCCCTGTTCTGTGTCCTGCAGAAGAGAAGCCTGCTTAAAAGAGGCACAAGCAGCCACAGCGGGACACAGGGCCCTGTGTAAATAAAAGCCAGGTCTCTGCTGCCAGATGGGCGCTGAGGGAGAGAAAATAGCAAGTGAGGGAAGCTGGACTCCCACTGCTCCTACCTGGTCCCACCTCTCAGGGAGACTTAGGTGCTGTCTCCAGCATCTTCTCTAGGGGCTGGAGATGCACCCTCAAGGCAGCAGGACAGTGGCTTTTCCCTGGCAAGCAGACCAGGAGCTATTTGTCCTTTAGGTCCAATCTTTTACTTCTGGGACCAGGCAGAGAAACCCAGAGAATGTAACCCCTTGCCTCAGGACATACAACAGGAGCCCGGTCTGCTGAGCAGTGTCCTTTCCAATCCACAGGAACCTGGGTTCCACTAGGAAAGCAACCTGGCTCAACTAGGCAATGGGGGAAGAATAGAAGGTGTGGGAGGGGAAGGTTTCATGCAGCTTCGGGAGCATGTGCACACATGCATTCAACACAAGCTTACACTGGGATTGGAGAAGTATGTGGGAAGGTGCCTAGGAACCAAGTGAGCAGGCCCAGGGGCCAGGCCCGTTCTTAAAGGTGCAGTGCGCTCTCTGTCCCATGCCATCCCACTGCTGTACTATGGCCCTCTCAGGGAGGCTGGGACTGTCACTCAGAGTGAGCCCTGGCCCTTACACCTGGCCAGCTACTCCTTGACATGACCACCTCCCAAAGTGCCCCCTCCAGCCCCCCTCCATCTCTCACCTGGTCTGACTCCAGCAAGCACAGGCAGTGGGTGGTGGGTGAAAGCCATGCGCGGGGAGCTGCCCTGAGAGGAGAGGGCGCTGCAGAAGTCCAGCTTTCCTGACTTCTTTAGAGAAGCCGGGCCTGGGGGAGGAAGCGGCAACAGGCAGGTTTAGCTGGCTGGGCTAGGTGCAGGGACAGGGATGTGGGAAGCCAACGCAGCAGCTTGCTCCTCCTCTCCTCAGCCCCTCGCAGCCCTTTCTCTGCCCCTGCCACCCCTTTTTGCCTTCTCTGCCGCCCCTGTGGTCTGACCTCAGGGTTCTTGAGAGGAAAATGAGGCCTGCCCTTGAGGGGTCCGGTGTGCCAGGCAGGGGTAGCCGAGGACATCCTGCCCCTAACAACTGACAAGGGAATAAAAGGCGTGATACTAGGCTAAGATCTGGGAAGGGACACATGGGGAGCCCAGGAGAGTCAGGTGGAGAGCCAGGGGCGGTGGGCAGTGAAGGGGGTGGAAGGACAAGCCGGATCTCTGGCAAAATGTCCTGAGCTCTAGGACACTCTGGTGTGAAAAGTCAAGCTTGCCCTCTCTGGAAGGGAAAGCGCAGCTAGAGGCCCTGTGGAGGGATGCAGCATTCCACAGAGCAAGGAGGGAGCCAGAGGGTTGGAAGGACCCTGGGAACAGAGCCAGAGAGCAGGGGCTGCCCAGGACACAGCAGTCTGCATGCAGGGGCTGCCCAAGACACAGCAGTCTGCATGCAGGGGCTGCCCAGGACACAGCAGTCTGCATGCAGGGGCTGCCCAAGACACAGCAGTCTGCATGTGGGGCTCTTCCCTGCCCTGGTGCCAGAGGCAAGGGTGGTACTGGGCAGGAAGCAGAGTTATAGAAAAGACCCTTTAAGGGGTCTGACTTCAGGTGCTGGAGGTTGCCAACCAACAGCATCTCTGCCTAGTAGGTACACTGACAAGATGACAGGCTGAGAAACAGGGCTCTCAGTGGGTTCCTTCTCCTTTTGTGGGCTGAGCTTCAAGGTTGTGCCCAGGCTGGTCAGGTAAGGTAGAGTCAAGACAGATCTAGAGCTGCCATCTTCAAGGGACATATCTAGTCAGTTTTGGTGGGAGGAGGTGGGGAGGGGCTTCAGAACGGAGAAACAAGAGCCAGTCTTAACTTCAGAGAGAAGCTGCGGGGGAAGGCAAGCTCCCAGTCCGCCAGCAGAGGTGTTATCTGGTGGCAGCTGTGTGCCACCTGATAGCTGGCATGGTGGGGAGGGGGGAGTGCCCCACCAGCTGTGCACAGCTGTCCCTGCTGCCGCACAGTGCCTATCCAGCTGTTCCCGTCCTGCAGCTGGGCTGCTTAATTGGCGATTTGTTGAAGCCCAGGAAAACAACGACAAGTGTAGGGGGGGCAGGGAATAAGGGAGCTTGGGGGTGCTGTAAGAGGATGTTGGGGTGCTGTGAATGGTAGGACTGCCAAAGCAGCAGAAATGACAGGCACGAGAGCAGACAGCCAAGAGCAGAGACAGTGGAAGTCTGGAGGAGGAGGCTCTTGGGAGCAGGCCTTCATAGAAAGTCTGAAAGTCCTCCTCCCAGGAGTCAGTGGCAGTGGGCAGGCCCACAAAGCACCCTAGTAGCAGTCCTTGCAGAAGATGTCATCTGCTTAAGGCCAGGCCTGGCTGGAACCTGGCATGTAGCAACCTCCAGTCTTTTCAATTCCTTCTCTATCCACCTCCAGAAATTTCCCTGGGGTCATGTGTGGGCTACATTGGTCCAGACCCAGACTTCTATAAGGAGACCCTGGAAGGGACCTCCAAGTTACGGTGGTGTGTCTTCCCACATAGCCCACTTTCCTCCGGTGCTCTAGAGGGTTGGTCTTACGTCCACTCCCTTAGCCCAAAAAACCAGGTGAGTTTTGTCTGCTTTCTTTACATGGAGCAGGAGCCAAAGCCAGGGCCTGTGGGGGTTCTCTCAGCCCAGCCTCTACCAGACGAGGTGCCATCAGATCAGACCCTGGGTCAGACAATGAAGCCCAGTCCCCAGCCCCGCCCAGACCGTCCCTAGCCCTGTCTAGAGCAGGCAAGCTCTGTGTGTGCACTGTGCAAGTGCAGGTCTGCACTCCCAGGTCCCAAGGCTCGAGGACATCCACAGTCAGCACCTCTGCTTTGTTAGGCAGGGGTTCCATGAAGCTAGCCACATGCAGGTGCACAAACACAGAATTCAATTCTCTTCTTGGGCTTCTGCGCTGGCCACACCATCAGTCAGTACTGAGGGTACAGATGGCTCCACAGGAAGGAGTGCTTAGGGAGGACAGAGAAGGTCTGAGCTGCCTTCCTCTGCGCTCTTCAGAACTTCTACCCTTTGCTAGCTTCCCAAGATAGCTCTGCCCATTCTACCCTGAGTGCTGAGCCTATTTGTAAAACTGGGCCCCAAGGCCAAGATTAGCCCACCTCAAATCTGTCTCCCTGGGGCATTTGGCAATATCTGCAGACATTTATGGTCATCCAAACAGGGTGGCCAGAGGTAGTGATGCAATCCTGTAATCCCAGCATCTGGAAGGCTCAGATAAGGGGGAATCCAGAGTTTGAGGCCAGCCTGGCTATTATATAGAAAGGCCCTATCTCAAAGCAAAACAACCAACTAAATCAAGGGTTAGATGTTTGCTACTGGCATCTGGCGGTGGAACCAGGGGTGCTGCTCAGCACCTCCCAGCACACAAGGCAGTCCCTGTCTCAGAAGGCTCTAATTCCAAAATGCTACCTGGAGAACTGCAGGGCTGGGCAGCTCTCTACAGGCAAGGAGGCTGTGAAGAGAAGGCAATACCCCCACTGAAGGGCACTGGAGGATAAGTAGCAATCTGCCCCACCATGCATATAGGCCTGCTACCTACTCAGGCAGCCCAGCTCTGTACACTACCCCTTTAGCCTAGTCTACTACCCTTGTATCAGGATAGATAATGAGCCATTAGTGCCACCCAACAGCAGAGGCAATGGGGGAGCACAGCCTGCTCTTTGTCTGGGTGGAGACCATAATGTCCATACCTGCATCCACGTCATTGGGCCATCCGCTGGACTGGCTGCTGCCAGCAGCTGGAGAGCGGCCTGTTCCAGGATAGAACACATCATCAACCGGGCTCTCCATCTCACTGTCATCAATGGACTTGGGGCGCTTGGTGGTGCTAGGGAAGGAAGAAAGTATTGAATATTGAATACGCTGAGGTTCTAGCCAATCACCCAATGCTCAGGCCCAGCAACTGCACACTGGCAGATGCCAGTCTACAGCAGCACTTTTGGATGCTTCCTGGAGTGAAGCAGCTCTAAGGATATTTACTCTCCATCAGGCTACTTATAGGCCACTGAAGGCCCATTAAAGAAGTGGGCAAAACCTTCATCTGCATCCTATGCCTCACCCACTATTTCCTATCAGCCCTCAACTGTACCACAAAACTTATTATCAAAATAAAGATATTTTAGGCCAGGCATAGTGGTGGATGCCTTTAATCCCAGGACTCAGGAGGCAGAGGCAGGTGGATCTCTGTGAGTTCAAGGCCAGCCTGGTCTACATAGTGAGTTCCAGGACAGCTGGGGCTACAGTTGAGACCTTGTCTCAAACACACACACACACACACACACACACACACACACACACACACACGCAAATAAATAAATAAATAAATAAATAAATTTTAAGCCAAGAGTAGTGGCTCATACTTGAAATTCTAGCACTAGGAAGGCTGAGGCAGGAGGATTGCTATGAATTAATTATAGGCCAGCCAAATGGGCCTGTCTCAAAACAAAACAAAACAAAACAAAAGACTATTTTAATGTAAGATTTAAAAAAAAAAATCAAGAACTGGGCATGGTGACACACGCCTGTAATCCCAGCTCTCACACAAGGAGCCAGGGCAGAGGGATCTCTATAAGATCCAGGCCAGCCTGGTCTACATAGTGAGTTTTAGGCCAGCTGGGGCTACAGGGAGACCCTGCTCAGAAAGACCAAAAAATAAAAAATAAGAATGACCCAGGCTTGGTAGTACACACCTTTAATCCCAGCCCTTGGGAGGCAGAAGCAGGCAATCTATGTGAGTTCCAAGCCAGCCTGGTCTACATACAGATTTCTAGCCAGCCAGGGCTACATAGTGAGGTTATTTATTTATTTATTTTTGGTCTTTTCAAGACAGGGTCTCCCTGTAGCCCCAGCTATCTTGGAATTCACTCTGTAGACCAGGCTGGGCTTGAATTCACCAAGATCTGCCTGCCTCTGCCTCCCAAGTTCTAGGATTAAAGGCTTGCGCCACCACGCCCGGTGGGTCCTGGCTGGAGGGATGGCCCTAGCGGTTAAGAGCGCCGACCCCTCTTACAGAGGACCCGGGTTCGATCCCCAGCACCCACATGGCGGCTGAGAACCGTCTGTAACTCCAATTCCAGGAGAACTCCAGTTCCAGGGGAATCCGACACCCTCTTCTGACCTCCGCGGCATTGCACGACACGGGTGCACAGACCTACATGCAGACAGTACATTCATATAAATAAATAAATAAATAAATAAATAAATAAATAAATAAATAAATAAAATATTTTAAAAAAATCAAAACTTAGCGGGTTGTGGTGTGCACAAGAGGCAGGCGGATCTTTGTGAGTTCAAGGCCAGCCTGGTCTACAGAGTGAGTAGGGGCTACAGGGAGACCCTGTCTCGAAAAGACCAAAACAAACAAACAAAAAACCCTAAAAACCTCATGGTAAACAAAAATGTTCCAGTTAAAAAGAACAGAACTTAGAGCTGGAGAGCTAGCTCAGTGGTAAAGCACTTATTGCTCTTTTGGAGGATCCACGTGGTTCCCAGAACCCACATGGCTGCTAACAATCATCCATAACTCTAGTTCCAGGGCATCTCATACCCTCCTCTGTCTTCCGAGGGCTCCTGCATTCATGTGCACATAAACTCACACGAGCATACACACATACACATAAAAATAAAATTTATTTTTCAGAAAGGGCAAGACTCAACTGTCCCTGCAAGACTTTGGCCTTCACCTTGAGCTGTCTCCACCTCCTATGCATCTCTGCATAACACCCCACCTGTCTAGCCTGGTGCAACAGCCTCTGTCCTGTTACCAGCTCTGCCCACACGTCCTGGGGCTGGAGGGCACTTTCTGGAACACACATCTCAGTATTCCCTCCAGTGGTCCCTACTGCCCTAGATGAGTCTAAAGTCCTCCTGGTCTTTGAAGTCCTCTTGTCCTCACAACTTGTCCAATTCTGACTGAAAGGGAGGCTCCCCGGAACTTCTAGGTGGGGTGCCTTATACCAGCCCTGCGTGTAGGTTCAAATGCTATGCCCCCAAGACAGGCTTTCTCTGATCCCCACTTTCTGGCAGAACTATGATTTGTGTGGGTTTGTGTCCCCAATGCCAAGTAGCCAAGGAAGCTCAATGGGTGGCAGAACATGAGGACATCCTAAAGCATCCCACCAGGAAGCATAGCTGCTGCGGCTACATGGAAGGAGTCAGGAAGATGAAGAGGCCAAGATGCTAGCTTACCTGGTGGAAGGAGGGGAGGTGATGGACCGCCGCCCCAGGGTCACCTGGTTTATATTGTAGTAGCTGGGGCTTTCCAGGTCTGCCAGCGAGAAGTTGGGCCCTGATGCTGTTGCAACAGGAGCTGGGAAGGAGGAGATGCTGGTGAGGTTGGACTGTGCCATTGCAGGCCCCATGAGCCAGCATTTCTCAGAAACCCAGGGGGAGCCTACTGTGGTGCCACAGGACAGGGAAGGTGGGCTGTCCTGGCTGCTTGAGAACTCTGTTGCAGCTAGGAGTTATCAGGGAAGATCCACTGCTTGTAGGTTCCCCACCCCAATACAAGAGAAATTAAAGACAGGATTCTCTACTCCTCCCAGTCTGTTCCCAAGGAGCAAAAACCCCCCAAAAGACATCATCAGTACAAGACCATGTAAGGTCTAAGTACTAGACCTCTGAAGTCCTCTGTGGGATGGTCGTGACTACTTGTTTAATTCTGACTGAAAGGAAGGCTGCCCGGAGCCTCCCTGTGGATACCTTATACAAGACTCCTGTGTGTCTAGGTTCAAATGCCACCTCCCCAAGACAGGCCTTCTCTGATCCCCAATTTCTGGCCTTGTGCATAGCTCTTCACTCTAGTCCTGGTCTCTGGTCCTGACAAAAGGACACACTTACTCTGTGATACTCTCACCAGCTCTGTCACATTCCAGACCCCAGAAGTCACAAAGCAGTCCTGGAAACTCAAGTGCCCTGGAGAGGGAAAACGACGGTGAGTGAAGTCAGGCAGAAATGGGCTGCTTGCTATTTCCCCAAATTCTTCCCTGCTTGATCTATTCCCTTTAGGGCTTCCCTGTTGGTCCTCAGGTATCTCCCGAAGAGGGGCATGCCCCAGGAGAACACCTCTCCTTGGATAGTAACCCAAGTCACTGGACAGCTGAGTAAAGAGGGGAGGCTGGGGTAGGGCACTGACCGTTGGGCAGTGGTTTGATGTCCGCATCTCCTTGCTGGTTTGAACTATCTGATTGTCCGGATTCTGTAGAAGACACAAAGGTAAGGATGGGTCAGGAGCAAGGTTTTGTACAAACAGTGGCCAAGCAGATACTCTTCAGCCTTGGGTACCGACCCTGGGCAGCAGACTGCTTAACCCAGGCCCTGGGGCCAACCTAGAAAAAGAGGAAGAAAAACAGCATACACTTCACTCCTGACATTTGGGCTGGATTGTCTCTTTGGGGGGGGGGGGAGGCTGGGCCCTGCATCTCTGGCCTCCACCCATTAGATGCCAGTAGCACCCTAGTTGTGACAGACCAAACTATCTCTGCAATACATTCTGAGGGACAGAGGTGCCATGGGTCAGTAGCACTGGCCTAGAGTCAGAAGTTAGGAGGGCACCAAGGAGAGAAGCCAGTGATGGGCACTATCCATAGTAGGGTAGACCCCAGAGCCCTCCCTCCCCAAAAGGGGCAGCCCCACCCCTAACTTCATTAATTAAAGCCATTTCTGTAGGAGCATGCCTCCCCCACCTCACCTTTATGCCTGCAGTCAGTGCCTGGCAACCCTGAAGGGGGAGATATGCCCTGCCACTGCCCGCTCTGTGCCAGCCTGTCTAGGCTGTCTCATGCCCCACTGCCACAGCTGCTCAGAGGGAGCCCCGAGACAAGGGTCTATTGTGCAGTGGGAGCTCACTGAGGGCTGGGGGCAGGGTAGAGTGTGTATGTGAATATTTTGCTGAGCTTGGGAAAGCCCCTCCACCCTCCCACCCCCCAGGTCCTCCAAAGCTTTGTGTGCCAGAGGCAAGATGGGGACCTCCAAAATGCCTGCCTGGGCATGACAGCTGGTGAGAGGGTGGGGATGCTGGGGCAGACTGTAGGGCACTTGGTGAAGACTCAGCTGCTCATAAGGACCACAGGGGTTGGCATCTCAACACTACCCTGGTTCTGGCCAAGGCTTTGCTGGGCTCTTCAGAGTGGCCCGGCCTCCTGGGATTTACCCACAGCATCTCCATGTGCGGTCTGCTGGCTCTCAGGAGGGAAGGAAGAGAGCTAGGTGCTGGCCTGGTAGGCCCTGCTCTGGAAGCCAAGGTCCTGCCTGGCTGAGAGCACTGACAGGCTCCTGGCCATTTCATTGTGTGATGAGTGGAAGGTGGCATATGTTGAGCCCCTGCTATCCTCCTCTTTTTTAATTAATTAATTAGTTAATTTTTTTATGTGTATGAGTGTTCTGTCTGCATGTAGGTTGGTGTACCCGTGTCGTGCAATGCCACGGAGGTCAGAAGAGGGCATCAGATTCTCCTGGAACTAGAGTTAAAGGCGGTTCTTAGCTGCCATGTGGGTGCTGGGGATCGAACCCGGGTCCTCTGCAAGAGCAGTCAGTGCTCTTAACCACTGAGCCATCTCTCCAGCCCCTATTCTCCTCTTTTATCTTATTTGATTTTTTTTTTCTTGGCAGCACTAGGGTTTGAACCTAAGGCCTCACTCCTGTGAAGCCAGAGCACTGCCACTGAGCTAGCTCCAACCCTTCCATTTTTTTTTTAATTCCAAAAAGTAATAGTAAATTTACTATAAATCAAGAAAGCCAAGGTTTATGGGGAAAGCACTCCCAAGCCCCCCCTTCAGTTGGGGTGTCCTTCCACACCGCAGCAGGTCCCCTCTTTGCCAGTGCCTTTCTCTGCTACAGAGGGAGCCCGGGACCTTCTCCAACAGTCCCTAGCTGCATACCCTGGTGTCATATGGTATGAATTTTCTGTTCATTTTCTGGCTCTCTGGGTCTAATTCAAGCCCAAGCCAATCCAAGTGGAAGCCAGGGGGCATAGGTGGCAGGTGGTCTGTGTGAGGGCTTCCTTGAACCCACAACCAAGAGGCTACTCAACATGCAGTTGAAGATAGATGCAGCCTCTGGATTGGTATGCAAAACCCTTCCAGGGATATGTGGCACAGGCTCAGGAGATTGCATGGATCCTACCCATCCTCGGACCAACTCTGCCCCAAAGCCCTCTATAGCTTTGTGTGCCAGGGACAAGACATAGAGCTCCAGAATGCCTGCCTGGTCAGCTTGAGAGGGCTCAGAGTCCACTCCACAAGAGTGCTGCTGGCTCACTGGAAATGGCCAGGGACAGTGGGCGAGCTGTGTGCCCATGTGTGTATGTGGGTGCGTGTACATCGAGCCAAAAGACAGAAAGAGTAGAGAACATGACAAAGAGATGGAGGTGCGCCAGCGACTGAGGCAGAGACAAATGGGGCTCCAGGAGAGCGAGACAGACAGGAAATCCTTCCGAACCAGGACACTGCCCAGAAGGGTGCTGCTGTTATTACTATTAGCTCAATGTAAAGGAACAAGCAGAAGAGGCTGGGGTGGATGAGGCCAGTTGCCACGCACCTCCAGGCGCAGCTCGGAGCGCTGCTGGCAGCCATTTTAGACCTTGGCAGCCATCTTACGGCTGGCGGCCCCAGCCAGTGCAACTACAATACTGCCACCGCCAGCCCCCAACATGCTCAGCTCCACTCCAGGACAAAAGGCAGAAACACTGGAAGTCTGGGCCCAGGCTTATAGGCAGAGAAGTCATCACTGCAGCCAGGGCAGCTGCAAGCCAGGGTCTTGCAGGTCTGCCTTAAGCCCAGCTCTCTCCCTGTGCCGTGGAAGGGCAGAGAGAATGAAGCTGGGGACCTGGCAACACTGTGGCTCGGCTGAAAGGTAGCTGGAGCCCCGAGAGCCACATCCATGCCCAAAACTCTACCTGTTCAAGCAAGAATGGACCCCTGCCAGATAAAGCCAAGGGGACCTTGGTCAGTAAAGGATGTTAATCCCTTGTCAGCTCAAGAGACATGTCCTGGACAGACATGGGAAGGGCAACTGCGGGGTCCCTGACAGGCCACTGGGTCCTCGGTCAGGCTTTGGGGCTGGCCAAGGGATATCCTGCCATCCAGTGATGAGAAGCAATGTCCAGCTTTCCTATGTGGTGGTCTCTCTGAGATGCCTTACCTCAAGGTCTGGGACACCCCTGGAAACCAGAGGCTAGGCCTCAGGACAGCATGCCAAAGTGCCTTGACCCCTTTCTTTGCCTGGGCTTCCTAGAGGGGAGGGGTTAACCCCGGGATTCAGGACAGAGAGGAGGAAAGCCCCTTTACGACAACCCCTCCCCAGGTCCTGCCTCATAGCTGCTTGGCTTTTATCTGGCAGAATGGGGCTTATCAGAGCCACCAGCTGAACAAACACACAAATCCACAGTTAGTGAGAAAAAATACTCTGCCTGAACTCTTTATCTCCTGTTCACAGGCCTTACACACTGCCCACTGCCAACAGCACAGGAGGGAATCCGAGGCTGCACAGCAGGGGCTGAGTTGGCTACTCTGGAGATGGAAGGTGGCTTCCTTGACTCTGGCTCTGCCTTGGCCATCTCCCTTCTATGTCTCCCCCCACTCCTTTTTGCCTCCTGCCCGCTCCTTGCCCCAGCCCAGGGTAGATCTCTCCTGGCAGCCCCTGCCAATGGGCGTGCATGAGTGAGTTCTTGCCCCCACAGAACCCCCTCTAGTGTCTGCTTTCTCACTGGGGACAATGGGCCAGCTGGTGGCCTGTAGGCAGGTGTTGGGGGGGATAGTACTGGCTGATACAAGACAGGCAGGTGCCTCTCCATCTCTTTTTAAAATTTTTATTTTTTATTTATGTGTATGAGTATATTGCCTGCATGTGTGTAAGTGCATCCACGTCATGCAATGGCATCCATGGAGGTCAGAAGAGGGTGTCAAATTCCCCTGGAACTGAAGTTATGGATGGGTGTTAGCTTGCATGTGGGGTAACTGAACCCAGGTCCTCTGCAAGAACGGCCAGTGTTCTTTTTTTTATTTTTTATTTCTTTTGTATGTGTATGAGTGCACTGTCTGCATGCAGGTTTGTGCACCCGTGTCGTGCAATGCCTTGGAGCTCAGAAGAGGGTGTTGGTTTCCTCTGGAACTGGAGTTAAAGCCGGTTCTCAGCCGCCATGTGGGTGCTGGGGATCAAACCTGGGTCCTCTGCAAGAGCAGCCAGTCCTCTTATCTGCTGAGCCAACCCTCCAACCCCCCAATGGTCTCCTAAGTCCTGGTATTGAAGACCAAAATGCAACTACCTGAGAACCCAGCCTGGCCCATGTTTGATGGATGCCCTGGATGAGCAGGTAGCTTGGTTCTTGCCCAGCTGAGCCAGGCTTGGAGAGGGAGAGAATCTTAGAGCTCTCAGCTCATTTTCAGTGCTGTTAGGTGGATGTAGGTTAGAGTCAGGATAAGCTACTATAGTGTCATACAAGTATACATCTCTTGTCTCTCTCTGGGAGCCAGGCTGCTCATGCAAGGCAGACCTCTGAGGCACAGGGTGCCCCTGCTAGTAGTCCTGGCTTCTCTATAAGATTCAGGTAGGCAGAGTTGGTTGTAAGGGCCAGGTGATAGATTTGAGCTGACTGGGTATGGGCCTGAGTGGGTTCAGCAGAACAAGCCTCTGAAAGGGCCTTGGCTGCAGGTTCTGAACTGTTCCCTAGTCATTCCCATACAATAGGTCATTCCCTACTGCGATAACTTGTAGTCTACAGGTGTCAGACAGCATGCAGCTGTCCCATGTCTCTCAGAATAGCCAGAAGCTTCCCATAATGTTGCCCTTCTCACCCTACTGCAGCCCCACCCTCTCAGCCCCCACATCCATTTACTGTGCTTTTGGCCTTTCTCTCTGGATTTCATCTCTAGGCTCTTTGGACAGCCCCCCCCCCGGCCATCTTTCCTTCTCCTTTCCTGTACTTCCCTGAAGTCTCCTTCCTTACTTCTGCCTGCTTGCACGCATGTGTGCATGTGAATATTTGGGAAGACTGCTTCCTAAGCAGAGCTCTAGAGGGGAGGCACCCTGATGGACAGACAGCATGTTCATATATATATATATATATATATATACATATATTCTTTTTTTCCCAGACGAGGAGGTATTTATGGCTTCCAGCAAGTGAGGGGAGGAATTCCTGCTCACTATAGCCAACACTCTCCTCAGCTCCCACACGAAACAAGTTCACTTTTCAAGGGGCAGCAGCCACCTGGTGTAGCTCACTGGCCAGCTACCCCTGTGAACTTCACCCAGCAGAGTCTTTGGGGGCCAGGAGGAGTGCACACATCAGCTTTGGCTACATGCCAAGAACATACTTAGGCATGTGTGTACACTTGGGTGAGCATACTTGTTATACCCTCAGCTACTATGTCAACAGCCCTTTCTTGGTATCAAGAAAAAGTGGAACATCCTGAGGCAGAGAAAGGAAGCCCTCAGTTCTGAGGACTGATGGGTCTGAGGTGGGGAGGGCAGTACTGACCTCCCCCTAGCTCTCCTCAGGCTTGAGGTTCCAGAAGCAGGCAGGGATGTGATTCAAGATCCCATCCCTGCCCTCCCCAGGGCTGTACCCTGTCTGCCTACATCTCCCCCCCTCCTCTGTGATTCCGGAGTGTCCAGGGCACAGGAAACCCAATCTCGAGGGGAGCCAGAGGCCCAGCCTGCAGCAGTCAGAGCTGGAGAATGTGACTATTGTGCCTCCTGAAACCCAAGTCAGAGAATCTGAGACACCCTGAGGAGGGGGATGCAATGGTTGGGGGCTGGGGGACAGGTCACAAAGGGGCTCTCCCTGTCTCAGCAAACAGAACACTGGGGACCTGGGCTGAGGAAGTCCTTGAGAGTGCAGGGCAGCCAAAGGGCAGAGGGAGGTGGGGCTGGGTGAATGAGGGGCTTCTAGCCTCCTCCTCCTTTTTTGTGTTGCCCTACCTACCTCTGAAGCCAGCCTGTGCACACATCCTGGAATCATCCTGAGTCAGGAGCTGCCCCCCAGCCACCTCTAGAAGTTAGATGCAGGAACAGCTTACTAGGAACCACCGGCTCCGCAGCTGTGAGTGGCACCGATGCATGCCATCCCTCTATTAGCCGCCTTCTCTCCTCATTACCTTACACACCCAAAGGGGCTCCAGGCTTTGACTTGAATCACCTGCTGGGGGATAGGAGGATGCACCAGAGGTGATGAGTGACAGGAAGGGGAAGAGATTGAGTCATACCCACAGGCACACATATGGACTACCCCCATAAGGCTCCTCATAGGCTGAGGTACAAGGATAGCCATGTGGGTGCACTGACAGGTTGGATAACAGGTACCTGGTGGAAGGGGGCCAATGTGGGAAAGGGACATTGTACTCTCCACACTACCCTCTCTCCCTGCTCCACAGGTGCCATGCTGGAGCAGGGGAGGGCCTACAGGTCTTCCGGGCAGCAAGTAGATCACTGGTATACCTTCTCAGACCACAACCCTTCTCAGGCTGTGCCTAAAGGCCTCAGGCATTCCTATGGCTCATGGTCATCATCCCTCAGGTTGTGGAAAAGGACCCCAACCAGAAGCCCTTCAGCCACCAAGTCCCCCGCAACTTCATATAATGAGAACAGTGTTCTTAAACACATGCTTTTCCTGCTAGAACTTTAAGAATGGGTTTCCCATGTCCCCTTCCAACCTCTGTAACAATCTGACCTTCCTAGGAGTTCAGGCCTCTGGAATAAACTGCCAGATGTGCCCTGTCATGTACCCGCCACTTGCAAGAAGGGTCAGGGAGAAGTGGCCAGCGCGCAGCGGGATGAGCTGGTAGAGGCCTGGGTGCTTGGTTGTTCTGCCACAAAGGATGACAGGCTGGGGTCAGCAGAGAGAAAGGACATACCTCCCTACAGAGCAGAGTACCTCGTGAGGGACACAGACAAAGGTACCCAGTCCGGCAGCAACTACAAGACCCCTGGCCACAGTAATATGGACATGTGAGTGGGTGGACATGTGGACCTAAGGCTGAACCCAGCACTTTGGGGTCCAGTATTCTATGACTGTCTGTGGAGGAAATGGGAAGATCCAGGGCTTGCTTGGTGGCCAAACTGCTCCAGCTGAGTGTTTCAGAGGTGACAGGGGCAGGGAATCCCCACCAGAGCAGGAATCTAATCCAAGATGGCAGGTAGGGGACAATAGAGAGGACACTGAAGGACAGGAACTTCAGGGAGGTGCAGAGGGGCAGGAGACACCTGGCTCAGTCCAGCCCCCCTTGGCCGGGAGGAGCACAGAGAGGGTCAAAGGGGAACATCGAGGCAGAGGGAGGCAGGGGAAGGTAGCAGCAATAGCACCCCAGGGGAACTGAGTGAGATCTGTGCCCCAGAACTGCCCACTGGCTTTGGCTGAGTTCACACTGATTTCTTGGCTATAAGTAAAGGCAGCACCCACCCACTGGGTTCCTGGGTGAGGAGCAGATGGGAATCACGGAAAACTGGCTCTTGGCCCAAGGCCCAGCTCTGAGTAGCAGCTCCCCAAACACTGACTGTCCGTCTGTCTGTCTGATCACCATTTCCCTTCATCGTCACTTGCTGAAATCCCACTCCTCCCTCCAGGCTCTGTCAGATGCCACCTTGTCTAGTGACATGGTAAGTGCATCTGAGATTGCAGTTTTGAACCCCAGAGGCCATAGCAGTGAGTAGCAGGGCCTGGCCCCGGCACCTCGATGAAGAGCAGGAGAGCAGTTTCTCAGCCACTAAAAAGCAGAGCTAGCTGGACCCCTGATACATGCTGTCCCTCCCCACAGGAGTGGACAGCAGCCACTAGTAAATGGCCTGAGGCCTCTGGAAGAGGGCGGGGAGAGACAGGGAAAGAGGTCAGGAGATGTGCACGCACGGCCAACAGGGAAGGAAGAAGACAGTGCTTGTCCCCTGGATTCGGAGGCTCCTAGTCCCCACAGTTTACTCTCTCTTGCCCAATCCTGGGGTACAGAAAGCTAAGGATACCCGAAGCACAGGTGCTGACCCTGAGATGGCAGGCACCACTCCTGGCAATGTCTGTTGATGCCAGACTGTAGTAGCAATTCTGAGGGTCATGTGACAGTGGAGTCCAGACAAGTCCAGACAAATGGTCCCCATCTTAAGAAACTTGTCCCCTTCTTACCCTGATGGATAGAAACTGACAGTGGCAAGTGCTTTCAGTACACAGCAAGCTAGGAAAAGCCAGGGGCCTGCATAGCTGATACCTACCCCGCCCCCTCTCTCTATTTCCAGCATTGCCCTTTCTGGACCTTTGAGTTGTCCAGGCCAGGCCAAGCTGGCCAGACATCCAACCCACCCCTAGCTGCTAGAAGCTATTAATAGTGTCTCCCCTTTCCAGAGCTGGGCAACACCCCCCCCAGCACATTTGCCCTTGGTCTAATTATTCATAAAGAAATAGAGCAGTCAGTGCCTAATGCCAACCCTAGGATAAGAGGGGCAACGGAGGCCTTGAAGGTCTCACGAAGCATCATCTGGGACCATCGGGAGCTTTGAGCAAGAAAGGGAAGAGGCAGTAAGCCCTAGAGCAGGAGAGTGACAGAAAGACAGGACTAAAGTAAAAACCTGAGAGGCTGGTATAGAGTGAGGAGCCAGGGAGAGAATTAGGGTCACAGCAAAGACGAGCCAGAGTACCTGAGGCCACAGGGCGAAAAAGGAAGGCAAAGGGGACAAAAAAGGAAGGAGTGGGAAGAGCAGGAGAAGTGCTGCTTCAGAGGGGAACCAAAGCTGAAGGGGCAAAAGTGTCCGAAAGGTGCCCAGGAGCTGCTCGCAGCACAACTCCCAAGGCTGCATTTGGGTGCCAGTGTCTGTCTAGTGAACATGTAGCAGAGGATGAACTGGGAGACCCTAGGACTAGGATCTTCCATGCCCACCCCCAAGACTTCTGGGAAGGGAGGACAGTAAGAGGATCAGAGAAGCAAGGTGTTAGAAACGAGTCTGTCTCAGACTTGGGCAGGGAAGGTCCCTAAGCTGCAGCCTGTTCACTTCAGGAACACCTGCCCTCTCTAGCCCTGTCCCCCTGCTGCCTACTGCCTTGCCTCTTTTAGAGAGCCCATCCAGGAATACTGGGGGCCTAGGCAGGAAGAACGCACCTGCTTCAATTCAATGTAGAGGGAGGGCAAGCAGGGCTGAAGCACCTTACTCAGGTTCTATGGTACTGTACATTAGGCTAGTGCCCTGGCTGTGGGGAGACCAGCTCTGGCTCATGGAAGAGAAGAGCATGAATGAACTCTGAAGTCAAATGTTTCCGCAGGACTCTGTTCCCACTTAAAAGCTGAGTAGAGCTTCTTTCAAATCCTACCCACCAGGCAACCTTCAACTAGGCCAGACTGGGGAAATGTGCAGAAGGCTCTGATGGCGTAAGAGCCCTGGAGATCTGGCTGTCAGGCTACCTGGGCTGGGAGCCTCCAATGGACCATCAGTCCCATGAGGGATAAGGTCTCTTGGCTTTGCTCACTGCTGTATCTCCACTACCCTTCAAAGCGCAGCTAGAGTTGATCAGACTCTAAAGAGCCCCTTCTAGCCCAGCTTGGTGGTATACACCTTTAACCTCAGCATTTGGGAGGCAGATATAGGTAGTCCCTATGAGTTCAAGATGAGCCAGGGCTATATAGTGAGATCCTGTTTCAAAGAACAATAAAAACTCAGGGCTGGAGAGATGGCCTAGCAGTTAAGAGCACTGACTGCTCTTGCAGAGGACCTGGGTTGGATCCCCAGCACCCACATGGCGGCTGAGAACCGTCCGTAACTCCAGTTACAGGGGAATCTGACGCCCTCTTCTGACCTCCACGGCACTGCACGACACGGGTGCACAAACCTACATGCAGACAGTACATTCATACACATAAAAAATAAATAAATAAAATAAAAAAGAACAAAAACAAACCCCAGCGATAAAAAGAGCTCCTTCTAGATCCTTCTTGCCCAGGGCTCCTGGAAAAGGACAAGGAAACACTCTCTCTCCAGCCTGATCCTCTCCCACCTGGGAGGCCCAAAGGCTTCTAGGGTCTAGAGCCATCCAGAAAAGGCATGAAGTACCTGGACTTCACAAATTTCCAACCTGGAGCTGGGAGAGCCTGGGCAAGGCTGGACCCAGTGGCCATCTCTCTCTGGCCTCCTGCTGCAACAGAACCCAGAGCTACTCAGACAGATATAAGTGGGGCTTTTACAGACTAGTCTGGCAGGTGCCAAATTCTCCCCGTTTAGAAAGCTCTGAAGGGCCCAGGGTGCCCAGGCTCCAGGAGCGTCGCGTCGCGCTCCCTAACACGGTAGCTAGGTGGCGCAGCGAGTTAACGCTAGGTGCTCTCTACCAGCTGCAACTGGGCGAGCCTATGGGCTGCCGGCCCAGAAGTCCCCAAGTCGCTCGAGGTTCCCTCTGAACACCTACCGGATCCAGGAGGAAGAGGAAGGGCATAGCCAGGTCCACTGGACCCTGCGTTGTGTACCAGGAAAGGAGCGGCCTGAAGCAGCGGCTCTCATGGCTGCCCCTGCCCAGCACATCCTGTGATGCGATGAGGACCCAGCTTCCCGTGCGCACTTATTAGGAACAGCTTGCCGTGCGTGCCAGAGGGAAGGAGGCCTCGGACAGGGAGGCAAGTAGAGGGAGGAGGGGTTGCCAGGTGCACGGCCGGCCATAGGGGTGTGATCCCTGGGCCCACCCCACACCATTTGGCCGGTGCGACTCTGATACCTGCCTGCCTCCCCCTGAAAAATATGCCTTCCATTTGAGAGTTTTCAGCGGTGACCCCACGGTGCGCCCAACGTGCTCTGAACACCTTCACCTCTTGGCAGTACCAGCCTGCCTCTGCACTTGGTAAACTCTTGGAAAGGAAAATCCCTCTACCACTCATCCTTGCGGGGGTGAGGAGAAGTGAAAAATGGAGAAGAAAGCCAGATTAGGAACCACGGACAGGGAGAGAAATGGAGAGAAGTGGAGAAGGGGGGAGGTGGGGACCGACCAGCTCTCAGTGCCGGCGGCAGCGGACAGGCACACCCTGCCCAGCGGCGGGCGGGCACGGAGAAAGGCCCCTTTGTTCTGTGGGGAGGTTAGCCGAGGTGAGGCCCGCCCCGCAGCCCCCCTGACCCTGAGCAGGGCCGATTGCTTCGAAGGGTCGGGCTAGGCTTGGCTGCTTCTCTGGTCCCCCAGTCCTCATACCGGGGACAAAGTTGTCAAGGCCGCCAAGAAGACAACCCCTACCAGTGCCCTTGCCTAAGCCCAGCGGGCCATGCCTGGGGGGCTGGGGTCCTGCAGTGGGTCTCTGATGCCTGCACTGCCAGTTAGTAGCTTGCCCAGGATTCTCCTAAGCTGTGGATTTGGGGCAGACACTGTAAAGCAGGCACCACTCTAGCACACGCGTGCTGGGCTGGGAAATGGCGCCCAGGAGGCTGGCTGGCCCCCACACACTCCCGCCTCAGGGAGGCTTGGAGCTCCTCTAGGCCCATTCCTGGTGTGGCCTTTCCCAGTGACCCTTGGCTTTGGGCTAGGGTCATCCTCACCGTGGTGATCAGTATCCAGAAAATTGGAACTGAGATCAGACACCCACCCAGACCTAGCCAATGAAGAGGCTGAAGTAGGGGTGCATGGAAGCCAGAGCAGAGAGATTTTTAAAGTTTTCAGCTCTCCGGAGAGTTGGTTCAGTGGTTAAGAGCACTGGCTGTTCTTGCAGAGGATCTAGGTTCAATTCCCAGCACTCACATGGCAGCTAACAACCATCAGTAAATCCAGTTCCAGGGGAATTTGATGTGGCTTTGACCTCCAAAGGCATTGCACATGACATTTGTGCACTCAGATACATGCAAGCAATACATTCATACACATAAAATTAAAAAAAAAAAAACAGGGCTGGAGAGATGGCCTAACAGTTAAGAGCACCAACCGCTCTTACAGAGGACCCGGGTTCGATCCCCAGCACCCACATGGCGGCCGAGAACCATCTGAAACTCCAATTCAAGGAGAACTCCAGTTCCAGGGGAATCTGACACCCTCTTCTGACCTCCGCGGCATTGCACGACACGGGTGCACAAACCTGCATGCAGACAGTACATTGATACACATACAGAAATAAATAAAAAAATTTTTTTAATCTTTTTGAGACAAGGTCTCCCTTTAGTCCCAGCTGGCCTGGAGCTCACTTTGTAGACCAGGCAGGCCTTGAACTCTCAGAGATCCACCTGCCTCTGCCTCTCAAGTGCTAGGATTAAAGGCGTGCGCCACCGCGCCCAGCTTAAATAAAAAAATTTAAAAAAAAAACAAAAAAAAAACAATAGACTATCAGCTCTGCAGCACACCCCACCCAGCTTAGGTGGGGAAGGGTGGTCATCTCCAGCAGTGAGCCTCTACCAGCTTCCTATATATACATCCTTAGGACTCCTGGCCATTCTTGTGGATGTCCCAATACCAAGAGCTAACCATTCCTACCTTGCAGGCAAAGCTTGACCATTTACTTTTGGCAAAGACTAGGTCCTCTTTCTAATCAGCAGCACTCTGCAGCTCCATCCATACAGGCACTAGAAAACCTGGAGAGACTGGCTTGGACCCTTTTCCTCCTGGCAGTTTCCTAGCCTCACTCTGAAGGACCTAGCTGAGAGCTAGAGGTGACAGGGAGGAAAAGGAATATCTCTTTGCATGGAAAGTGGGGGACAGCAGGGGAAAGGCTAAAGGGAGAGCAGGCTAGGGAGCCTGACCAGGCTGCCTCACACAAGAAACTGCAGCTCAGATACACAATGTCCTGCCAAACCCCAGCTCCTTAATTCAATTAAGCATAGGACAGACTTCCCAGATTGTTCTGTGTGCAAGTGCCTGTGAATGTTCTGATGTATGTGATTTCTGGGATCTGGGAGTATGTACATGTGAATCTTGATCCTGAAAGAGGAAGATGAGGAGAGGCACAGAAGAATGGGGAAGGAGAGAAGTGGACTGGTGGGGCTGGGGAGAGTGGGGACTGAAATCCTGAAGGGACAAATTTCAAGCTAGGGTTGGCACCCTGACACTGAGACAGGTTCAGTGTCTGAGGGTACAGCCTAGGGGCTGTCTGTGCAGTACAGGAGGTCAGGAAGTATCCCAGGCTTCCACTCACTAGTTGCCAGGCTTTCTGTAACCTCAACCAAAAAGCCTTCACCATTAGTCTTCTGGGGACAGAGCTGGTCAGTGAGAGCAGATGCTCTCGGCCACCCGCTGAACGCTGTGACCCCATGTAGGTATTGAGACCCCCTCTCACTGCTCTCCCTTTGGGCTGCAGTCTCCACATACTAGTTTCTGAAGTGAGCAGTCTCTGGCGTACCTCAAGATCCTGAGCTATACTCCCCAACTGGCTACTTGGTCTCAAAATGCTTGAGACTGTTCTACAGAGGCCAACATGCTGACATGTTCTATGTGCTCCTATGCTTTTGTCTTCAGTTTTCCCCCCACAGATAACCTACCTCTGAGGTCATAGTTGCAGATCAAGACTGAAACCCATACTCTATGTCCTAGGACAAGACTCACAGGAAAGTGGCAAACTTGCTGGCAGCCTTGCAAAGATGTTCTGCCTAGGCCCTAGAGGTCAGGAACAGTTCCCCCCCAGCCTTTCCACTGACCATTATCCCTGCTTAGGGAAGTTCCCCAATTCAGGTCAAGCACTCCTTTTCTCAGATTATCTACAGTTTCCATGGTCTAGAGGAGAGGTGAGAGGTGAGGCAGTTCTAGCGGCCTTCCATGGTCTCCAGAGAGCTTGATTTTCTCTTCAGTCCTCCAGGAGCTTGAACAGCCCCCTTCTGGGATCAGAGCCAAAATGATGGGAGAAGGATGTTTATAAGCTGCTAAAAGGGAAAAGGGAAAAAGTGGGAGGTAGGGCAGGAGTGGCTCAGGCATCCAGGTAGGGGGCTGGGGTCTCAGTCCTGAGGCCTGGTGCTTTCCTCAGGCAACAGCATCTGGTGGATGACCACCCTGTCACAATCTGGTCTGCTTATGTGTGCCATGTAGGGGTCTCTACTAGAGCAGACTAGAGTCTCTCACTGTGTCCTACCAGGAGTGTCTTGATACACAAATCCTGACCCACAGGACTCCTGGAATTGTGGTTTTGGGGCTTGGTCTCCCTCCTAGGCCTGAGAAGAAAGAGTAGGAAGGCCCTAGCAGGGAAGCCAAGGCTGAAGTATGGCGTCAGCAGCTGGCTGGGTGGGAGAGAAAGCCTAAAGCCGAGCCTCCATTTCGCTCTAGGGCTCTGCACACAGCTAATGGGAGGCTGGCAGCGGCAAATTGTTGTTTACTTTTAATTAAGTAAACAATGTCGGCTTTCCGCCTCCTCCCCTGCCATCCCAGCCAGTAATTTGGGGATGACAATGGGGTTGTTTCCTTCCTCCAGCTTTCTTCCCTCAAGCACTCCTGCTAGTTCCCCTGCTCCTCCACACAGCCTTGGAATTTGCTGCTAGTCGGGAGGCTCCACCCTGGGGAACAGGAAGGTCCTGGCCAGCCCAATACCTGCTGGGCCCAGCCAGCTACAGGCTCCACTCCCGAGAGCAGGTTAGGCCCCTGGGGCTGTGGTTCTAGTATCTCTGTTCTTCCAGGGGCGACAGGGCAGTCTTGCTCTAACACCACTAAAGATGTGGTTCACACCTCTCCTCTCTAACCACCATCTCCAAAATCCCTCAAACAAAAGTCCTGGGTTAGTGCAGAACAGAGAACAAAGCCTGAGCTCAGGAAGATTTTCCCAGGAGTCCACAAGTTTTCTTCATAGGTCACCATCAGAACAGGGAACCGTCTTATCCAGTCAGGAAGTTAGAGCCTTAAGCCAGCAGGGATCTGCAGTACCAGCCTCTGGTGCTGAGCTTCTCCCATGGCTTTGGTTTCTGATGTCACTGTCTTGAAATGTTTAACCTTTGAACAAGGGGTCCCACATTTTCATTTTACCCTGGCCCCTACAAATTCTGTAGCCAGTTAAAGACCAGAATGAGTGGAGAATAGAAAGAAGGTAAGACAGCCTTTCACCTACAGGACCGTCCTGCCCGGGGGTAGGGGCAATCCTATACCCTAGGTGGAGAGGAGCTCAGCCTTCTTCTGGGGGGCTGAATTCCAAATTAGGCAGCTTGGAAGGTGGTATACCACACAGACAGATTCATACGTGGGGCTGCTGGAGAAAAAGGCGCTCCTGAAGTCCTTCTCCATAAGTCTAAATGCCACCGAGCAGGTGACTTTGCCTACCCTAGCCCACTGCTCCCGAGCCCTCTGCAAACCACAGGTACTCCAGGTACGTGTAACTGCATAGACCTCTGTGCGAGGAAAGGGAGAGGACCTCTTGGCTCTTCTTTCCTCTGCCTCCTGAGGACTGGGAGGTTGAGTCCAGAGTTCAGCCTAGCTCCAAGAGCCCGAGGGCTGAGGGAGCCTCAACCTAGATGCTTTGGGAAAGGGGTGAGCTGTGTGCTAGCCTTCCACCAGGCTGATCAGACCTCCTGCTGAAAGGCGGGGTCTGTGGCACAGAGCTGGCTGGGGCTGGATGCAATTTCAGCCGCAGAGCAGGCCTCCCTGGCTGGAAGCAATTTTCTCATTAGGACCCCAGGCCTGCTAGCAGGTCGGTTCTCAGCCCTCACCCCCCTCCTGCAAAACTGCACCTCACAGGCCTCTGGGACAGACCATTTACTTGCACAAGGAACCACACAGACCATTCACATACCCAGGGAACTGCATATGTACCGAGTCAGTGTCTACAGGTCACTCCAGTGAAGTTGGGCTCTAGAAGAATAATGCTAGTACAAGGCCCTGGCACTGAGGCCTGTGCAGAATGAGGAGTCAGTCACTTGGCTCGGGTACCCAGGGAAAAAGGGACCCCAAACTCAGAGCCAGAGCAGAACACTGGCCTCACATGACCCTCCTGAGAGTTACTCAGGCTAACACCAGCCTTCTTACTCAGCTGGGCCTGGGGTAAGCAGATGGGCTCTGGGGAGGCAGCAACCTTCCCCAGCCCCAGGCTGCTGTAAGTGGAGGGTGGTCTCAGCCAAGGCAGGGGGAGAGCTGAGATGGGAGGGGTGGCTCCACGCTGCTCTTCAGACACATGTGGTTGGACTTAAAAAGCTATTAGGGAGCGAGTCGCTGGCGGGAGTGCATGCTGGCCCTCACACCAGAAGTGGGGGTAGGGAGGGCAGATGCCTAGGCAGTGAGCTCAGCACCCGCTCCCTCTCCCGAGGCAGCGCTGGACCCAAGGGACCCTCGACCAGCAGGAGAGTGCAACAGGCTCTCAGGAGGGTGGGCAGGCTTTGGGTCTTGGTCTGGCCTGACACAGTCTCTGGTAGCACTCCGAGAGTTCCAGGACTGTGATAGGGCCAGCCTCTGGGGGAAGGGTGTGGATCCTGGATGGGGCCCAGGAGGGCACAGAGGGGTCCTCAGCCCCCTCCAGCTTTCCTGGAGTGATGGCTGTTAGAGGTCTCCTTAAGAGGTGGGTGTGTGTGTGTGTGTGTGTGTGTGTGTGTGTGTGTTTGGTGGGGCTGTGAAGGGGGGAATTATGAGGAGAGCAAAAGAGAGAGCGGGTGAGGGGAAAGTGGGCCCCACCCATCACGAGGCCAGAAAGAACTGGTGGAAAGTTCTCTAGAGCCGCCAGCTTGTAAAAAGCTCCTTTTCTTTCCGAATTATGAACATTTTCTGGGGGGGGGGCGCAGAGCAGCAATCTAGGACTTTATTAGGACCCAGTGCAACTGTGGCCATGCGCCACCGTGACTGGTTACTGAAGGGTGCGTATCTGCTCACGTTCCAGCGTGCTCTACTTCCAAAACCAGGCCATCCCCCATCCCTACCCCAAGTGCCTAACCCAAAGAGGGCATCCATGCTGTTACAAAGTGCGGTGGGTGCCAGTAAGAAGGGGGAGGGATATGTACAGAAACAGACCTGAGATAGCGAGCCACTTGCTAAGGACCCAGCCCCACCCCTGGGGGAAAGAACCCCTTATAGTGCCAGCCTCAGCACCAGCAGGAACAGGCCTCAGGAAACACACCTTGGTTCTCAAGAGCCTTCCCAGCTCCCAGTCTGCAGCCCCAGATTCCAAAAAGCAGCCAACAGCGAGGCACTCTGTATTGCGCACACACTGAATCTGCCTGGCTAGCTCATGGGGCACCATAGCGTTCCCATTTTCAAGGTGAGAATGCTGAGGGCTCCACTGTGACAAGATCCAAGATCACCCGGCACTGCTGCACCCTTTGGCTGGTCTCATACTACAGTGTCTGTGTGTGTGGGGGGGGCTGGCTTGGGGAATGGGGATGGTGATCTCGCTTCTTAAGGGAATGGCTGATGGGATCCACTCACAGGGGAGATGGCAACTGCGGAGGGTCCTGTGCAGGGCAGGAGGGAGGGGCCTTCAAGAAGCCACCAAGAGTCAAGCCTGGGCCTCAGGCTGGGTGGGGGAGGAGCTGACCACAGAGCCAGGATCCTTGCTCAGGAAACATGCAAAGAATGCAGTTGGCAGCAGGCCAATGAGCCAGGACCACAAAGAGGCCTTTGTTTTAGGAGGTGTCCAGGGAGTGGACGGACAGAGCAGCAGAGGTGGGGACAGCACCCCTGGGGGCGGGGGGGGGGCTGGGGAGGAATTGATCCCTACACTGTCCCCACACCGCTGCCTCAGGTCTATCCCCAACACATATATGCACATGGGCCCAGCAATGGCAGGCTCCTCTGTCAGGCCTAGACTCTAGACTGAAGGCATCCTTGGTCTGGTTGTCCTGCTTCTCCGTTCCCCATGTCCCGGTACTGGGGGCTCTGTAACCTTTAAGGGGGGCTGGCTGCTGGTACCTGTGGCATCATGTTCTCCTGTAGGAAGGCACACACAGTGGAACTGTGACCCTCCCTCCCCTGCTCTGCAGTTTCAGGGTTTCTCTGGCCACTTCTTGGCATCTGGAAAAGTTTGGG
This sequence comes from Rhizomys pruinosus, assembly GCA_009823505.1. NCBI lineage: Eukaryota > Metazoa > Chordata > Mammalia > Rodentia > Spalacidae > Rhizomys > Rhizomys pruinosus. Next base: position 164,025 of record VZQC01008984.1, on the reverse strand, counting down.
AAACATAAAAAATTTTGGAGAGTTTGTCTATTGCTCTCCAGCCTTGCTAGAGCCAGAGCCAGAGGGAGAAGAAAGGGGGAATGGGGAGTGGAAGACAGAGAATAAGATCAGAAGAGGAATCCAGCACTTGGGGAAGGATGGGGGCACCCAAGGGTGTCCCATGGCCAGTCTGACTTCTGAGTTTCTGGAGACAACCAGAAAGACTCCCAACAGAAGCTCACTCAGCACATCAGGCTCACTTGGCTCCCTCCCAGCACCCTGTTCCACATCTGCCCAGGCCAGCAGGCGGTAGGCTTCTGTGCTCTGCACCAACAGCCTGAGCTTTAGGGCCACAGAGGGAAAGGATTTGCAAAGGATGAGGGGCCAGGGGCAGAACAAGGCAGCCGGGGCTCTCCACCTCCCTGTGAACAGTCAAGGGACCATGGGAATGTGATATTCAAGCAGGACCAGCACAAGGAACAGTCCCAGTTGTCTCTCTTGGGTGAGCATGTGGACAGAGGCCAGCCTCGGTGTGTGCCTGGCTTGGCCTCAGAGCAGAAATGGCAGTCTGGGCTGCTCAGCAGGGCCAAACAGAGCTACTTTCTGGGGGCAGGCCCAGGGACCTGCAGTTCAACAGCCCCTTGCTAGGATTCTGGTGAAGGTTCCCAACCATGATTTAAGTAGAAGGGAAAAAGAGAGGAAGTGGTGCCAATCAGTGGTGCACGGGCAGAGAGCTGCTCAGCTCAGTGTCTGCTCAGGCATCACATGGATGCTAGCAGGCGCTTGGCCTCAAATCCTGCCGGCTAAGTGGAGAGCAACGGGAAGGGAGACAGGAAGGAAGCGGTGGCCTGAAGGTGGAGGAAGGACAGCCTGAGGGAGCTCTGCAGAGGAAGAAGAGAAAGCCAGAGAACACAGAGGGAGCTGGGAGGGGGCGCTGCCTAAGCCTGTCCCTCGGTGGCCCAGCAGCTCCCAGAATGGCCCTGCCCCCTCCAGACACCTGCTAAGGCGGCCGCAGCGGGTTGTGTTTCTTTAACCCCTGGGGCCTGTTGACACAGATTAGTATCGCTGGTCAGGGGTCAATAGGGAAGGCTCTTGAGGTCAAGACCTGAACAACTGGAGTTGTAATGAGCCACGTGGGGAAGAGGCCCAGGGAGAGGCGAGAGGAGAGGGAGGAGGAGGAGGGCCTCTCAGCAAGCTTGCTGCTGCGTTTGTTCCCTGGACCTGCCAGGCTTTGAGTCTGGAAAAAAGAAGCAGACTTGCTGGCCAATTTCTCTCTCTCTCTCTCTCTCTCTCTCTCTCTCTCTCTCTCTCTCTCTCTCATTCTGCATGTAGGGTGTGTGTGTGTGTGTGTGTGTGTGTGTGTGTGTGTGTGTGTGTGACTGGCTGGCTGACCTAAGCTGCAGCTCAGCAAGGAAAGATGGGAAGATTCAGTAGGAAAAGGGAATGAACAGCATCTGGGTCTGGCTGTACATCCCCTCTGGCCAAACTGCACTCCCTGTTGGCCCCTTTGTCCCCATCTCCATTAAGTAGTTGTGGTGAGCCTCTAGACTCCTCCCTGGGCCTGCAGTGGGGTGGCACTGTGCCCACCTCAATGCCCATTTACCTCAGACCACCTGGCAGAGACTGAGCTAAGTACCCAGTGAACCAGCTGCACGGGCAGGGCACTGTCACTAACCCATGGGATGGCATCAGCCCACTATGGGCTAGAGCGCTCAAGCAGCAAGACGGCTGTTTCCATGCTACTGAAGGTGTGGGAAGGGGTAACCCCCACCTCCACGGTTATCCCTGGAAGCTGATGTTTCTGGCTTAGTCCCTGCCCAGGGCCCCTTCCAAGCCCCTCTGTCCTCAGGCTGCTCAGCTCCTCCCTTATAGCAGGAGGGAAGAGGGGCAGAATGTCCCTTCTGCCACCTGTCTGGATCAACTCAGAATCAGTCTGGAGCTCCCAAGTCGTCTTATTCATCTCTTTTTATTGTTCCATGGAGCCACAGAGGGGCCGACATTCAGGAGTCCAGTGAACCCCAAGGTGATCCTATGTTCATTTGCATGTCTGCAGGGCACAGGTATGACACACTCAGAAAATAATTTGTACTGCTTTTATAAGTTCATCTGACATAAACCTGTTACCTGCTAGATGCCAATTAAGAGCAGACGTGGAACCGGAAATGCGGCAGTGGGCAAAGGCCCCTGCAACTGGGAAGCTGGGTGCATCACAGAAGGAATGCAAGGGTCCCTGAGAGATGGAGGAACTGAATCTGATGAGAAGTGACATGGGGGTGAGAGCTGGTCTAGGGCATAAAAGGTACAGATACTCAAACATAAAAGAAAAAAAGAAAGGTCAGTCAGAGAAATGTGAGCAGGCATCAGAGGCAGGAGCAGCACACAAGCTTGGGGTCTGCAGTCAGCTGTTGTGCATGGCTAGGTGTAAGGGCTGCAGTAATGGAAGTCAGCAGGGACCCAACCATGAGTATCCCTGGGTACCTCCCTAAGGAGGTAGCAACTCTGGGCCAGGAACATGGGACCAGCTGTCACTTAAATGCAGTTGCAAATCTCTAGGAGATGGCAATTCCCCTCCCAGATACATACCCTAGAGAATAAAAACATGTCCATGTGGATACCTACACAGAAATGGTCATAGTTGCCAAAAAGGGGATACGCACAAAGCATGGTGGCATACAACTTTAGTTCCAGCACATGGGAGGCAGAAGCAGATGGATCTCTAAGTACAAGGCTAGCCTGATCTATTCTAGATCAGCCAGGGCTACATGTGAGACCCTGTCTCAAAAAACATGGGGGGGGGGCAGTTGCTGGGCATGGTGGTGCATGCCTTTCTTTAATCCCAGCACTGGGGAGGCAGAGGCAGGCATATCTCTGCAAGTTCAAGGTCAGCCTGGGCTACAAAGCAAGGTCCATGCCAGCTGAAGCTGCAGGGAGACCCTGTCTCGAAAATACAAAAAAAAAAAAAAAAAAAACATGGTCGGGAGGAACACCCCAAATATCTATCAGTGGATGAATGGATCATCAAAATGTGGTATGTCCATATTATGGAATATTATTTGCCCTTCAAAAAGAATTAAGTATTAATTACAAGCTGCAACACAGATGAAACTTGAAGATAATTATGCTCCAGTCACAAAGACCACAATTGTATGTTTCCATTTATATCAAATGTCTAGAATGGGCAGATCCACAGAGAAGAAAGAAGATGAGTGATTACTAGATGCTGGGGGAAGCTGGGAAATGGGACTAAGTGCTAGCAGGTTTCTTTCTGGAGTGATGGAATTGTTTTAGAATTCAATAGTGACAGTAGTTGCACAGCATTGTGAATCTACTAAATGACACTGAATCAAACACTTTAAAATACAGCTGCAGATCAGACAGATGGCTTAGTGGTAAGAGCGCCTACTGTTCTTCCAGAGGCTCCAAGTTTGGTCCCTAGAAGCCACCTCTAACTGTAGCTCCAGGGGATCTGGTGCCCTCCTCTGACCTCTGTGGGGACTGCACTCATATGGCATATACTCACACAGACACATGCATACACATAAATAAAAATAATAAAGCAAATACTTTAAAATAAAATATAGCACAGATCAGAAAGATGGCTCAGTGGATTGGTCACTTGCCACACTAGCCTGGTGACTTCAGCTGTATCCCCAGAACCCACATAAAGGTCGAAGGAAAGAACCAACCCCACAAAGCTGTCTTCTGACCCCTCCATGTACACAGCGGCACCAGCACCCCACATATAATAAATAGCGTTTCAAATGAGAAAATATAATTGCTTCTTAACTCACAATGAGTTGAGGTGCTAACAAATATATGATAAATTGAAAATACTGTAAACTGAGAATTTAATGTAACAAACATCGGAGCTTAGCCAAACCTGCTTTAAATGTACTTGGGGCAGAAATAGGGATGCATGCCTTTAATCCTAGCATTCAAGAGGCCAAGGCAGAGAATTCAAGGTGAAGTTACATAGGGGATCTCTGTCTCAAAACACACACACACACACACACACACACACCCCACTTACATTAGTCTGCATCTAACACACACACACACACACACCCTTTTTTTTTTTTGGTCTTTTTTGAGACAGGTTCTCCCTATAGCTCCAGCTGGCCTGGAAATCACTATGTAGGACAGGCTGGCCTTGAACTCACAGAGATCCGCCTGCCTCTGCCTCCCAAGCGCAGGGTGCGTGTGCAGCGACACCTGGCAAAACCTATTTTATAATGAAGTGTTGAATATGTCAAGCAATTTACTAAAGATTGTACTGAGAGAAATAGACATTATATGAGGGCTGGCAAGATGGCTCAGCAGTAAAGGCGCATTCTGCCAAGCCTGATGACCTGAGTTTGATCCCTGGGACCCACATAATGGAAGCAGAGAACCAACTCCAGCAAGTTGTTGTCTGACTTCCATGTGTACCTCCCAAAAGAAATAAGTCTAATAATAATAATAAGGAATGGCTATATGGATATGCTCTCCAAACATTGCAAAGTCACAAATAACTAAGTCGAACCATTGAACATCCGGGACCACTGGTAGGGAATTTTATTGTGTGAATTACAGCTCAATAAAACACCAATCTGGAGGTGAGAAGTGGAGTTCAGACAGTGACAGCTAGGTCAGGAGGGAGAGAGCCTCCTATGTTGGCTAGGTAGTAGCACCTCACAAGACATGGAACCTGAGAGAAGGGGAGCCAGGAGAGGTCACTCCTGAGGGTGGGCAGAGCAATGAGATGTCTGCCCGCGACTAGAAAGCAGGGTTGGGAGCCTATGAGAAATCTGATGCTGTGCGTGCGCATGGGTGAGCAGCAGGCTCACAGGGCAGGCCCCAGAGTTGCTGCCAGCTAGCATGTGGCCTCGTACTCAAGGCCCACCTAGCTCTCAGGTAGAACACAGTGCCCTGTTCACTGGAATAAGGTGGGCTTAACTGAGATGGTGCTTAGTGCCACTGATGAGATGTGAGCACTGGAAAAGCAGAGGGCAGGCCAGACCAAGGGAAGCCACCCTTTTCCTACAGAAGACAAAGAGGACCTAGCAGGGCATATGGAAAGAAAGGGGCAGAGAGAGGGCCCAGCTTCCTAGAGCCTGGGGCCAGCCACACCACAGGCAACGTGGATAGAAACACAGGCAGGAGACAGTAAAGGACACTGTTGGGCACTAGACACACAGGGGTCTCTTTGAAGTCAGGTCCTCTTCCCATGGCTTCTATCCTCAGCTTCCACCCTCCCAATCCTGAGCAATAACCCTGCCCATGGCGCTGGGCCCTGGAGCTCAACACATGGCACCACTCAATGGTTTCTGGCACCAGAGAGGAATTTATTTCCTGGACGAAGCAGCCAAAATCATTCTGTACCTTTGTTCGTGAGCGCAGTGCAGTCGGAGCCGACATTTTCTAATGGGGCCAGAGAAGAGCAACTCAAAATGGATTCGGGGAGGGTGTTGGCTGAGGGGTGGCTCCAAGGCAGAGCATTCCTAGAAAACTAATGGCGGTGTGTGTGTGTGGGGGTGGGGGTAAATGGCTAAGCTCATAAAATTAGATCAGCCAGGGGTTCCCAAGAGAATGCTTTGAGTCAAGCCCAGTATAGGTAGGCTACCTAAAGCCTAGAAAGGGTGCCCGTGGACGGCAACAGAAGGCCTTCTTTTAAACTAGGGCTGGGCCTGTCTCCAGGGAGAAGTGGGTTCCCCATTCACTGAGGAGGTCCTACAAGGACCTAAGAAGCTTAGTCCCATCCGTCAGGGCTGGGCAAGAGGAGTTGTCTCCACAGTGAGACAACCCATCTCGGCCTTCTCAAACACAGCCCAGAGAAGCTTCTGAGGGCAACAGCACCCTTCCTAATTAATGTTGGTCGTTCAAGGTCCAAGCTTTGGGTCTTTTCCTGATCAGGAGCTATGAATCACACCAAGATTATACTCCAGAAGGAAAGGAGCTGTCCTCAGGTCCCAGAAGATGCCTTCTGCTCTTCCCCAACCCCCCATCCCTTCCCTTTCTCTGCTCCTGACACGTGTGTGGAGATACGCACAGACACAAAAAGATTTTGTGTGCACAAAGATCTGTGTAAAGTCACCACCTTGTACTCTATTTACAGACATTTACCAAACAAAACATCAACTCCCAGTGTTTGACAGGGAGCCCTCCCCTCTTGTCAGGAGAGCTCCCTCCTCAGGGGGTCCCCAGCTATGAGCAGCAAAAGCCCCAGGAAGAGGAAAGGAAAGAAAAGGAATGCATGTGAGGCAAAAGAAGGTAAAATTATAAGGTTGGAGCTGTCAAGGCAAAAAAAAAAAAAAAGGGGGGGGGATGCAAAGCGACTCCACTATTAGGAACTCACTATGAAATGCAACATTCACAACAGCTGAAAATCTCGGTGCTTTGTCTGCAGAAAACATGAGACATGGTGGCCTGAAGGTGGGGAGGGCACAGAAGCCCCTGCACATGGCACGCAAGCAGTACACATGGGGCCAGATGCTCACACCCACCTCACTGGGCCAGGGGCTGCCCCCCCACACTGTACCCTCCTTAACTCACGCCTGGCTCCTCCCCCAAGGGGCTTGAGGCAGGAATCAAAGTTGAAAATGAAAGTGTTAAAGGGAGCAGGGGTGCCCAGGGGTGCTGCTTTATCAACAGGACAGAACAGTGGAGGTGAAGCCTCAGCACCCATCCAGAAAGCCGCACGTAGGATCAGTGGCCAGCCTCCAGGACACCCGGCCCCACCAGTTATCAGAGTGGAGCCAGGTATGGCCAGTGTCCTTGCAAGATGCTCACCGGAAGGCATTAGCCCTTCCTACCCAGAGGGGTCTCTGAGCCCTATACCACTCAACCCCAGTACTTCAGTGGGCAGTAAAGACACCCTGGCCAGGCATGGTGGTGCAGGCCTATGACCCCAGCACTTAAAGAAGGCTGAGGAAGAAGGATCACAAATTCTTGGCCTGTCTAAACTATGTAGTAAGACCCTATCTCAAAAACAAAAAAGTAGGGCTGGGAGTAGAGGCAGATGCCTTTAATCCCAGCACTTGTGAGGTAAAGCTGGGTAGATCTCTGTGAGATGGAGGCCAGATTGGTCTATTTTATTTTATTTTATTATTTTTGGTCTTTTCGAGACGGGGTCTCCCTGTAGTCCCAGCTGTCCTGGAACTCGCTCTGTAGACCAGGCTGGCCTTGAACTCACAAAGATCCGCCTGCCTCTGCCTCCCAGTGCTAGGATTAAAGGTGTGCGCCACTACGCCCGGCTCAGATTGGTCTATATAGCAAGTTTCAGGCTGGTTGGGGCTATAGAGAAACCCTGTCTCAAAAAAAAATCCCAAAAAGAGGGGCTGGAGAGATGGCCTAGCGGTTAAGAGCGCCAACCGCTCTTGCAGAGGACCCGGGTTCGATCCCCAGCACCCACATGGTGGCTGAGAACCGTCTGTAACTCCAATTCCAGGAGAACTCCAGTTCCAGGGGAATCCGACACCCTCTTCTGACCTCCGCGGCATTGCACAACACGGGTGCACAAACCTACATGCAGACAGTACATTCATACACATACAGAAATAAATAAAATTTTTTAAAAATCCCAAAAAGAAAAAAAAAGTCAACAACCCCATCCTGGATAGGGACAAGGACAGATTCCTCAACCTTGGGTCTAGGTTTTGACACTGTAGGAAAGAGAACCCCAAAAGAAAAGGACAATCCATGGCCTGGGCCTCATGACACATCTATGGAGTTGACATAGGAAAGCCATCACCTTGGTGTGGCCGCCACCCCTTTCCCAACTGCCTTGCCACATACTTCTAAGCCATAGGTGTCTCCAGCTTGAGCACCACGAAGGCTCAGGGTGTTCCTCTGGCCTGACTGACCTCACCAGCCCTCTCTTCTGCTATGGTCAGGGTTCTTCATTTGACGCCCCAGACACCAGAGCCAGGAAACCTCTGCTGTGGAGGTTGTTCCTGTATAGTGTGGCCTCCATCTGCTAGACACTAGTAGCATCCCTAAAACCCCACTCATGAAAACCTTTCTAGACGTAGCTAAGTATCCAATGGTGGCAGAATGGCTGCCAACAAAAAGGTCTGCGCTATAAAGGTGGCTCTGTCACACACAGCTCTGGGACCCAGGCTGAGCGCTAAAGAACTACTTATGTTTTGCCATACAAACCAGCATCAGTGGCGGGCTAAGGGACCTCCTCAGAAGAGCTCCCCATACCTCCCACACCACAAGGACCATATCCATGGTGATGATGTCTGTCCCCCAGTCTATACCCACCAAGCCTCTCCAGAGTCACAGGCAGCCTACAACATGGAGCCTGTGGGTCAGGAAGCCAGGTCTGTGCTGCTGTCAATACCCTCAGTGTGCAGTAGTGTAGATCCTTGCCTCTCCCTACCCTCAGGGCTGACTAGCCCCTGGTCTCAGGTCTCCTCAGTCCCAAAGAAGGGCTACTGTCCCTGTATCACATCCAAATACAAGCTTTTAATAGCAGCTTCCTGTGGGCCTCCCACCCTACACTGCTCACTCAGCCCTGCTCCTGACACTGAGATACAGCGCCCTGTAATTACAGCAATTGTAATCTTTTTTACTAACAGGTAGATTAATAGCGAGGCAGGTTCACAAAGAGCCCCAGAAAGGAACTGCTCAGCTGCTGAACAGCAGGAAGGGCCCGACACTCCTCAGTAAGCACGCGCCTGATGTCTGATGACTGGGAAGCTGAGGCCACAGAGTACCAGGCAGAGTTGGGCCCAGGGTGGTGGTGGTGGTGGGGTTACACTAGTTATATGGCCCTGCTCATTGGTAACAGAATAGGTCCTATGCTGTCTCTGGGTTTCCAGGTCCTCACAGAGCAACAAGAATTTAAACCTTACCTGAGAAGTGTGTCAGGGTGTCACACTGACATTTACACACACATGCCCCGACCCACACTGTATATAGACACCTACCTCCTGACACTTAGATACACACTCAAATACCTACAAGTTAGTGTATACTAAACACCCACAGAAAGAATAGATCAAGTTTCAGAAATACATGTATTTGCCCATGATTGCATGGCCACAGGCCCTTGATGTGTGGACGTCACATCTTCGACACCGAAGGAGAGGAAGAAGAGAGTACCCAGTAGCTTCTCTGTTCCACACAAGCAGCTCCCTCCCTTACTGCAGTTTACAAGCTTCCTGCCAGTCCCCTGGGGCAGCTTCCGCCTTCTAAGACCTGAATACATCAAGTTGTAGACAAGATGGAATATCACAAAGAAGGGATGGGGGGAGACAATGGGTACCCCCAAAATATATTTTTTTTCAGCTCCCATTGGCCAAAGAAGAGGTAGAAAATGATATGCAAGTCAGGTCAGAGGTCAGGAAATGTGCACCACAGACATGCTAGTGAGATTGCTCACTCACACATAGGACTTGGGGACACAAGGGGGCTATGTACCCCAGCCTATGTGACCCTGAGGGAATATTGTCCTGAGTGCTATGTGAGAGTGGGGGTGTCTGTAGATTAAGTAAATGTCCTAAGTCTGAGCCAAGTGTGAAATTACATGCTTTTAATCTTGCCACTTGGGAAGTTTTTGGACTAGCCTGGGCTACATTGCAAGACCCTGTCTCAAAAATCAAAAGAATTAGCCAGGCATGATAGTGTATGGCTGTAATACTAACTGGAGGCAGGAGAATCACTGCAAGTTTCAGGCCAGCATGCTTTACATAATGAGTTCTAGTTCAGCCAAGTATACATAGAAAGATCTTGTCTCAAAAAGAGGAGGAGGAGGAAGAGGAGGAAGAGGGGAAGAAAGAAGAAAGAGAGAAAGAGAGAGAGAAAGAAAGAGAGAGAAAGAAAGAGAGAGAAAGAAAGAGAGAGAAAGAAAAAGAAAGAAAGAAAGAAAGAAAGAAAGAAAGAAAGAAAGAAAGAAAGAAAGAAAGAAAGAAAAAGAAAGAAGCAAACAAACAAAAATGTCTGAAGTCCAGAACAAGGGTTTTCCTTTTTTTTTTCTGGTCTTTTCGAGACAGGATCTCCTTGTAGCCCCAGCTGTCCTGGAACTCGCTCTGTAGACCAGGCTGGCCTTGAACTCACAAAGATCAGCCTTCCTCTGCCTCCGCCTCCACCTCCACCTCCTGAGTGCTGGGATTAAAGGCGTGCGCCACCACGCCCGGCCTGGGTTTTCCTTCTCTCTTTTTTTTTTTTTTTTGTCTTTTCGAAACAGGGTCTCTCTGTAGTCCCAGCTGTCCTGGAATTCACTCTGTAGACCAGGCTGGCCTCGAATAGGGGCAGCCTCTTCTAAGAGCGCCAAAACAGGGAAGCTACAGAGGCCTGGAAGAGGCCACCTCAGACTTACATAAGAACACAGTGTCTGTGAGAGTGTGGGCTGATGTCTGTGGTTCCAGTCACAGTGGACAATAGAATGTGTCCATCTGGGGAAGTGGGAGCTTCAGTAGAGAATAAAAGGGACAGCATCTATAAGATGTGAGGGCTGGCTCCCAAAATGCATCCTTAAATAACATGCACAGATACACACGGGGGCATCTTCTGGGACTCAGAACAATATAAGCAGGGAACAGCCAGAAATTGGTGAGATGATGTTTTTAGTGTCAGGTTCTGGGCAGGAGCATATGTGAAGAGTCTGTACCTCTCAAGTGGAAGTTCAGCCTCCAGGAAGCCTCATCTGATGTGCCAGAGCATCTATTCTGACAGAATTTACCAGAGGGATGAGACGACATCAATTTGTACATTACGAAATGCTGCCATTTAAAAGGTATGCTTTTGATCCCCAGCACCCACATGGCGGCTAAAAACCGTCTGTAACTCCAATTCCAGGAGAACTCCAGTTCCAGGGGAATCCGAGACCCTCTTCTGACCTCCGCAGCACTGCACGACACGGGTGCACAAACCTACATGCAGACAGTACATTCATACACATTCAAAAATAAAAAAAATAATAAAAAATAAATAAATAAATAAATAAATAAATAAAAGGTATGCTTTTGAAAAAATAAATGACGTTAAAATTTTTTAATTATTATTATTTGTGTGTGTGCATGCACATACCACAGCTAGCATGTAGAGATCAGAGGACAACTTTCAGGAGTCAGTTCCCTCCCTTTACCATGGGTCCTTTTACCATGGGATCTAGAGATCAAACTCAGGTCAACAGGTTTACACAAAAAGCACTTTTACCCACTGACTGAAGCATTTCATTAATCATCCTTAGTTGTGTGGAGACAAGGTCTCATGTAGTCCAGGCTGGTCTAGAATTTGTCATATACTCAGAATCAAGAGATCACAAGGAGGTGGCAGAATGACCTTGATTCTGCCGCCTCCTTGTGATCTCATTATGCCTGGTTTATGTGGTGCTTGGGATGGAACCCAGCGCACGCTAGGCAGACAATTTACCAATCGAGCCACATGCCCGGCCCTAAAAACCATGTCTTTTATATTTTATTTTTATTAGACAAGGGTTTTGATATGTTGCCCAGCCTGGCCTTGAACTCAACATCCTGCTGTCATCGCCTCCCAAATGCTGAGATTATAGGTGTGTACCACCATACCCAGCAACATATTTTAATTTATTTTTATTTATTTATTTATTATTATTATTTTTTTTTTTTTGTCTTTTCGAGACAGGGTCTCCCTGTAGCCCCAGCTGGCCTGGAACTCACTCTGTGGACCGGCTTGGCCTTGAACTCACCAAGATCCGCCTGCCTCTGCCTCCCAAGTGCTAGGATTAAAGGCGTGTGCCACCATGCCCAGCTCATATTTTTATTTTTAACAAACATCTATTATCCAAACATGAAACGGAAACTTATCATCCCCAAGAGAAAAAGAGAACAGATGTCATAAGAAATGTTAAGAATTAAGGGCGGGGCTGGAGAGATGGCCTAGCGGTTAAGAGCGCCGACCGCTCTTACAGAGGACCTGGGTTCGGTCCCCAGCACCCACATGGCGGCTGAGAACCGTCTGAAGCTCCAATTCCAGGAGAACTCCAGTTCCAGGGGAATCCGAGACCCTCTTCTGAACTCCGCGGCGTTGCACGACACAGGTGCACAGATCTGCATGCAGACAGTACATTCATACACATACAGAAATAAATTAAAAAAAAATTAAAAAAATAAAAAAAAAGAATTAAGGGCAATACAATTACTAAGAAAAGACCCAAACCGGTAAATATAATAGATAAAATATACAATGGTGCAGCCGGGCGTGGTGGCGCACGTCTTTATCCTAGACTCAGGAGGAGAGGCAGCGGATACTTTGTGAGTTCAAGGCCAGCCTGGTCTACAGAGTGAGTAGCTTCAGGACAAGCTGGACGCTACAGGTAGCCCCTGGCCTCGAGAAGACTCAAATATATATATATATATATATATATATATATCATGGTGCTAAAATTCAAAAGCAATATGTAAAACTCTAATTTTGAATAAACTATGTATATGAATGGCTGTAGAAATGCAATAAAAGATTGTTATTTAAATGGTAGACCTGTAATAATTTTTCTTTTCCTTTCTAAACTTTATCACTTACTGTTATAAACCTCCTGATTCCCTAGCCTCTACCTCCCAAGGATTTGAATTATAGGTGTGGGCTATCACATGCAGATCTTTTTTTTTTTTTTATTCCCAATATTTTGTTTTGGTGACAGCCTCACCATTTAGCTTAGGCTGACCTCAAACCCACAATCCTCCTGCTTCAACCACTGGAGTGCTGAAATTACACCATGTACAGTTCACTTATATAGAAATATAGATATAGTGGGGCTGGAGAGATGGCCTAGTAGTTAAGAGCGCTGACCACTCTTGCAGAGGACCCGGGTTCAATCCCTAGCACCCACATGGTGGCTGAGAACCGTCTTTGACTCCAGTTCCAGGGGAATCCGACACCGTCTTCTGACCTCTGCGGCATTGCACGACATGGGTGCACAAACCTATATGCAGACAGTACATTCATACACATACAAAAATAAATTAAAAAAAATATCCTTAAAAATATAGATATAGCTATTTGTGTGTGTGCGTGTGTGTGCACGCATCTGATATGTTTGTGTGTATGTGTGCATGTGCATGTGTATAGGTTAGAGGTCCTAGGGAATGATGGTCAGATTTGGCAGCAAGAGCCTTTACCCACTGAGCCCTCCTGCCAGCCCTTATTTTGTATTTTTATGATTAATGCATACTTCTCTTTCTTGCTCATTCTCCCTTTTTCCTAGAAATGGAACTCAGGGCTTAGGCCTGTTAGTCAAGGAGTCTACCACAGAGACATCCCCCAAACTCCTATGCACTAGTCTTATAATCAGAAAAATACCTTTTTAAAACAGTGAACATGCAGGTGTGGTGGTGATAGCACTTCAGAGGCTGAGACAGGAGAATTACCATGAGTTCAAGGTCAGCCTGGGCTATAGAACAAGATTCTGTCTCAAGCTTTCTTCCTTCTCAAAAAATAAATAAATAATAAAAAAACAGGGCGTGGTGGCACATGCCTTTAATCCCAGCACTTGGGAGGCAGAGGCAGTCAGATCTCTGTGAGTTCAAGGCCAACGTGGTTTACATAGTGAGTTTCAGGCCAGCTGGGGCTACAGGGAGACCCTGTCTCAAAAAGACAAAAAAGAAAAGAAAAAAGAAACAGTGAGAGGTTAATAAACCGTAAGCATGTGGCACTCCCCCAAACCAGAACATAGACAAACCCCAGTAAATGGACAAAAGGCAGGTTGGAGACAAACAGCTTCAAGTTATAGTCATGCTGCAGAAGGCCATGGGACCAAGCCTAGGTATCCAGTGTCCTCTGGTGGGGGTCTTCCACTAAACAAGAGATACTTTGTAAGGAAAAATAGATCTCTAATGTCAAGAAAGAAGGCAGTTCAGAACCAAGAAGAAAAAAAAAAATGACCCCTGGAAAGTCTTAGAGGTGAGACAGGAAGCCAAGCTGGGAATTCACTTGAAAACCACTGGAAACAGCCTGAAGGTCTGGGTAAGTGAGGCAGCGGTGGCAGCAGAGTCAACTTTGAGGTTAGCTTGCAGAAGAGACTGTGTGTGTGTGCGTGTGTGTGTGTGTGTGTGTGTGTGTGTGTGTGTGTGTGTAGACTGTGTGTGTGTAGACTGTGTGTGTGCGTGTGTGTATAGACTGTGTGTGTGCGTGTGTGTGTAGACTGTGTGTGTGTAGTCTGTGTGTGTGTAGACTGTGTGTGTGTGTGTGTGTGTAGACTGTGTGTGTAGACTGTGTATGTGTGTAGACTGTGTGTGTGTAGACTGTGTGTGTGTGTGTGTAGACTGTGTGTGTGTAGACTGTGTGTGTGTGTAGACTGTGTGTGTAGACTGTGTGTGTGTGTAGACTGTGTGTGTGTGTGTGTGTGTGTGTGTGTGTGTAGACTGTATGAGAAACAAACCCCTCTCCTCCCTGCTCACATTCCGTCAATAATTCACTGTTAACCAAATCTAGCCTCCGGAGCTGGGAGCACATGTCCCAGCTGGAGGATGGCAGTCATCTTTGACCAGGGAGGCCCCGGGCTAGAGGGGTTCCTAAGAGAGGGCAGGAAGAGGGCAGAGGAGCCACAGAGCAAAAGGCAAGCATTCTGCTGAGCCCAGGGCTGCTCCTTGCCAACCCAAGCTGTGGGGCACCAGGCTAGCAGGGTACCAAGCTAGCATGGCATCAGGATCTGGCATGAGATGAAACCCCCCAACTGTTGAGTCTAGAGAAAATGTGATTTCTGAAGACTGTGTACCCTGTGGCCAGATGGGGGGCAGCCTGTAACAATGATGTTTAGTGGCAACTAGAAGGCCTCACTGAGGGTGCAAGAATTGATCCAGGGCTGAATGAAAACACAATAAGCAATGGCCCTGCAATAAGACAACAGGGGCCAGGGGGAAATGGACTAAGAAGAGGTCTTTTTTTTCCCCATTTTCCTGACATCTCATTCAAATAAAGGGAAAGATACATATTTTGAAAAACCAGGTCCCTTTCAATTCATAAACCCACAGCTTCTCAATTGCAGGCCATGCTTCTTTCAAAGTTCCAGAAGCTTCTGTCTGGAGTCTCCCCTTGTGATGCACACTTTCAAGGCTGTACTCCATATGTTCATCAGTTCCTTTTTGAGTTTACACCACTGTAGGCCTTTGTATTTTGTCAAAGACAGGCTGTCAACTGCTCCCCTTCTGAAGATGATTCGATATTCAAAATGGACTTGTGGGTTGTATAAAACTATATGTGGGGGCTGGAGAGATGGCCTAGCAGTTAAGAGCACCTACTGCTCTTGCAGAGGAGCCGGGTTTGATCCCCAGCACCCACGTGGTGGCTGAGAACTGGCTTTAACTCCAGTTCCAGGGGAATCCGGCACCCTCTTCAGACCTACGCAGCATTGCACAACACGGGTGCACAAACCTACATGCAGACTACATTCATACACATAAAAAATAAAAATAGCCGGGCGTGGTGGCACACGCCTTTAATCCTAGCACTCAGGAGGCAGAGGCAGGCGGATCTTTGTGAGGTCAAGGCCAGCCTGGTCTACAGAGTGAGTTCCAGGACAGCTGGGGCTACAGGGAGACCCTGTCTCGAAAATACCAAAAAAATAAATAAATAAAAAATAAAAATAGCCGGGCGTGGTGGCACACGCCTTTAATCCTAGCACTCTCGGGAGGCAGAGGCAGGCGGATCTTTGTGAGGTCAAGGCCAGCCTGGTCTACAGAGTGAGTTCCAGGACAGCTGGGGCTACAGGGAGACCCTGTCTCGAAAAGACAAAAAATAAATAAATAAATAAATAAATAAATAAATAAATAAATAAATAAAATAAAAATAAAAAAAGCAAAAGGCAAAATTCTAAAAAACAGAAAAACTATATGTAGAATGAGAGACTGAGGCAAAGGCAGATAGTACAGAAAACATAGCCCCAGGATGGCAGCCTAGCAAAAGGAATCTTTACCATTATGTATGAAGTATCACACAGGAGGAAAATAACCCACCTGAGACCCCAGTCCAACTTGTAGAGTTGGTTTCTCCAGTGGACACTTCTATGGCATACTCTCCAGAAGTACCTGTTTCCTGGCAAGACACAGAAAGGCAGGACTGGCCACTGTGGGATTGCCTGGCCTCTCCCAAAGAGAATGTGCTGCAGAGGCAGAGGTATCCCTCCTACCCACACAGGAACAGCTCAGGCTCAAGCTCACCAGGACACCCCTGCAGCCACAGTACTTTGTCGGAGAGGAACACAATTCAAGAGTCCTTTCCAAGCCAGGCTGGCATGTGAGTAATTATATTAATGAATCTCTGAGTTACAAAATCTAATATTAGACGGTGGCTTTGGTACCATCATCCTCAGTTACTGTCCCATGTGGCCATGAACACTCCTGGGCAGCCGCATGACTTGAACAGACCGTGTGCGCATGTGTACATCCAAGCCAGAGAAAACAGCAAATGTGTGTATATATGCTGTTTAATTTAAAAGAAATGCATGTATTTGAAATTGTGCCTGGAGAGCTGTGTGCTAGGCCCACTTTATAAGCCATGATACCATAAATAAGTGAAAGAAATCTGGTCCATACTTAGGGCAGGGGCCTCTCCCTTGGCCCTATCTCTTAGGCTGGCAATATCCTGAGGATTATTGCTCCAAGGAGCAGGAGCTTTTGTGTTAGAAGCCAGTGCAGCTCCCCACAGAGTTTTCTTTGGCCCTGTTGGCAGAATCCAGCATGTAGACCCTGAACCCTATCGAGCCATGCATTCCCATTAGCTGTCTCCATCCTGGGTCCAAACTCAAAAGTCAGGCTTGACACATTGTAGGGGCTGGCTTGCCACCCAGCAAATCCCCTACTCTGTGGACCAGACCAGTACACACCATCACCGTGGTTATTATCTGTGGGCTCTGACTGAGGCCAGTGGAAACCACTGATCCAGTTGGCCACACTACACAAGTGGTCAGAGGCAGAGAGTGCCAAGTCAACTGCAGCCATTAGACACAGGTGAAACAGAAAGTGCGTGCTATGCAGCTGTGATTGCACTTCACATGCAAATCACATAGCTTAGAACCAGGTTTCTGTAAGCCCTGCATGAGAGAGATGAGAGTTGGACTCAGCTCCTCTATCCTGTCAGCTTATCTGTTCCATCTGTCCAACCTTAGTTGCTGGGTCTAGGGAACTAGCTTTTGTGGAACTGAGTCCTTCTTTTTTTTTTTTTTTTTTTTTGCTTGAGCCTTCTTTTTTTTGTGTTTTGTTTTTATGTCTGTTTGTCTGAACAGGGTCTGCTCTGTAGCCCCAGTATGGCCTGGAACTCTGTACACCAAGCTGGCCATGGTAACTCACAAGATCCGCCTTGCCTCGGCGCTCCAAGGTGCTAGGATTAAACGGGGGTCAGCTGGTGCGCGCACCAGCGCCCGCGCCGCTATGACACTGAGTCCTTCTTGTTACTCTGAGAACTGGTATAAGGCTGCAGATTGGCCTCATGGGATCTCAGCCCAGGCTCACTCATTGGTCAGCCGCTCCCGTAGTCATGGTGGGGAAGAGTTGCCTCCAAGAAGGTCAGGTGAAGAGTGGAAGTCTTTATGCCTCTGACCGAAACTAGTAGTCTTAGTCTGATGTGTGCCCCGCCTTTTAATTATTATTTTTATTTCACTTTTATTTTTGAGGACAAGTGTTTGTCCCTTGGTAGTCCCAGCTGGCCTATAGATCACTATGTAGACCAAGGTGCGGGCCTTTGAACTCAAGATCAGAGATCGACCTGCCCTGGCCTCCAAAGTGCTAGGATAAATGGTTGCACCACCATGCCTGGCTGTTTTTTTTTTTTTTTTTTTTTTTTTTTTTTTTAGGCAGGGTTTCCCTGGAGCTCCGGCTGTCCTGAATAACTCGCTCTGTAGACCAAGCTGGCCTTAATCTCACTAGAGATCTGACCTGCCTTCTGCCTCCAGAGTACGTGGTAGGATTAAAGCATGTGACCACGCACATCCAGCATTACTCCTCCTAACCTATTTTAATTGATGATTAGGAACATATGCTGCTTACCTCAGGGGTCCTGTGACCTATCCCCCCCTCTTTTTACTTTATATTTTATATTGTATTATACTATATATATATATATTATAAGTATATATTCTCTGACTATGTATCATATGTACCTAGTCTGCCATTTGCAGGAGTCTGATGCAGCCCTTGATTGCGTGCAATGCCACGGAGGTCAAACGAGGTCCTCGGACCCCCTGAGCGGTATCTCCGTGTAATATGGAGTTTCTAGTATCGGCTCTCGGGCCGCAATGTGCTAGGGTGCTGGAAGATCGAACCTGCCGGGGATCACTCTTGAAAGACGCAGTCGGCGCTCTTTAAACTGCTAGGCCAATCTTCTCCAAGCCCCTCCGCCCTTTTTTTATATAATTGAAGCCATCAGCGGACTGCCCCTGGCGTAAGCATAGTTGCCGTGAGTCTGCAGAGCTTGCATCCCAGCACTGTTCATACCTTGCAAACAGGGTGCTTGAATACGTCAATGGAGAGGGAAGAACTCTCAGAAAGCTCGCAGGAGCCTCCCTAGAAAAGGTCTCCTCACCCCCAGGAGTATCTATATGGTAAAACAACAAAGCAGCTGAAATAAAACAATCCCTTTGAAAAATCCAAACAGCCCAGGCCAGTGGCTGGCATCCACGCATGAGACAAAGGAGCATCTGAAGAAGTAGGGAATTAGCAATATGTCGTTGTAGAACCCCCCAGGCAGTGTTGCTGCAGCCTTCCCCACAGGCAAACACACTGTAACCACATGATCTTGTTCATTGAAGGACTTATCCTCTAGGACTCCTTCCTATGCGCACAGATGCTCACAGGGACTCTTCTCCCAATGTGAAACAACGTAAAACACTGTACCAGGCTTTGCGAGTGGATGCATCGACGCAGGTAAAGCAGAAGCCTGAAAAGACTGAGATTATCTCCAGATACAGTGACCCTTACACACACAGGACACCCTATCAGCACAACACGAGCACCACACTACACACCACTGCCTACCCTTCCACGACACACGAATGAATTAATCTTAAAGATTTTTATTTTACATATATGAGAATTTATGCCTTATTGTATAAAATAATAAGTAGCACCATACTTGCAAAGTCTCTGTGATGCTGATGGGCCAGAAGGTGAGGGGTCAATCCCCTGGTTAGAACGTGGAGTTAACAGTGACAATATTATTCATCTGCATTAGGTAGTCTGGAAACATGTTAATTCCCCAATGCCTGTCTCTAAGAGACTTAGCTAGTGACTCTTTGATAACGCTGGAGGTGCCATATCTCTGCCAGCCCCTTTTCTTATTGATAATCTAGAGTAATTTTAAAAGTGATCTACCTTCTGAGGTTAGTTGGGGTTGCAACATAGCCGCTTTTCAATGGCCCAAAGTTTACTTTGGGTGTTATGGCAGAGGCATCTGGATCTCTGAGTTCCAGGCCGGCCAAGGCTTTCACGAGGGTTTGAGGAGCCCTGCCCCCTCCCTCCTCAAACATATATACAAGTCCATTTTCACACGTCTCCTAGTTGAATAGGTTCCCAATAATAATCCCTGTTTGAAAATCAATGATTAAGGATATACCTATAGTTTCCCTGAGTCTTCTCTCTCGATGGAGATCGAAATTTCCTGTATAGAACAGTAATACAGAGATGCTTAACCAACCAGAAAACCCCTTGCAAAGGTGGCTTGGGTTTGCCTCTTCACGACGTCCTCCCAGACGTAATCTGTTAAGTCACAGCAACTGCGCAAGCATGCTGCAGAGACTAGTGAACTGGTCCAGTCAATTCCACAGGCAATGACATCTTAGTATACCCACTCGCAGCGTTTCACGATGCGTTCCCAGGCCCATAACACTGGTCCTGTCTACTGGCTCTCCCTCAGGCTTTGTCCATCCTCTCTTCACTGCTGTTGATGAAAATCTCAGGGCCTAGTTTTGTGAGTTTGGTTTTAGGTTATTCTGGTGTGTATTACCAACTGGCTCATGAGTGTCTTTCTGTTATTCTTCAGGCCAGTAGGGACATGGTCACAGCCCTTGAGAAATTTGGTACATTATCTAAAGGACATAGATACTTTGGCTGCTGAATCTCATGATTATCTGTACTCTTCCCCGGTTCGATATAACAGATGTGGTCCTCCTGGTAAGTCCATGTTTAGTTACAAAAAAAGAAAGCGTCAAACCATTTTGCTATCTGTGTTCTTCTTCTTTCTATGAAGTAGATGCGTGAAGGTGTGATTGTGACCTGTGCCCACTAAGAAAGTGGATTATCCCTTTAGTAGACTCCTTCTGGATTAGGCATATATGTTAGAGAGAGGAAGAGACACCATACTGCCTCTTTTTATCACCAGATGGGTGGAACACCCACTCAGGGGACTCTACCCTGGTCAGCTGCAGGCTCAGCCCTTACCCCCATCTAAGAATTCTATCCATCTGCCTCCTCCCTTTAAAGGCCTCTCTTCACTTGGTCCCCTGGGGAGCAGCCTGTTACCAAGGAAACAATGATGTCATGTGGCTGGTGGGGCTCAGTGGTCTCTCCTCCACCTCGCTAACTAGAAGCTATCTGGTGGTTTGTGTGTGACCATGGTTTCTTTGGTTGTTAGTCTCATTGCTCTTCATGAGAACTTTATAGCCCATTCGTTTTGGATTTCTATGATTTGGTATGGAGAGTTTGTTTTTGATCTTGTCTGTTAAGTTGTTGGTATTTGTATTATATGTATGGACTTGCGGAATGTTCGTTTTTTGTTTGGGGTTGGGTTTTTTTTTTTTTTGATTTTTTTTTAAAATTATGTTTTTATTTACTTTATGTCTTTTTTTTTATTTTTATGTTGTGGGATGCGGGTGGCGGGTATTATTTATGCTTACAATATGGAAGGTATCTACACTTATTACACCTCCGTTGTTTTTTTTGTGATTCTGGTGGCCTAACTCTTGTTTTATTTTATATTAATCCTCCTTATTTGCAATAATAGCCCCTAGAGGTATTATTATTATAATTAGTTTTTTCGTATTTATGGCGAAGAGTATGAATCGTGCAGGGCAATATTATCAAGATAACTCCCACTAGCTCTTCCCAATTGCTGTCTACTGGCCAGGCCTAGCTTCCTCCTGATCAGTTGCTCTCAGTGGGACCTCTGTAAACTGGCTGATCTCACCATGATGGGCGTCTCAGTCTCATTCGCGAAAGTTATGTCCTACCATTTTTATTTAGTGGTTGTCACCCCTACTTCCCGCCTGTCTCCTCAGTCTTTCAGTCTGGCAGCTGTTCTTTTCTCCTTAGACTAGTGTTTACTCCAGCTTTATACCTATATAGAGCCCTCTCTCGGTATTTTCTTCTCTAGATGCTCTGAGCCTTGGTCTTCTGTCAATTTCCGGCCAGTCCCACAGCCTAGCGCGTGGTATGGGATTGTATTCAGAGCATCATGACATGTCTATTCTCTCGTCTGGATGTGTTTTTCTTCCCTTCTTCTTCCTAGTTCTGCTCTAGTCTCTCTCTCATTCTCTTCTCTCTCCTCTCTCTCTTCTCTCTCTCTTCTATAACTCTGCCAGAATATCAATTTAACATAATGAGTTTATGATCGGAATTAATCTTACTTTCTTGACATAATTCTAGATTACTATATCTCTGTCTTTCCTACGTTTCTAAGGGCCTCATCTTTTTGAAGGCAGGTAAGCCTCAAAGAAATCATGGCCAGTTGGGTTTTAGTATTAGTCGTGTCCCATATATTCTGGATGCATTCCTATTCAGCCCTCTTCAGGAATAGACTTTGGAGAAGACGCCATTATATGGTAGAGATGTGGCTGTTAGGTCTTCGGCATGGCAAAGCCCAACCTAACCAGGCTTCATCCCTCTGCTTTTCCGCGCCTCAAACTCCTTCTAACAGTTGCCCAAAGTTCATCTAATAAGTGACGGCTGCCTTTCCCGTGGGACTATATTAACGGTGTGTGGTGTGCTAGCCAGCTGGGCCGAGGAACACCCCGCACAGCTAGGATGTGTCGTGGTGCCACTCATGACTTACAGATATTGGCTGTTCATGCCTTTTCTTCTCTCCATCTTAGAGTGGTAATGGATGTCAAAGTGTGGATATACTGTATGAGGCGCTTGGGGGATAGGAGTAGAGATGTGTGGGGGTGTGTCAACTGGCTCTGTACCTGGAGTTAGCGAGGGGGTCTAGGATACCAAAAGGTAGGCATGTGGTGAAGATTGAGGCTAAGGCACCTGGTGGTTACTCTACAGAGGCAAGATTTTCATTATTAGTTCCAACATTACTGGTCTGCTTTCTTTGTAAAATAGAGGTTTGATTTTTGGTTTGTTATCGAAATTCTCTGATATTTAAAAGTTTACTTTTGGTTATATACGAAATGTCGATTGTACAAAAACAAGAATACTGTCGCGGGTTCCTGGGTGATCGTTGAATTATTGGGCGCTTGAATGCCTTTTGAAGTACCTCAGCACATTGGTGGTGCGAGACGCGCATGGCCGGATCTTTGTGAGCTTTCAAGGCCAGCCTGGTCTATAGATGGAGCTCCAGGACAGACAATCAGACTACGTAGGGGAGCACCCGTGTCTCAAAAAGATCCAGAAATAACAAGAAACAAAAAGTAAAAAATCTCAAGTTATGTAATGAACTTAAAACTTTATCCTGATGTCATTGTGGAATGTGGTCTCTTGTTTGAGGGCTACGGAAATCCGAGCTTGTTATTCTGGGCAGGATTCCTCTTTACCAATTTCTTTTGTTCAATTTGTGTGATTATACCTCTGCTAATTAAAGAAGATGAAAGTAATGTATGAGTACATCGTGTTGTAAAAGAAGAGAAAAAAACACTAAAACCCATGCTGTGACGATTCTGAGCTGACTTGGTAGGAACCCTATGCTACAGGGGTACAACTTTGGGTGTGGATTCTTTTTTTTTAATTCCTTACTGGTTTTCTCTAATATTATTTATTCCTTGTGTTATGCTGTATGATATTTATGTCTGGCAAAATGTCAGTTTTGTGCTCAAGCCCGGCTGTATCGTGTCGAATTGCGCCGCAGGAGGTCAGAAGAGGGTCATCGGATTCCCCCAGTTCTGGATCTACCTGAATATTGCGAGTTTCAAGAGTTTCATCTAGCCGCCCATTTGGGTTGGTCCAGTGGAGGATGAATCCGCGACGTCCTCATTAAGAGCTGTGTTGTTACGGTCGGCGCTCGTTTAACCGCCCGCTAGGGTCACATCTCTCCAGTCCGCTCTTGTCTCATTGCGTTAAGAGTCTGTGAATGTGCTGGTAAAGTATGAATCACCAGTTCACCACACAAGGCCTGGGTCACGCAGCCACCAATCCCCATTACACAATCGTACAATCACCGGTAGGCCCCAGCATGATCCTAGCAGAGGACGTCCACAGCTATGCAAGATTTTAATCAAGATGGCATGCTAAGACAACAACCAGGGAAGGTTTGCAGTTCCCATAGGACCCTAGGCCTGTACGACGCTTCAGCCCCACCATCCTGCTGTCCTGACATGATGGAAGAGCACAATGGGGAGAGCCATGGTTCAGATGGTGTAAATTAGATCCATCATTAGAGAAAAGACTAGAGATGAGTCCTCTTATCTTTTACTAATACAGATTGCAAAGAGGCTAAACCACAGGGACCAGTTTTCGAGTAATTGAACACCTAATTTCTTTCCAACCGAGGAGATATGATCAGACTTTTTCAGGTTGTGTTACTTCTTTTGTATCCCAGAAATATATAGAGAATGTAAATAGTGTGAGACCCATTTTAGCTGTCATACACTTACATGAAGGATTTGGTAAAAAATGCGCCATCTGGTTCTCCAAGTCCAGAAGAGCAGACTAATATCTATGATTGATTTTCCCTATGATAGGTTCGCCATGGCACCAGAACATAATCTACTAAGATGTCATACCTTGCCTAATGGCTGGATATAAGCCATGCGTAACGAATGGAATATGGGTGAGTTTATCGAACATAGTAATATGTGGCTAGCCATTTGGATGGTTGTCTGCTCGTGTGTCTTAGACTCTTTCATAAAGCATGAGGAAAATCTTAGAGCCATTAAGCCAGCTCTCCCTGCATTCAGCTTAGCCTGGATGGTGAATATGATTGATGGAGAGAATTTAATATTGAAACACTAGGGACCACATGAATTGTCAACTTTAGAAGAGAGGGCGTGATGGGTTCATCTGAAGAGTAGGCTGCGGATTTAAGATAGAATACATGCTCATTAAATCATGTGGTAAGGTTTCTTGAGGTATATCTGGACACCCGGAGCACTGATCTGCAATAAAAAAGGAAAATGTGAGTGAAAAAAAACCGATATCAATCAGGTGGGAAGATAAGCGCACCAAATATTATATGCATCTATAGAGGAAAGGCAGCGAATTAGATTATTATAAAACTTCCAGCAACCATCTGGTTAATTAGGATAATTACACCCATTTTTATTTCAAACTATGATTCCAAGCAGACTCCCAGGAAAAGGGTGTGGTGGAGCAAGGATCATGGATCCCCAAAACCTGCCTGCCTAGTCCTGCACCTGGGTGTCCTGCACACTTCACTAGCCTAGGTCCATGTCCCCGTCTCTAAGGCAGTGAAGAAGTACAGCCAGCCCTGGTTACAGCAGGATAAAGTGTCTAGAGGCTAGGTCCAGCTCTGTTGGTCAGAAATAGAAACAGATAGACAGGAAGGAAAGGAAGGAAGAGGTGTCTCTTAGGTTAGGACGTATTTGTCATTGCAGCAGCTTTTCTTTATCTCTTGTACTTCACTGCTAGCGGGTGACTGTAGAGGAACCTTGCGGCTTAGAGTTCTCCTGGGTGGAAGCCTCATACCACGAAGAATCTACTTTTACCTGATAGCAACAGATGGTTGACATCTCGTATCTCCCTATGGGATAGCCATGAGCTGTTTCTCTTCTCGTGAAGAGCTGTAGCAAGTGCCAGTAATCCTTGGTGTATAGTTCAAGGAGCGTTTGAGGCCGCTCATGTCAAACGTTTCTTTCAGGTGACCTGGAGCTAGGGTTGGTGGCCCTCTCTGCCAGAGAATTCATTCTGTTGTAGAACTTGATCCTGCACTTAACATTCGTCGTATTTTAGTTTCCTGCCTCTGTTGATGGATTGTCTAACATGGTCACTCTCGCTTGAGCCGGTATATCGCTGAGTTAACCGTGAGCACTTCTTAACCGAGTCGTTAAGTAAGAGCTCTCCACTGTCTGAGAAAGGCTCAAGTTCAGGCGTTCTGAATAGAACGAGTCGAAATAGCTTGACCATTGTCAAAGGTGGGTTGGGCCAGCCCTGCCTGAAGGTAATGGTAAGCGGAAGAGCATTACTTCCTCCTGTTGTCCATGGGGTCTGTGTCACGGCGACACCAATCTTCTGTCACCTGTTCGAGAGTCACACACACCACTACGCCGGTATTTCGCGACGCACGCACGGGCACACAGAGCTCAGCCGAAGAGCAGTGGATTTTGAACAGAGTCAATGGTGAGAAGTTGGTGAGGAAACTTGTTGGAAAGAGCNCATACACATACTGAAATAAATAAAAAAAATTTAAAAAAAAGGAGCTAGATACTGAAAAGTCTTTAAAGCAGGTTTTCATGCAGGCCTGAAGAAGGCTAAGAGCTTGGAGGAATATAGTCATTAAAATTCACTCTGTAAGGTTTGCAGTTTAAAAGGATATACTTAAAAATAACATATATTTATATAGAGAGGTATTTCAATAGAGATTTACACAGAAATACTCAATAAAGCATATAAGTTAATGGACTTGATTTCTCTGAAGTCATAGTCTAGTCATATAGCTTTTTAAAATTTTTTTATTTATTTCTGTATATGTATCAATGTACTATCTGCATGCAGGTCTGTGCACCCTTGTCGTGCAATGCCACGGAGGTCAGAAGAGGGTCTCGGATTCCCCTGGAGCTGGAGTTCTCCTGGAATTGGAGTTTCAGACGGCTCTCGGCCGCCATGTGGGTGCTGGGGATCGAACCTGGGTCCTCTGTAAGAGCGGTCGGCGCTCTTAACTGCTAGGCCATCTCTCCAGCCCCTCCCCCCTTTTTTATAATGATAGGCACAGGACCCTGCGGTAGCATAGTGCGGTCTGGCAGAGCTTGCTCTCAGCACTGTCTTACCTGCAACAGGGCTCTGAGCTTCAAGAGGGAAGACTCTCAGAAGCTCCAGGCCTCCCTAGGAAAGGTCTCCTACCCCCAGGACTATATGTAAAACCAACCAAAGCACTGAAAAAACAACTTGAAGAAATCCAAAGCAGCCAGGCAGTGCTGTCACCAGCAGAGACAAAGGACATCCTGAGAAGAGGGAATAGCAAAGTCTGTAGAAGCCCCTCCAAGGCAGTGTTGCTCAGCCTTCCCACAGGCAACACATGTAACCACATGATTCTTTGTTCTTGAAGGACTATCCTGCTAGACTCTTCCTGCCAGATGCTCACAGGACTCTCCCCAATGTGAAACAAGTAAAACATGTACCAGGCTTTCAGGATGGCTCAGCAGGTAAAGCAAGCCTGAAAAACTGAGTTTGATCTCCAGAACGTGACTTACACACACACACACACACACACACACACACACACACACACACTCCTACCCTTCACACACACAATAATAATTTAAAATTTTTATTTTACATATATGAGAATTTTGCCTGTATAATATAAGTGCACCCATACTGTGCAAAGCCTGTGGAGGCCAGAAGAGGGTGTCAGATCCCCTGGAAACTGGAGTTACAGACAATTATCAGCTGCATGTGAGTGCTGGGAACAGTACCCAAGTCCTCTCTAAGAACAGCTAGTGCTCTTAAACGCTGAGCCATCTCTCCAGCCCCAGTAATAAGTAATTTTAAAAGTATCTACCTTCTGAGTATGGTGGCACATGCCTTTAATCCCAGTATTTGGGAGGCAGAGGCAGCTGATCTCTGAGTTCCAGGCCAGCCAGGGCTTTACAGTGAGACCCTGCCCCCTCCCCCTCAAAACAATTACAGCCATTTTCACACATCTCCTAGAAGGCCAAAATAAGTCCTGTTTGAAAATCATCATTTAAGGATAACCAAGTTCCCTAGCTTCCCAGGAGTCGAAAGGTTTCCTAGAACAAACAGTGCAACAACCAGAAACCCCTGGCAAAGGTGGCTGGGTTTGCCCGTCACACTCCCCAAACTAACTTTAAGTCCAGCACCTGCCAACATGCTGCAGAGACAGGGGACTGGCTCTCAGTCATTCCACAGCGAACTACATCTTATATACCCACTCCACTTCACAGCTTCTCCTAGGCCCAGAACACTGTCCTGTTTCCTCTCCCCCAGGCTCCATCTCTCCATTACTGCTGTGAGACTCTCAGGCCTATACCAACTGGCTCAGATGTTTCTTCTGTTACTCAGGCAAGGGACATGGTCACACCCTGAGAATGACATGACTAAGACATAGAACTTGGCTCTGTCCATGTTCACTCCCCTTCAACAAGTGGCCCCGGAACCATGGGAGACAAAAAGATAAGCGAAACCATTTGGCTCTTCTTTCCTTCTTGAAGTGTGGCTAAGGTTGATGTGACCTGTTGCCCACAAGAAAGGGAACCCTAGACTCTCTGAAGGGCAGATGAGAGAGAGAGAGCCTACTGCCCTATCACCAGATGGGTGGAACACCCACTCAGGGGACTCTACCCTGGTCAGCTGCAGGCTCAGCCCTTACCCCCATCTAAGAATTCTATCCATCTGCCTCCTCCCTTTAAAGGCCTCTCTTCACTTGGTCCCCTGGGGAGCAGCCTGTTACCAAGGAAACAATGATGTCATGTGGCTGGTGGGGCTCAGGTCCCTCCTACCACCCCCTAACTAGACTAGGTACCATGGTTGCTGACGTCATTGCTCAGAAATTTATAGCCCAGAGTGGGTATTTATAAGATGGCTCTTGTGTGACCACATATTCAGTGTGGGGCTGGTGGCTATTTATAACTAGAGGATATACACTTATTACACCCCCTGTTTGTATTCTGGGCCACCTGTTATATAACCGTCCTTATGCAATAATGCCCATTATATAATAATTATGTGCTAATGGGGATATAATCTGCAGGCATAATAAGAACACACTCCCCAAGGGCTGTACTGGGCCAGCCAGCCTCCTGCAAGTTGCCTCAGGGGGATCTCCTGATCTCACCATGAGGCTCCATCTCATCCAAGAGTCACCAGGTGTCACCCTACTCCCGCCTGTCTCTCAGTCTTTCAGTTGGCAGCTTTCTTCCCTAGACTGGTTGACCCAGCTACAAAGCCCTCTCTGGATTTCTTCTCTAGATCTTGCCTGGTTTCTCATTTCCCCAGCCCCACACCTAGCCTGAGGAGAGTCAGACACAGACAGTCTATCTCTCTCAGTGTCTCCCTCTCTTCTCAGTCTCTCAGTCTCTCTCTCAGTTTCTCTCTCTCTCTCTCTCTCTCTCTCTCTCTCTTAAACTTGAAACAAAACAAAGATATGATGGAATAAACTCTGCTACAGACTGATATCCTGGCCTACTTCTAACCCATTTGAAGGCAGGAAGCCTCAAAGAAACCAGGCCAGTTGGTAGATTAGTCTGTCCCATACTGGAGCATCCTCACCCTCCAGGAAAGACTTGGGAAGCCAAATGTGAGATGCCTAGGTCCGGGCAAGCCCAACCAACCAGGCTTCATCCCTCTCTTTCCCTCCTCAGCTCCTTCAAGCAGTTGCAAAGTTCCAAATAAGTGAGGCTGCCTCCCTGACTTATAAGGTGGTTGGGGCTACACTGGCCCAGGAACACCCCCACAGCAGGATGTGGGCCACTCAGACACCAGTATATGCTGGTCACCTTTCTCCCAGGAAGGACAAAGTGAAACTGTGACCTGGGGAAGGAGAGGGGGTCACTGGCTCTGTACCTGAGACGAGGGGGCCTAGGAACAAAGGTAGGGAGTGGGAAGAACTAAGGCCCTGGTGGTACTCTACAGAGCAAATTCAATTAGCCAAAACATACTGTCTGTTCTTAAAATAGAGATCTCTATATTTAAAAGTTACTTGATATACGAATTGATGACAAAAACAAGAACTGCCGGGCCGGGCGTGGTGGCGCATGCCTTTAATCCTAGCACTTGGGTGGCAGACGCAGGCGGATCTTTGTGAGTTCAAGGCCAGCCTGGTCTATAGAGTGAGTTCCAGGACAGCTCAGACTACAGGGACACCCTGTCTCAAAAAGACCAAAAAAAAAAAAAAAAAAAATTAAAAACAAGAACTACCATGGATCTGTGAAGTGGTTCTTGTAGGCACAAGAGGGTAGTCTGGGGAGGGATGTCTCTTACAATTCTGTTTCAATTTCCTGTGTATTTTACCCTGTAATAAAGAAAATAAAATACATCGTTTGTAAAAAAAAAAAAGCCCACTAAAACCCTGCTGTGACGATTCTGATCTCTGAACCCTATGCTACAGGGACAACTTGGTGTCATTTTTTTTTTAATTTTTTTTTTATTAATTTTTATTTATTTCTGTATGTGTATGAATGTACTGTCTGCATGCAAGTTTGTGCACCCGTGTTGTGCAATGCCGCGGAGGTCAGAAGAGGGTCTCGGATTCCCCTAGACCTGGAGTTCTCCTGGAATTGGAGTTTCAGACGGTTCTCAGCCGCCATGTGGGTGCTGGGGATCGAACCCGAGTCCTCTGTAAGAACGGTCGGCGCTCTTAACCGCTAGGCCATCTCTCCAGCCCCTTGGTGTCATTCTTAAGAGTCGTGAATGTGCCTGGAAGGATCACCAGTTCACCACACAGGCCTGGGTCAGCCCAGCCACAGATCCCCTGACACAATCACCAATCACCAGCCCCAGCATACAGAGACCACAGCATGAGAAATCAAGATGGCATGCTAAGACAACAACCAGGGAAGGTTTGCAGTTCCCATAGGACCCTAGGCCTGTACGACGCTTCAGCCCCACCATCCTGCTGTCCAGACATGATGAAGAGCACAGGGGGAGAGCCAGGGGTCAGAGGTTAAATATCCATATGAGAAAAGACAAATGAGGCCCTACACTACAGAGGCAAGAGGCAAACACAGGTGGCAGTCGGTTTGAACACCATTTCTTTCAAACCAGAAATGTCAGCTCAGGGTGATTCTGTTCCCAGAAAATATTAGGAAATATCTGGACACCATTTTAGCTGTCACACTTACATGAAGGAGGTAGAACTGGCATCTGGGTCTCAAGGCCAGAGATGCAGCTAAGTACTTGATGATGCCCATGATAGTTCCCATGGCACAGAATGATCTACCTAGAATGTCAACTGCCATGGCTGGAAAGCCTGCTCTAGGGAATTGGTTCAACATAGTAAGTGGTTGTCTGGCCTTGTCTTAGCCTCAAAAGCAGAGGAAAATCTTGAGCCATGTGCCAGCCTCTCCCACAGCCTAGCCCTTGGAATGTCAGGAGAAATTTAATAAACACAGACCCAGAATTGTCAAACTTTAAGAAAGGGGTGAGGGGCTGAGAGTAGCTCATTGATAGAATACATGCCTAACATGTGTAAGGTTCTGGGTTCTGGCCCCAGCACTGACTGCAAAAAAAGAAAATGTGAGAAAAAAAACAACAACAGGTAAGGATAAGCGCCCAAATAAAGGATCATAAAGGCAGCGAATTAGATTATTATAAAACTTCCAGCAACCATCTGGTTAATTAGGATAATTACACCCATTTTTATTTCAAACTATGATTCCAAGCAGACTCCCAGGAAAAGGGTGTGGTGGAGCAAGGATCATGGATCCCCAAAACCTGCCTGCCTAGTCCTGCACCTGGGTGTCCTGCACACTTCACTAGCCTAGGTCCATGTCCCCGTCTCTAAGGCAGTGAAGAAGTACAGCCAGCCCTGGTTACAGCAGGATAAAGTGTCTAGAGGCTAGGTCCAGCTCTGTTGGTCAGAAATAGAAACAGATAGACAGGAAGGAAAGGAGGAGGAAGAGGGGCCAAGGTTGAGGACGGGGCAGCAGCCAGCTCTCTTACTCTTTACCCACATGCTTAGCGGCTGAGAGAGTCCTTGGGCTGGTTGGTGGGCCCATCCAGAGAGCAGTAGGTACAACAGGGATGGAACTCACTCCCATGGGGAGCCATGATGCTTTCTCCTCTGAGAGCTGTCAAGGCCAGTAATCTTGGTGAAGTTCAAGGAGCTTTGAGGCCCTCAGGCAACGTGGTCAGTGACCTGGAGCCTAGGGTTGGGGCCTCTCTGCCAGAAATTCATCTGGTGACTGGAGTCCCTTAACATCTGTCTTTTAGTTTCCTCCTCTGTTTGATGGATCTAACCACACCTGCCTTGCCTATATCGCTTAACCATGCTTAACCATCGTAAGAAAGCTCTCCACAGGCTGAAAAGGCTCAGTCAGCGAATAGAAACGAGCAAAGAGCTACCTTTCAAAGTGGTGGCTCACCCTGCCTGAAGGTATGGAGCAAGGACATTACTCCTCCTTGGTCCCTGGGTCTGTGTCAGGCACACCAATTCTTCTGTCCCTGTGAGACACACACACACACGCACGCACGCACGCACGCACACAGAGCTCAGCCAAGAGCATGGATTTGAAACAGGTCAATGGGAGAAGTGGGGAGGAAACTTGTGGAAAGGACTTAGCCCTGCATCAACATTGCTCTGGACTGCCTGTGAAAAACTGAAATTGGGAGCTGCAGAGATGGCCTAGCGGTTAAGAGTGTCAACTGCTCTTACAGAGGACCCAAGTTCGATTCCCAGCACCCACATAGCGGCTGAGAACTGTCTTTAACTCCAGTTCCAGGGGAATCTGACACCCTCTTCTGACCTCCACGGCATTGCACGACATGGGTGCACAGACCTACATGCAGACAGTACATTCATAGACATAATAAAATAAACAAAAATTTTAAAAAATGAAATTAAAAAATGGGGACCAGCTGGGCGTGGTGGCGCACGCATGCCTTTAATCCTAGCACTTGGGAGGCAAAGGTAGGTGGATCTTTGTGAGTTCAAGGCCAGCATGGTCTACAGATCGAGTTCCAAGACAGCAGGAGCCACAGGGAGACCCTGTCTCAAAAAGACCAAAAAAAAAAAAAAAAAAAAAAAAAAAAAAAAAAAAAAAAAAAAAAAAAAAAAAAAAAAAAAAAAAACAAAAAAAAAAAAAAACAAAAAAAAAAAAAAAAAAAAAAAAAAAAAAAAAAAAAAAAAAAAAAAAAAAAAAAAAATCAAAAAAAAAAAAAAAAAAAAAAAAAAAAAAAAAAAAAATAAAAAAAAAAAAAAAAAAAAAAAAGAAAAAAAAAAAAAAAAACAAAAAAAAAAAAAAAAAAACAAAAAAAAAAAAAAAAAAAAAAAAAAAAACAAAAAAAAACAAAAAAAAAAAAAAAAAAAAAAAAAAAAAAAAAACAAAAAAACAAAAAAAAAAAAAAAAAAAAAAAAAAAAAAAAAAAAAAGATGGGGACCATCCCCTTCTTCCATCAACAAGAGACAAGTTATTGAAAGGCTGGATGGACAAGTTTCTTTTAGGTTGCTAAGTGGCCCCAAATACCAGCAAATGGAGGCTCCGACTCTAGGCTGGCAGTGGCATGCTGTGTCATCACTAACATCAAACCTGGGAAGAAGGGCCATATACCCACACATCCCCTCACCCAGGTATGGCACCTGGTGAGGGTGGGCAAGTCACTTGGCAGACAGGTACACAAAGGCCAACCTCAAAACTCTCTCTCTCTCTCTCTCTCTCTCTCTCTCTCTCTCTCAATCCCCAGAGAGGACAGAAAATCAGGTGCTAGTATCCACAGAGATAAAGTAAGGGACCCAAGCACCCTTGGAGGGAGAGGCATAAAGCCCCATCCAGCCACAGCAGACGGCCCCAAACCCTCTGCCTTCTGGGACCCTGTTCTAATGCCAAGAGCCCTTCAGCTCAGAATGCTTAAAATGGCGACGGCGGCCTGCAGGGCCGGGCGTTTGTCGTGCTGTTTTCCACGGTGCCCTTGGTGCCAAGAAAAACCTATCATCAGAAATGCCATCAGCTATATTTAACTATCTCTCAGCCCCCTAGCCTCCTCCTCCCGTCTGCCAAGCAGGCCCTGCGCAGCCCCCCCTCACCCAGTGGGCACACGTCCCTGTTGCCGATGCCCGTGACCACCTGCCCAAGTATCGGTCTCTACTGCTCCCTTCCGGGGCCCTGGCAGCCAGTAGGTAACACTATTCTTCCTGATGTGATGGGTATACACAAACATAGGCCTCAGGCATGCGCTTGATAAGTGCTGGTCCACGTCTCCCTGGTCCCCACTGGACCAGGATGACCCTCCATCTCTTTTCAACCTCAACTCTGCTCACAGGGGCCTCAGCAGTGCCAGTCTGCCCTGAGCCATACACAAGCCTAAGGTGACTGGCCTGGGGTGCTAGGTAGACCTGCCTCCCTCACTCCATTCTCTGATGTGGGGTGGGAGACCTCTGATTGTATCTGAAGACACCAAGAATTCCCAAGTGAGAAGCAAGTGAGGACATGCCTTCTGCTCGAGGAACCAGAAAGGAACCAAAAAGGGAAATCAGTAAAGTTAAGGAAAATGGCCACTCAAGTCCACAGCTATGACAAGGCCTCTGGGGATACAATGAACAGGTCATGTCACTTGATGTCAGGTACTTGAGACCTTTTGCTTCAAAAGAGCCTTCCCACTCTCAAGCCTATCCCCTAGGAAGAGCCATCAACCTTGTAGGGCAGATCAGCACCTACATCCGAAACCCTACACCTTCTCTTATGGCTCTGGGCACCCTCTGCCTAGCTCCCAGGTCCCTGGCTCAGAAAGGAGTGCCAGGGAGCCAGCTCCTCCAGAATGAAGCAACCCAAATAAAAATTTTAAAACCCAGAAGCTCTTTCTCTTCTCCCCCCTCCCCCTCCGCTGGCAAATGAAAACAAACAAGAAATCAAAGAGGCCTTTTGTGTAAGCCCCGCACTGACACGGCTGGGGCCTTTGAAAAGACTTCTGAATCGGACAGTGAAGGATAAAATAACTGAAGCGTGGCAGCTCCTGGGGTTGGGGGGGAGGCAGAGAGAAAAAGGGCTGGGGAGGCAGCCATCTTCTCCAAGCAGAAAGGGGAGGACACTTTCTACCTCAGGACAGCAGGATGGTGGGGGAACCTGGCACTGGCTTAACTGCCCTCTGTGCCCCATCTCTGCAATACTAGGAAATGATCAAGAAGGGCCCTGGCTCCTCTTCATGGCCACCATGAACTGAGCTGCCCTAAAGGCCTTTTCCCTCTCTAGCATCAGTCGCTTCAGACTCATGCCTACTGGTAAGTTTCTAGGAGTGGTCGTCATTGCCCAAGGCCTGCCAGACACTGGAAGGATTTTCTTCTCAGAAATTTGGGAGTCCCAAGGCTGGGGCCTTTGCTCACCATAGGCTAAGTTTGTGTTCTGTAGATAAAAAACATTCTTCCATCATTTGGCAAAGCCAAAAGGTAAACCAAGTCTTCAGGAAGTCCTTCTGCCAGCTGGCCCTCAGCTCTCCTGCTGAAGAGCCCAGCACTCCTGTAGAGTGGTCTGTTTCCTCTGGGCTGGCGATGGAGCACAGCTGCTGGTCATCATGCCTGTAATTACGGGCTAGGCCATCCGGCCGGCGCTGGCTTTTTCATGGCCCAAGCTCTGTAGCTAAAGCTCAGACAAGACCGATTCATTTTCTCCGTCATGTTAGAGTTCCAATTCAGCCAGCACAGCCAACACTCTACCAAGACCCTTGTAAACTGTGGACAGTGGGGGTCCTGACTGGGCAGATAGCTCATGAACAAAGGGGACAGGACCAGGTGATTGAAGGGTTCTACAAACAAGCCCAAGCCAAAAGAGAAGTCAGGGCAGTAGTGCTGTGGACCCTGACAGAGCCTGTCCTGAGCCTCATGTTTCCTCGTACCCAGAGCAGGGCCTCCTGAAGCTAACAGCCCAGAGGTTTTGGAGCATTCCTGCCTTCACAGGAGCATGGTGGCACAGGCCCTGCACTTGGTTTAAACTGGAATGCTACACCGTTACTCTGTTCTGGACCCTGTGTGTTATGTAGCTGGAAGGCCCTGAAATTACAGAGCTATCTTAATCAGCCAGGATTGATGCTTGGCCAGGCTAGAAGCCTAAAAGGAGAGGTGAGCAAAATGGCACTAGGGCTGGGCAGAACTGAAGACACTGAGGGGGTACAGGGGAGAGGCAGGGAAGGGTGTATGGGAGTTCTACCAGGCAGAGCCTGCCAGGTACAGCGCAATCAGGTCCACCTGGGCCATCCCTTAGACAAAAGCCAGAACAGGTAACGAAGACATTGAGACACACTGGGCTCAGTAAATTGTAACAGTGGTCACTATGGCAGCTGCTGTCCACTGCTGGCCTATTATGAGCTGGTTCAAGCTGGTGAGCCACATACCTTGACTCAGGGGGACACAAGACTTACAAACTCCAAAGCTGGCCTTCGAGCAGTGATGGCATTGCTCATGCAATATTCCTAACAGGCTTGACTGTGTTGGAAGATACGCCATAGATCTTGTTAATGCCAGAGTTTGTAGACCCTGCGGTTTCTGCCAGCCCTGGCAGTAGATGGCGCTGCCTCAAAGACACAGACCTTATGTGGCATGGGGTTCTACATTTAGGATGGACCTTGAGAGGAAGATGTGCTTTGACAGTTCCTTCCTGCGTAATTACACCAGACCCATCAGAAGGGTTAAGAGTCCAGCAGAAGCTTGGGGAGGATCACTGGCACTGGGCAAACGGAGCCAAACAGAGCTACCCATCAGTGAGGAAAGACACAAGGGAGGAGCCACTGAAAGCCAGGGCTCAGTGCTGAGCCCAAGACCTGGAAGGAGCAGCGTCCACTGGGAAAGGGAGCTCATATTCAAGTCTGCTGAGGCCCGGCATGGTGGTGCACGCCTTTAATCCTAGCACTCGGGAGGCAGAGGCAGGCGGATCTTTGTGAGTTCAAGGCCAGCCTGGTCTACAGAGTGAGTTCCAGACAGCTATGGCTACAGGGAGACCCTGTCTGCTGAGACAAAGCCTGAGGTGCTGGCCAATCTGCAACCTAAGGCTGAGCCAACCCAGGGCCTAGAGGCAGCATGTCCTTTGGAAGCAGCCCATTGAACCATAGGGTGCAGCTCCATGGGAAACCCCGTAAGACAAACAACCTTCAAGAAAAACTGATAGAAAAACAAGGAAGACCAGGAGGAGAAAGAGGACAACTATACCACAACAATGATCGCCATTAGATAGAGATGGATCAACCATGGTACTGCACCAGCAGCCGTATCTGGATTCTGACTCAGATGGACTATGCAAAAATGGTACAAATAAAGAAAAATTTAAAAAGCAAGGTGACAAGAAAATGGGACAGTTAGGTCTCTTATGATATACAAGTTGCATCAGATGTGATGGCAGCATTTGTCAGTTTTTCTTTTTTTAATTTTTAATTTTTTAATTTTTTGTCAGTTTTTCAAGAGTCCTTAACCCTTAAAGATGTACACAGAAACATCTGTGGAGACAGACTCTAAGGGCCAGCACTGGTGGGCAGTGGGAACATGAGTTGCTCCAGCCTGGCCTGAGTCAGGGACTGCTGGCACTGGTGAGGGGTGCAGGAAGAGGGTATCTTCACTATGAAGAAACTTGGGTAACAGGAAAGGAACTACATGGGTGTCTGATGTATGAGGTTCTACTGTGAGCCCACTGGAGAGGCCTGACAGGGAGAAGCCACTGGCCCATCCAACTGGGCATATTCATAGTTTTGAATTTTGTTTTCTTTGCTAGGGACCCAGGCCAAGGTTTAGGCTAGATCTGTGCTGCCATCCCACGTTTAGAATACTCAGGGTCCTCGGAGGTTTGGCATGGCTGCTCGGCCCGCACCTCCTCCCACCCTTGCTGTCCCTGCCAGACCATCTGCTCTGGGACAGCCCTTGGGGTGGACAGGCATCCCTAGGAATGGGCCTCTTCCTCTCCATGGCAGGGCTTTCTGATCCATCCTGTCTCGACTCTCCCTGATGAATGCAGGTGACAGCTGACAGTGGCATTCTCTTGCGGCAGACTCTGGGAGCCACACGCACATCCTCTATTCCTTCTCAGCTCTGTCATCCCTTCAGGCTTCTATGGCCCATGAGGCCCTTGAGGCAAAGCCACATCCCCGTCACTTACCACTAGCTCGAGTTTGGTCATTAAACCTGGCATCGAGCCCTGCCCATATCTAGCTCTTCAGCCCAGTTTTAAGGGAAGGAAAAACACTGTTTTAGAATCTAAGTCTGGTCTCTACCCCCACAAAACCCACCACCCCAGTTTCTCATACTGTGGCTTTGCTGGGTATGTTGGGGGAAGTATTTGAGAATCAACACAGGGCATTTTCTATCACACCAGGTGGCTCAGGGAGGAATAAGCAAGCAGAGAAGCCCCCAGGAGTGGCCCTGACCTTACCAACTCTCCAAAGTTCCTCGAGATAGGCATCCTGAAATTCTAGCTATTCCGGCAAGAAAAACTAGATATTTGTAGAAACTGCCTAAAATCTGGGGCTTAAATTATAGAAATTATGTCCTCAGATCTGTCCCAGCATTTGCTGAAGAGATTCAATCTCAGCCTGGCCAGGGGTGGACTTGGCCACATGCAATGGGGATATGAATTCACTCATATTCCTGGGCGAATGATCTCATTAACTAGGGCTGGGAAGCCTTGCTTCCCCAGACACCTGCCTGATCAGCCTGTGCTGATCCCCAAGAGACTGGCTGGGAGGTGGTTTCCTTTATCACACACACCATCCCATCTCAACTCCACACTGGCAGCGTTCAAGAATGTAGCCTAAAATAAAAGCGGCTGGGAGACTACTCAATCACTAAGGTCCAGATAGTACGGAAGAGGAAGCCAGGCCAGGAGGAAGATGAGTGTTGATGTTCTTGGCCTCTAAGCTCTAGATGAAGGTGAAAACTCCCCAAGTAAGGGTCTGATGGACACTAGCAAACTCCTGCTCCAAGTAGCCCCAGCCCTCACTCATCAGCAAATTCTCACCCTCCCTGTTATGGCTTGCTATACAGAGAATGAGGGGTAACTTTGCCCCTTTGTCTCTTTCTCAAAAAAAAAAAAAAAAAAAAAAAAAGAGAGAGAGAAAATCCACACTTTGGGGAGAGGAAAGGACCTTCCAAATGAGAGGCCTAAATGAAGGGTCACACAAGGTCATGTGCAGGCCTAGAAAGAGCCAAAGTGGTTGGGCGTGGTGGCGCACGCCTTTAATCCCAGCACTTGGGAGGCAGAGATAGGTGGATCTCTGTGGGTTCAAGGCTGGCCTGGTCTACACCGAGCGAGCTCCAGGACACCTGGTACTAAAAGGGAGACCCTGTCTCAAAAATAACAAAAAAAGTGTAAAACCAAAAAGGAAAATAAAACAACAAACCACACACATACACACACACACACACACACACACACACACACACACACACACACAAAAGAAAGAAAGAGCCAAAGTGGTAGGAAGACCCAAGGCAGGGTTTTTTGCCTCCAAGTCACTAAAGCAATCTCTCAGGCTGAGAAAGAATGAGAAGAAGACAGACCCCATGCCGATACACACTCAGGCCTTGCTCTCTGTGAAAAAGATTGTGGTCCTGAAAACACCTCCCCAGTCTTATTTTCTACATCATACCACTCTTCCAACTTCCCAATCAGGCCCAGGGGTGACCACAGTGGCATGAACTGCTTTGCTTTTTTGTGAATGAACAGGAAGGAAGACACAGAGCCACACTCACAGGAAAGATGATTTTCAGTTTTCCAGAGTTGAAGTAAAGCCACATCCTTTCACATTCGCATAAAGAAAGAAGGGAAAGGGGAGGGAAAAATACTAGAATGGTGGTGAGGAACACACACACACACAGAGAGAGAGAGAGAGAGAGAGAGAGAGAGAGAGAGAGAGAGAGAGAGAGAGAGAGAGTCTGGTAGCCTCTCATTACAAGTTGGTTGGGCATAATGTAAACACACTTCTGCCTTACTTAATCACAGAGTGCCGCCGTTTAGGTTTCAAAGGCGGCAGTAAATTGGGCGTAGCTGAGTGAAGGCTAAAAATTAACCAGCCATCTCTGTTTCAATTTGTAAGAAAACAAAAGCGGAAAGAAATTATAAAAAGAGAAAGGGAAACGGGGAAAATAAAAAGGACTGAAGCACTAAACTAGCCCAGCCCAAAATGCAGGGCCAGACCAGAAAAACATGGGCGACTCATTAAATACTTGGGACACAAAAGGGAAAGATTTTTGCAGGTTTTGTTTGTTTAAGACTTCTTCTATGGCAAGCTACTCCCAGGCAGGCCTGCTCCCACACAACCTCTGTGCCCCCAGCAGAGGGCCAACCGGGGCCACTGTCCTGGTGGTGGGTGTCTACCACTTCTGCCAAACCACGGTAGAGGGAGAGTTCAAGGAATCTTACTCTCTCTATGAAATCAAATTACTTTCATGTTCCCCAACAGCAAATCCCAGCTAAAACAGCCTCCACCTGGGCTTCTGGGTCCCAGAACCAGCCCTTCTGCCTGCTCCCCTCTTTGTGGTTCATTCAGTCACCTACAGATTTCACTCACCCTCTCCCGCACTGACCTGGGAAGAGGTGAGGCTGCAGGGAAGCCTAGCACCTACCCTGCTCCCCAGCACTTCTGTCCCATTTTAAGTACCAGCAATGGTTCACTTTGCTGTTGTCATCATTTGCCTCAAACTCTCGCCATAATGAGTAATTCTGAGATATCTTGCCCCTGTCCAAGACCCAGAGCATCTTTCAGATAGGAAAGACAGAGATGTACACAATGGGTACCATGGCAAGGGAGGAGAGGAGCCAGAGCAAACAGAAGGGAGAAGGTAAAGGGAGAAAGGCACACAGCACATGAGGTAGGCCCTTGCAGGACAGGCGCACCAGTGAGGCCCATGGCCTGTTGTTTAGAAATAAGAGGGACAATAAACAGAACAAATGCCAGCAAGTGAAATGGGGGAGTTGAAAGTGACCTACCTGGAGTGTGGACAAAGTAAGCCAGATAAAGATCCAGTTCTTTGATTGTGACTCCAATGTGATGTGGTTGGACGCACAGGCCGGGGTTCGAGCACTGGGGCGACTTGTAGAGTCGCTCCCCATCAGTACTTTCCAGGGGGATCCCCTTAAACAAAATCACCATGACCAGGTCCAGTCGCCACACCTTGTCAGCCTGGCGCAGGCAGTCAATCCGCCGGATCTTGCCCTTCTGGTCAGGGTTGGAGAGCACACAGCAGGGGGGTTTCTTGCCCGTGATGGTCAGCACAAAGTCCTCACGGAACTCAGGCCGGATGTCTTTGCGCAGCTTGGCCAGCAGCCGGGAGGCCCATTTCTGCTTGATCTCCGGCTTTTCACCCAGCAGCTCGTCCTTCACCGCCCGCTCCTCGTCCTTCGACATCCGCTTCTCGTGTTTTTTAAAGTACTTGCGCTTCCGCGCCTGCAGGTTGAACCAGGTGTAGGAGAAGGCTCGGACGTGAGGCAGCAGCGCCTCGATGAACGGGTGGAACTCATCCTGCAGGCGGCAAGCCGGGAGCATGCGGGGCGAGGGAGGACGGGAGGAGGGGAAGATGGGATGAGGGGAAGGAGAAAAGGAGAAAAGCAGCGTTAGAAGGGGGAGCACAAGGAAAACTGCCTTCTCCTCCTCCTCCTCCCCCCCCCGAAATTTTCTCTTGAGATTGTTCTAAAGTGTGGTTTGAAGCCACCAGCAGCTTCGAGAGCCACTTGCTCCCATCTCAGCCTCAGCAACCAAACAGAAGAATCATCGGAGCCTGTCCACACACCTATTCTCTCTCTCTCTCTCTCTCTCTCTCTCTCTCTCTCTCTCACACACACACACACACACACACACACACGCACACACACACAGATTCCACAGATTCACACACACCCCTGGACAATGTTGCTGTACACACACACACACACACACACACACACACACACACGTGTGTGCGCGCGCGCTTGCTGGTATCCACAGGCTCTGTCGCGCACCCATGACATCTCCATGTTCTTCGGCAGTGAACTAGGGTCAGCTAGCCCAGGGCCGGCCGTGTCCGGCTGCACTGGGTGCCAATGGGTGCACAAGTAGGGCTTGTAGGAGCCGCCTCCTGTCCTCCTGTCCAGCAGTGGCCAATGTTTGACCATCCCCAAGAAGACAGAAAATGCTCTGGTGGAAGGGGTTTGGGGTTCCCTCTCACCAGGCTGTTTGCATTTTCTTTTCTCCTAATGCACTTGGAACATCCACCCCAACATTTTTTTAAATTAAGATCTAAATCCTAAATATGTGGTTTCAGCTTTATCAGCACTGATACTAATGTTAATCATAGTAGTAATGAACAAAACACTTCTTGTTAGCACAAATAAGGTGGGGTTTTTTTTGGCCACATTAGGGTTAAAAGCTACACAAGTCATCTTGTGGCCCCAGCCCCAGCCTCCCATGACCCCTCCACCATCTTTCCTACTCAACCAGGTGACAGAGGGCTGGGCTCTCAGTTTTCTTTTTTTTTTCTTTTTTCTTTCTTTTCTTTCTTTCTTTCTTTCTTTTTTTTTTTTGCTTGTTTTGCTTGTTTGAAGTTTAAATAATAATTGATTTCTTTTTTACAAAAATAAAACTGGAAAAAATTAAATAATTACCATTGATCTGAAGCACCCGGCAAAGCCCAACGCCCGATTCTGAGATTCTGGACTCAACAGAGTTGTGAGTTGGGGGTGGGTGGGGGAGGGGGAGGAGGAGGAGCAGGGGAGGAAGGTAAATGTTTTAAAGGGGGTTATTATTGGTGTTCTGGGGAATCGGGGCTGGGCTTGGGTGGATTCTCAAACCCTTCCCCCCCACTCCCCCAATGCTCCATTGCACAGAAGGGGGAAATTAATTTTTTTTTTTTAAAGGAGCAAAAAGAAAGAAAGGTCAGGGACAGCAAGCAGACAGGGACCACCGAGGTGACCGCCACACACACCAGGTAAACAAAACCAACAATTTTTTTTCCAGTCCCCCCCCCCCGTGCATCCTCTTCCAGTTCAAAATAAAAGAAAGCAAAAATCTGCAGAATTTAAAAATCAAAACCAACCTCCCACCATCTATCTACCCCACACAACAACAGTGCCATACCCCATACCCCACCCACCCCACCCCTGCAAAACAAAAACAAAAACAAAAACCAGGAGGAAAAGCAGCAGCTGAAGAGAAAGGCTTTCGGCCTTGGCAGCGGCACAGGGTGTAAACTTCGCGCGCTGCCTCCCTCCACCCCACCAGAGGAACTGGGGAGCTCGCAGATTCCCGGGGAAGAGGGCGAGTTCTGACCGGCTGCAGACCGTTGCTGGCAGACGCAAGAGAGAGGGAGAGAGGGAGCGAGGGAGGGAGGGAGGGAGGGAAGGAAGAGGGGGAGGGAGAGATCGAGGATCCGAGGAAGACGTGGATGGGATGGGGTGTATGATTGTGCGCATGTGAGTGTGCATGTGTGTGCGAGAGGGTGTGTATCACAGGCACTGCTGGGTTTATTGCTCCTTTTCTCTCTCAAACTCCCTCTTTCTCTCCCCTTTCATGCTCAATCCCCATCCATTTGTGTGTGCCAAGTCAGTAAAAGGGGGGGAGGGAGAGAGAGTGAGAGAGTGAGAGGAGAGGGGAGAGAGAGAGAGAAGAGAGAAGAGAAGAGAAGAGAAGGATCCACCTATTTGGCAAAGACACATAGCAGAGCAGCCAATGGCTGCGTCCAAGGGGAGGAGGAGCTGGGAGAGCAGGGAGGGTGCGGAGCCCCCGGCAGTTGGAGACCAAAAACAATTTGCCCAATCGACAAGTTCCCGTCTAATGAACAAGCAAAGTCCAGCAGTTATGAATTTTTCATCCCAGGCTCCCACTCGGGTCTATTTGGCAGAAGCCACCCAGCAAACTCAGGGGTGGGGGGACTGGGATTGAGGAAGACACGAATTTTTTTTTAAGCCAGAAAAAATAAATAAATAAATAAAGGCCTGACTCCTGGCGGGCTGGCGGCTGGGCGGGAGCCCCAGAAGGCCTTGGGGAAAGCAGCTGCGCCTAGCTCTCTGTTTTAGTTTCAGTCTTTCTCTCAGGCCCCCACACTCTCTCTTTTTCTGGTTCTTGATTTTTTTTTTTTTAAATAGAACACAGAGGGGCAAGTGGAAGTTTTCCTCCCCAGCCCTATGCACCAGCCTGCAAAGCTATGAATAGAAGAAAGAGCTCCCAAAGTGACCACGCCATGAGCACTTCCAGGGCTGAAGCCAGCCGGCAGGGTGTAGCCACCCCTTGGTACCCCCCCCAGGAGCCCTCCCAAACAGGGGCAGCACCCTGCACTCCCCTGCCTCCTCCCCATCCCCTGGCAATCTCTGCAGCCTTCCTCCTCGGCCCACACCCAGCCACGCACGCTCCATTAGTGGTGACGAGGGATGCCAACGCAATGCAGCTCGGCTCGAGAAACTGCAACAGTTTATTAAAATAGCCTCCTGTCACAGCACCCCTCTGACAAGCACTACACACAGCCACAAACACAACAGCCAGCCCCTGGGAGAAGTAACCAAGGCAGAAAGACACGGACGGACACAGC
The DNA here is from genome assembly GCA_009823505.1 of Rhizomys pruinosus. Taxonomy (NCBI): domain Eukaryota; kingdom Metazoa; phylum Chordata; class Mammalia; order Rodentia; family Spalacidae; genus Rhizomys; species Rhizomys pruinosus. The sequence continues at coordinate 120,621 of VZQC01008984.1, read as the reverse complement.
CCCCCTTTGCCCATATGGACTCCCCTACTGTGAAATTCTTCCCCTCCTCCAGATTTGCCCTTTCTACTCCATCCACCCGAGTTGGTTTTCTTACCTGTCCCTCAAGTTGATTCAAACTAAAGAGCTAGAAATGAAGTGCAAGGTGCAAAAGCATAAAATGAGAGAGAAGCTTGAATGGGAGGGAGATTTGAGAAGGTGCTAGGCCAAACAGAAAGCAAGGGCCTTCCTTCAGGAAGCCAGGACACCAAGGGACACCACATCACAGACAGGCAGTGCCTGTGGAGTCCTTCTAGTCCCCAGCTTGGAGCTTCCTCCTAGCAGGGAGAAGAAGAGTGCTCTTGGGAGGGGGAGCCACACCTCCATTGGGGGTCTCTCATAAGGGCTACTGGAGTGGCTACCTTAGGCCTTGGAAAAGCAGTAAGGACAGTCAGGAAATGCAAGGGAGAGCAGAGGAGGAAGGACATCAGCAGACAGGGCAGAGTGACCTGATCCTGCAACAGTCCCCACAGACACCCTCTCTGCAGGCTCAACCCTCAGCTGGCAAAGGAAAAAAGGTCACTGCTCACTCATGCCCCTTTCCTCCTCAGGCTGAAATCCTGCGAAGGGTGGCCTTTTTGTTTGGTAGCAGAAAGATTCCTGGAAGAGTGCCTGGGATATGCACAAACAAAAGCACCAACCCCTGACAATGAGAGGTGCCACCCAGCACCTGGGACTGCCCAGCACCTGGGACCCCATACCCTAAATAGGCAACTACAGTAGGCTGAGCTCACTGCCGACCCCCCAAGAGACGTAGCCAGAGGGAGCAGTACAGGAGGCAGGTGCCATCACAGACAGGCCTCTTAGGGTGGTTTTCAATAATTCACATCCTGTGAATAACAGGCTTTGGTCCAACCAGCCAAAGATGCTAGCTCAGTGCTTAGCGACTTAAGGTGCTGAACCCTGCCTTTCCACCTTTCTAAAGTCAGGATGAGACCGCAAAAGCTGCAAGTGAATTTATATTTGGTGGAGGTAGGGTGGTGTTACTATTCTGGTATTCTGATTATGCTAAATATTAGAAAGAAAATGGCCTATGTAGCTTCTTGGCAAATCCCGGCTCCTTCCATTTCACAGACCACACCTCGGGTGGAACAACCTAGTCTAAGGTCTGGGCTGGGAAGCAAAATTTCCGCAGGTCAGAGATGACTATGGAAGGATCCATAGAAGTTAGAAAAACAGTACAGACAGACAGTATAGGATTCCCTCCCAGAGGGACTGAGGAAAGGAGGGGTCAAAGGTCCTTGGAGCAGCACACAGATCTGAGAAGTGACGGAGTCTGTACAGGGAACCCTCAGGGACTCAGCGGATCCCTCATCAGAAACTACAACAGGCCCTTCCTCGGAGAGACTAGGAGAACAATTGTCAGCTGTCCTTTAGCCAGGGGGGACATAACCTTGAAGGTGAACAGAGGATCTTTGGGCAGATCCTCCAGCACCTTGCTCCCTGCAGGACCTGCTGGCTTCCTGTAAGAAGGTCATCTCAATAGGGATTAAACAGCTCCTCTCTCTCACTCTCTCTCTCTCTCTCTCTCTCTCTCTCTCTCTCTCTCTCTCTCTTTCCATTTTAAACACCTCAATCAAGCACAGCCCCCTCCATGGCCCAGCCCTTCAGTCCCATAGGTCACTGGTGGCACTGCCAGCAACCCAGACACGCCCTCCAAAACCCCAGACAAAAGGAGACTGTACCCTTTTTGTTAGGAGATAGTCTTGGCGCCCACTGGAGGATTACCTGTCCCTGTCCCAGCTCCTTCCTTTCCCCCCTCCCACCCTGTCAGAAGGTCACACCTCCGCATCCTGCTGCACTCAGAACTAGCTAGGACAGTAAGAGTTGATGATTCAAGCCTTTTCCAGGTCCGAGGCCGGACAGGAATAAGGGTTCAGGGGATGGAAAGAGCAAACAAGGGGACACTCAGGCTGCTAACAAGGGGACACTCAGGCTACTAAGGAAAAGGCAGGTGACGGAGCAAAAGGAGAAAACGGAAGAAAAAGCCACTGAGCTTAGAAAAGAAAGAAGGATGCTAAGAGCAAGAGGGGAAAGGAGAGAGGAAATTTGGGGGTTTAAAAGGGCATTTTCTCTTTTTGCAAGAAAAATCAAGAAGCCAGAAATACTACTTTGAAATCAACATGGACTGTAGTTTTTTGAAAAGAAAATTTCCGGCTTCATGTAAGATAGGCCTCTCTGTTTCACTAATGAAAATATAGAATTTGTTGAAAAACAGCAATAGTTTTTGCTGAAACATAGCTTCAATAAATCTCCATGCAGGTTTTAGGCAACACCACTAAGAGAACCATGCCCCCCACCCCCAGGCTGAAGATTAAACATGCCGCAGAGCAAGAGAAAGGGGGGTGTGAGGAAAGGGCAAAAGGCAGACCCCAAAGAGCACCACAGTGGGCCCAAAACTTTGAAAAGGACAAAGATTAAGAGAGAAGGAAGCAGAGAAGGAAAAATAAGCAAGAAGAAGAAAAAATAGAGAAGGCCTCTGAAACAGCAGAAAAAAAAGAGAAAAACTAGCTAAGAAAAATGATGCGTTCCCGTGGTGATGTGATGATGATAGCAAATTCCGTGGTTTTCAAGAACACCACAAAACAGTCCTGTGAACCTCAGGACCATCTGATGAAAAACAAGCCCAGTACCTCTCTTCTATGTACAATATTCAAAATTCATCAAGGAAACAATATACCACCCCCCAAAACTGATACAGATTTTACAACTGGCCTTTACCTACCAGCAGTGAGACATCTAAAAGCTCAAGCAGCTGCGTTTTAAAACCCAACCACTGGTAGTTTCTTTATCTTTAAAAAACAAAATCTTGTTTGTCCCCAACCTGCTAGCTTTAGGGCCTAAATATATTCTTTCAGATTCTAGGCCTATGCTGATTTGAGTAATCGATTAGAACACATAACTGGCAAAACTTACATAGAAATTACCAGAAATTCCAGGATCCATTTTACTAATGCAGTATCTGCAGACTAGGTGAGGAAAAATGCAGGAAATTAAAAAAGGCCACAAATAGAGCCCCAATGAGTTCACCCAGTCCCCAGCATTCTACAGTTCAGCCTTGATCTGGACTAACATTGGGCAGCTCCATACACACACAGGATCGCCCATCTTGTCTGATCGCTACTCCCTATGCCACCACCGTGGAAGGCCGCTGAGAGAGCCGCTGGCAGACACTCCGGACAGGACTCTGGCAACAGCGAAGGGAAGGGACCTGGCTGCTTATCCAAGAGGTGGGTGGGGCCTCCCTCTCTGGGGGCGGTGAGAAGGGGCTCTGCAGCAGAGTGAAACTATCCAAGAGTCTGGAAATGCTAGGAATGGAAACCGGAAAACACACTTTCCAAAGAGGCTCCGATAATTTGGATGAAGCGGGTTTTGGTTGATTTGGACCTGTGCTCATCTCAAGAACAGAGGCTACAGGATTTATATGGAGAGTGTGCTCAGGCAGGATGGAGAGATGTGCCTGCACCCCTGAGCATGGTCTCATTTGGGGCCTCTCTCAGAAGCAGGCCACATAATTCCCTCCTGTAAATTGTCCCTGTTTGTGCCCCCCCCCCCCAAACAGGGAGCTGTGGCCTGGGAGCGGGCCAACAGGCAGCCTCGTTCTGGCTAGAATGCTCCCCTGCTCCAGGCACATCTCCCCTCACCCTCTTGGCACAGAATGAGCTAGGGTAGGAATGGGGGTGTTGGAGGAAATGATCTATTCTCTCCAGTACCACTGGAAATTGTTTACTTTCATCTTGTCTTCTCCGGGGAATGGGAAATAATAACCTTAGTCTTTAATTCATTATTTAGCTTGAAACTTCTATGTCACCAAATACAAGTAAATGCCAAGGCCAAAGCCCTCTCCTCTAGTCAGTGGACTGAGGATATGGGACCCTCCAAAGCCCATATAGGACAGACAGGTGGCAGCCAAAGTCTTCAAGGGGCAAAGGCAGTTGGTGGGGGTGCTCACCCACCTGGTTGGCTTTGAAAGTGGCCCAGGGCCCAGGAAGAGGGAGGAATCCCACAGGCCAGCTTCATAGCTTTCTCTAAAGAAGAACAGGAAAACTGACAGAAAACTGACAAAGGGAAAGGGCAGAGCTTCACAACATTGAGTGTGTGCACCGAGCACAGCACGTGGTGGTGAAAATGTCTGGAGGGTGAAAGGGAAGGCCTGGGGGCAAAGGCCAGGTGTTGAAACCCTGCTGGGCCCACAGCAGGTCTCTTTCCACAGCTTCATTAAGGCTCAGGGGATCACAGGGGTGACCAAATCTGAAAGGTTGTAGCCATTCCAGACACCTCCCAGAGAGAGAACTCAGTTAGGATGCCCCCAAAATCCCCCTTATTTTCTCTTTAGTGCTTCATCTGCTGCTGGAAAGAAAGGGAGAGCCAGGCTCCTCTGGATCCCTGAACCCAGCCAGCCTGTGCTGGGCACCCTCGGCCCTGAGGGAGCCTCTTTCTTTAGTTGCTGCAGCAACAGGCAGAGCCGGGAGCTCTGGGATTTTCATTGCTTAAGGGTTCTGGGGAAGCTGGGTTGGCCCTGCCTGGACAAGTGGCTTCCCCAAAATGTGTGGTTTCAGGATTCAGGGAGAGCATTTTCCAATCTCTCTAACTGTACTGTTCCCCAATTATTTTATGACCAGTATCACTGCCAAGGAAACCCTAGAATCCTAATTTCTCTGGTGCCTAGCCCCTGCAGACAGAGGCTGGCACTGGGACCTAGAGTAGTTCGGACCCTGCCCACCCTCTGCCGAGAGCTCAGTCCCTCCCGGGCTCCCTTTCTTTCTCACCCTCTCTCCCCCTCTGTGTCCTCCGGCTCCAACACAAACTGTTTGCACGGGAAGTCTCCCTCTATGACCCGATTCAGCACACACAAGAGAAAACTGTGGGCGACAGACCCAACGTCCTAACGAACTTGAGTTAATTAATGCTAAGGAAGAAAAGAGGCGCCCTCGCTCTGTTGAATCACGGTTCACTAGCCCTTTCAGTTTGCTGTGGGTGGAGGAAAAAAAAGAGAGGCTTTTTGGTTCAAATATTTTTGGGGGGCGAAGAGAAAACAAAAACACCACAGAAGGGCAGTGGGGGGGTGGAGGGCAGCACGGCTGCTACCTGCCTGGGAGGAGCAGAGCTGAAAAGACGGAGTCTGATGGACAGCTGCTGAACATCCTCCCCTGCGCCACTGGTCAGAGCTACTCTGGGAAGGCAAGCAGGGAAGCAAGGGAGAGGATTATCAGTGGCTCTCAGGCCGGTTCAAATGAACTGCTCCAAAGATTATACTGTTAGACTATGAGATACATATTTTTTAAAAGCCCACATCCAAAGATTCAATTTTAACAAAGCCGTGAAAATGTTTTAACAGTGCAGAAAACCGAAGTATGGATGGCAAGCATACAAAAAATTTAAGTGTGCAGGGAAGAAGAGGTGGAAGGGGGGGGGTCTGGGAGAACAGCTGCAATTTTGCTTTCCAGATGTTGACAGCAAAATGTAATTGGCAAGGAACTTATTCCTTCGAGTTCTTATTCTCTGGTTCTGAAACTAAAATCCACTTCTATACTTAAATCTACAAGCTGCCCGCAGGCCCTGTGCATGGGGTTAGGAATCAGTGTGCACCACACGCCTTTAAGCTATTTTATCAGCCCACTAATTTTTACAAGCCCTCCCAGCATAACTGAGCAAAGCAGGCTGGAGTAGTACATTTCTTATTTAAATTTTTATTGTTATTTTGTAATACGAGGCTTCTCTTGGAAACTTCTAAGGCCTGAGATTCCTTAAAAAAAAAAACTTTGTAGCCAAGGGTGTTGTGTATAAAGAGTACACACATTTAAGCATGTTGCTCAGTATACTTGCAAAAAAAGAATACACCCATGTAGTATCACCCAGATTAAGAAATATTTTCAGTACTGCTGAACAGGCCTTAAAATTTTAAGCTACAGAATTTCCATCCATAATTTAGGAATCCCTAGGAATAGCTCCTATAGTGTCAAATGTGAACATCCATGTGCACACCATGTTAAGAGACCAGACACAAATGTGTGTACTCAGGTGACCACACAAATGTATGGTGAATTAAAGTCCTTAATGCCACAGAATATGTGTATGTTGGTACGTCCATGAGTGTCTTTCAGACTGGGTCTGCCCAACTTTGATCCCATCAACAGGCATCCAACTGTCTATGCAGTGGCTTAGCAGGCTAGCAAGGCAAGGGGGTGTGCAACTCAGGACCCTTAATAACTAAAAGCCAAACAGCCTTAGAGACAGAGGGGAGCAAGCCCCCTCTCTTGACCTCCTATAGGCACAGGCAGGGGCTAAGGAGCCTCTGTATGTAAGTCAGAGAGCAAATTGAGAGTTGAGGGTTTCTTTTTTTTTTTTTTTTGGTCTTATCGAGACAGGGTCTCCCTGTAGTCCCAGCTGTCCTGGAACTCTGTAGACCAGGCTGGCCTTGAACTCACAAAGATCTGCCTGCCTCTGCCTCCCAAGTGCTAGGATTAAAGGCGTGCACCACCACGCCCGACTGAGAGTTGAGGGTTTCTAGGTGAGAATGTGCACCATCAGGGCAGTCAGTCCCTACGGCCACCCACTAGATCCCTGCCAGGAGATGACAGAGAAGACACTGAAAGAAGGGGGTTGAGGGAGAGGTAAAGCAACAGACTAGCCTGGGGTCCTGTCCTGGGGCCTAGCTGCCACTGGTGAGGGAAACGGAGCCTTTCCTGTCTGCCTATCCCGTAACTGGCTCCAGACCAAGCTGGTTCCCCCTCACTTTCACTAACACTAAATTTACTTTATAATTTTAAAATTAAATTTAAGGAAAAAAGCAGGAGAAAGCACTGAAGGCAAAATACCTCCCACAATATCTCTCCAAGGAAGGAAAAAAAATTCTGCTTATGTAAAAAGAGTAATGCAAGGGATCGATGAAAAGTCTGAGCACCAAATAACAAGGAAAATTAGAGAAACACATTTAATTAAAAACACCTGAAACAAGTAAATAACTCCCTGTGCCACTCACAAGCATTCTGTGGGCATAGGCTCCTGCCCCTCTTCTTGCCCACTTTCCCTTTCCTTTCTCACAGGGAGCCCTGTCTTCCCCAGGCACCCTGGGGGACCCTCTTCCTTCTAACTGGCCCACCCTATACCTCCTGGGAAAGTCTAAGACCTGGAGCAAATCTCCGCAGCCCCATATAGCAGCCCCTTCTCCAATTCCCAAGTCTCTCCAGGCAGTGCCCAGCCTCTGGACCTGGACCCTGTTCTTCCTCCCCAAATCCAGGCCCTATGGGTAGTTACATGGGCACTGCCAGGGGCAAGATGCCAGGTCCAACCCAAGCAGGTAGCTCTCTCCCCTACAAAGGGCAAAGGACTGCCAGTAAGACTCTACAGAATCACATTTTCTTTCCCTATTGCATGTGGGCTAGATGGAAAGAGGAAGGAAGGAAGGAAGGAAGGAAGGAAGGAAGGAAGGAAGGAAGGAAGGAAGGAAGGAAGGAAGGATATCACTTAAGGTATGAAGTAACCAAGCCTTTCCATAGGTCAACCTTTAGAAACACTTGATCCTTTTGGGGGAGGGAGGTACTGGGTAAGCACTGAAGCCACTTCTCTACACCAGGGCTTTGACTCTTTTATGGCCTGGGAAACGTGCCCTCACTGGCACTGGGGTACCAGAGCCCGGCTCCTTTCTTCCTTTCTTTCTTTTTAAGATCGCTCTTCTGCAAACCAGGCAGTGGGTCAGGGCTCCAGGCGGGGGAGGGTTGTCTCCAACTCTGGGAGAACTGCCTACCGGCGGCAAGTTTCTCGGCTTGTGCCAGTTTGGGGATTTGCAAATCAGACCGGAGCAAAGGGAAAGGCGGGTAAGGGGAAAAAGCTCAAATGAAAACTGACCAGGGCTGGCGAAAAGCGCTCGTTCGGTCTTTAAATAAAACAATGCAAAATGGAGAGGAGAGAGAAGACAGGAGTTATTTCTCACTCTTTAATTATTCCAACGCTTAGCATTATTTTTTTTAAAAACCCACCACATTAGCCAATGATATATTCTAACCCTCAACAAAGCTGGTATTTTTCTCTGATTACAGACTTTGCCGTGGCAAACCTGGACTCCAACTACAGACGCAGTGCAAAAGCAGCCCCTAAATGAGACACAATTTTATTAAAAATCATAATAATGCCTTGCATTTCTGTAGTGCCTTTTTAGCAGTAGAGATCCCAGTTGCCCCATGCCTGCCTCTGCTAGGGAATCATTCCGCTAAAGCTTAGACGCAGAGCTGCAACAGTCCCCAGCTCCTCAGAATGTCACCCTCGCATGTATTTTCTTTTCTTTCTTAAAAAAAAAGTACGTTTCTATCATTCAGTCTCTATCTCACATGCTTTTTTTAAAAAGCAATAAAACTCTTTTAAATGGAAAAAAACTTAAGGGGGGGGGAGACGGGCAATAAGGAGCTAAGTGTGGTTCTGGGAGTTTCAAAGTAGAGTGGAAGGGGTGCTTGCAGCTGAGATGGGTCACCTCTGGGCCAGGGTCTAGGTTGGAGGGTACAGTGCTCAGGGTAAGCTGTTGCCCAGGGTCTCCTCCCCTAGAGAGTAACTGAGGGCGAGTTGAGTCACATGCAATTGGAAAAGGAAATGGACCTAACATCATTAAAGTGCATTTAAGTAATTCAGATGATGAGAAGTTAGTTTATGAATGCTCTGGAGGGGACTAGAGGGCCCCTGGGCACTTTCTTTGAATGCCCGGGGGCGGCTCTAGCTCTGGGGACTTCAGCCAGCACCAGCTTCCTCCTCCAACAGGTTCAGTAGGGCGCTCTGCGCCCAAGTTCTTTATCCACTTTTCCTTCTTCCGGTCCTGCCCTGGAAGTCTCTCACCAGAGCTGGCAGCTACCGGCTGGGAGGCTTTAGCGCCCCAAATTCAAAAGGTCCTCCCCAAGAGGCAAGACCCTGTTGATGCTGGTAGGGAAAAAATTTTTTTTAAGTAATTTCTTTTTCTTTTTCAAAAACAGGCTGTACTACGCAACGCAGCTCCCACAGCCTGAAAGCAAGAGCAGGAGAGACGGAAGAACATTTTCTGCCACATAAGTCACATTTCTTCTCCGCGCTCGCTGAAGGCCAAATGCCCCCAAACCCCAGCCAAGCCTGGAAACAAAAACTCCCCTGGTAGATCTCCCCGCCAGAGCGCAGTGCAAAGAGGCGGCTTCGGGGTGGATGCGGGGTTCCTCCACGGCTGGGGCTCATAGCCGTCCAAAGCCGCCATCGGGCTTGGGGCGGTGAAACCAAAGATGCCAGGAGCAGCCAGTAGTATCTTACTCCTGTCCAAGGGGTCCAAAGTGCCTTGGCCGCCCTCAGGCGGCAGGCAGGGTGGACGCAAGAGGGAAACTGAGGCCAGAGCAGCCCTAGGCACCACCAGCCTCCCCTCACAGAAGTCCCTTCTGGCCTTTGACATAAAAAAGCAGCCAGGGCAGGAAAGCTCCTGCGGGGGCCCGACAGGCAGCGCCGCGGAGCCCTGAAGGCTCGGCGGAGGGTGCCACGTCAAGGTCCTGGCCTTTCCTCGCTTCCCCTCGCTACTCACTATACTCGCAGACCTGTTCTGCCCCAGCAACCAGCCTGCACCACAGGCCCACTCCCCCGGCCTCGGGCTGTGCGGGCTGTGCGTGGGTCTAGCTGGGGTAGTCCCCTTCAACCCCGCCGCCTCACCAGGCAGGTACGCTCGGTGCGTTCTGCCTAATGGACCGCGCACATACAAGGGACCGCATCGCCATCCCCTCCCACCCGTGTCTCCTCTCCGGAGCGCATGGCGATGGGGTCTCCCCAGGCCGCAGAGTCTGGTGAAATGCTTCGGGAAGCCACACTGAGCGGGAGGCACCTGTGGACGCAGCGCAGGCACTTGACATGGAGGGTGTGTGTGTGTGAGTGTGTGTGTGTTTCAGGTCGACTTGGTTGCCGGCAACCTGCTTCCCCCGTTGAGGAAGGCAAGCACTTGACATAGGGTGTGTGTGTGTGTGTGTGTGTGTGTGTGTGTGTGGCACTTGACATAGGGTGTGTGTGTGTGTGTGTGTGTGTGTGTGTGTGTGTTTCAGGTCGACTTGGTTGCCGGCAGCCTGCTTCCCCCGTTGAGGAGACTCGGGGATGCTAAGGACCTTCTAAGGTTTTCAGCGGCGTGGAGCGGTGGAGCTGCTGGCTGGGCACTGCAGGGTCGCACCTGCACTCCACCACACTCAACCCCTCTCCGCCGCTCCGAGGCCCACCACACGGCTGGGCGTCGGACGCCAGGGAAGCCTGCCCTCCAGGTACAGCAAGCGCCTGGAAGCGCTAGGCCTCCGTGGATAGAAATTTTGCTCGGAGTAGGTGGGTGGGGGCATTAAATGGCCTCCTTGTGGAGAACTGCGGCCCGTCATTCTGGATTACTTTAGAAAACACACATCAAAAACAACCTCCCCAAGCGGCCAGCACCCACCCCCGAGACTGTGTTTTCCAGAGGGTGGCTAGATCCAGCCCTGCAGCACAATCCTTCTGAGAAAGAAGAGGTCTCCGGCCTTCAAAAACGTGGAGGCATCGCGGTGGAGAGGGGAGCTTATTTCGCTTCACCCCACACCCCTGCCTGGCAGAAAAAAAAAGGGGAGGAGGGTTGCAGGTTTGGTGTGGAACCTAGTGCGGGTGGAAAATCCAAGCACAAACTGGGGCAGGAAAGACAAGGAGGAGCAATACTCCCAGACTTCTTGTGCGTGTGAGTGAGTGTGTGTGTGTGTGTGTGTGTGTGTGTGTGTGTGTGTGTATGTATGGTAAAATTGAAAATACACAGATAGGGTTGCCACTGGGCAGCAGCCTTTCTGGGGCATCTCACTAGTGCCCCTAGGGACATTTGGGGAGGAGGTTTCTAAACATAACAGAGGTGCAAGATAGACCTCCCCTCTGGCCCCTTCCCCCAACAACCTGAATGTGGCTTTTGAGCCAGGTGCCCTGGGGCATCTGGCAGGGGTGTGGTTCACGTGAGACACGCGGGTGTGCAGGCTGGGAAGATGTGTGCCCATGCACCTGGAGCTACGAGCATGGGCACCAGAGGCTCTTGTAAGCTCATGAACCCACCTGAGTAAGAAGCACTCACGGAGGTGCATTGTAGCACACTGTGCTAGGAATCCCCACCTCTAAGAGAGCAGGCAAGCTGAGTGTCCATCAGGACACAGGCCCAACAGAGGCTCTAGGGGGGTTGCGTGCCCCCCTGCAGCCTTGCTGATGTGACAGGCCTGGGTGTGTGGCTAAGCTTGGGGATCATGATCAGAGGCACAGGCAAGAGCTGGCTTCAGACTGGTTGGAGCTGGATCCTGCCCAAACATCCTAAATGGGGTATCCCGCAGAGACTGCTGCAGTCGATTGCCTGTGTATCTTGCTCCCTAGCTTGGGCCACATGTGCCCAGGCCACCTTCGGGATCCAACTGAGGAGGGACCTATGGGCTCTGAGAGAGCAGGCAAGGCCCACAACCAGGCCAGCCTCCGTGGGATGTCGTTGTAACAGTGTTGGTTTTGGCCCAGGCAACTTCAGTGGGGGAAACCCCAGGGAACACTGAGGTTGGGGGTGGGGGTAACAAAGGAGGGGAAATCTAGAGAAGGCGGGCTGGAAGGAAGACCAAAGTGTCCTGGAACAATGAGGGCCTGAGGGTAGGGATGCAGATGCCTGGAAATCCTGGGACCGTGGTTTGTAAGACCCAGAAGCCTAGAGAGGGTACTCCAGCCACGTGGACTGGCCGGCAGCCTCAGGCCCACAGATTCTTCCTGAAAGGATCTGAGTTCCAGCCTATGGAATGCACACAGGACCACAGGCTACCACCACTGCTGACCACATGGACAGCCCGGCCTCACCAGTGGGTCCAGACACATGAGACCCACCAAATCAGTGGCCATGATATATGAAGTAGTCTCTGATGGCCCCACATTATGCCATGGCTTTTCTGTGTTGCTGCTGTTTTTTCTCACATGGTTGGATTTTTGTTTTTGGTTTGGTTTGATTTGGTTTGGTTTTGGGTTTGAGCTGGATTTTTTTTTTTTTTTTTTTTTTTTTTTTTTTTTTTTTTTTTTTTTTTTTTTTGGTCTTTTTGATGAGTTGGATTTTTGAGACAGGGTCTCACTCTATAGTCCAACCTGGTCTGGAATTCAGTATGTGGACTAAGCTGGCCTCAAACTTGAAGTGATCCTCCTGCCTCTGCCTCTGCCTCTTGAGTGTTGGGATTATAGATGTACACCTATACACTCTCCTGCCTGGCACCCAATGGGATTTTAATGCCTACCAGAGCCCCATTTGCAACCAATGAACATTAGGATGGAGGGTATGCCTCAGTTCCCTCCAGCTATAAACAGACCATTTTAGCACTCTTAAGCAAGAACCATAGGCTCTTTCATAGCTGGGCTAATGGAACCTCACTCTTCCCCACCTGGGGTATGGAAAAGGAATTCCCAGGAGGGGGAGCCTGGAAGCTGGGGGAAGGGTGAAAAGGTACAGTCATCTGGTTAATCCCATCCACACTCCTGCTAGCCCCATCCGGCACTTGACCTCATGCCCTCTATTTCTTCTTCTGTAAAACAGGTTACTCATATCTGCCTTGTGTTAGGAAGGTTATAGGAGGTCACAGATGCCTGCCTGCTGGCCTGCCTGTCCATTGCCTATGCAATATAATTGCTCTGGAGATGGGTCTGTAGCTGTTATTTTGATTGTGAGGAATCTATGGCTGTGACAAGCTGTGACGCTTGGTGTGATCTCGTGAGGCTGGCTGTGTGTGCTACTGTGCCGCTGTGTGTGTGTGTGTGTGTGTGTGTGTGTGTGACAGGTTGTGTGTGAGACTGTGCGTGGACGACAGATTGTGCCGGTGTGCGGCAGTGCCTGTGACAGGCTGTCACCGCGCGACAGACTGCGGGTGGCGGGGTGTTGCAGGCGTTGACTGTGAGTGGAGATGAGCAGTGTGTGGGGCTGGGGCTGGGGGACCCCATAAGCCCACCTCAACAAGGAAATGCTTGACAGTGAGGACAGGAAGCCCATAGAGCCTAGAGAAAGGTGGCAGCCCAATATCCCCTCAAATTTTGGCTTTTCCATTACATTCCATGGGGTCTGCCTCTTTGCAAGCCTCAGAAGACCATGTGAACAAGCCTCCTCATTGTGTCAACTCACAAACTTAGTCCCAGCTCCTTGACAGGATCTGGGGAAACCCCACCCCCAGGAGGATGGCTGGAAACCTCAGGGCATGGAAGGCCTGAGGCCTGACTGGCTTTCTTAAGGGATGTTCCCATTTCCCAACTTGTCCTGACTGCCTAAGCAGAGACCATGGAGATCTGAGAAGAAGAGAGATCTGGGGAAAGAAGAGGCATGCCAGACAGAAAGGAAGAAAATGCCATGAGCTAGGGGTGCAGCTCGGTGGTAGAGCACATCCCCAATGTACAGAAGGTGCAAAATCCATCCCTCACCACAAGAAGGAAGGAAGGGAGGGAGAGAGGAAGGGACGGAGGGAGGGAGGGAGGGAGGGAGGGAGGGAGGGAAGGAGGAGGGAGGGAAGGAAGGAGGGAGGGAAAGCCAGAGAACAGATAGGAAGGCTGGAGGGGATCCAGTCAAGTTGGCACTGGCTATTCCCAGGGACTTGGAGAAGATGGGTCTGTATGGAATTGGGGCCGTACCAGGTGGGTGAGTACACACCATGCTACACACCATGTTACATAGGCACACAGTTCGAGGAGAAATGCCAGCCATTGTCTATGGGCAGCACTCATACAGCAGTCCCATGCTCAGAGCTGGGTCTTGGGTACTCAGCCCTTCAGGAGGTACCAAAAACCTCAGGCAGGTTGAAAAGCAGCCAGGCCACTGCAACTCAGTGGTTCTCATAATCTGTGAAACTCAGCCTCCCACACCACTCAGTTTCCCTCTATATGTATAGGGAAACTGAGGCTGGGGAGAACCGTCCAGGTTCTTCCAGGACCCCAAAACAAAAATATTCTGAGTTGTGTGACTCTCCCCAAAGGACAAAGCCTCACCATCAGGAAGAATTCTGGGGTCATGGAAGACACTATCCTCACACATACACACACACACACACACACACACACACACACACACACACCCCACACGTTTATACATGTCATATGAGTGTATGTGTATTGCATGTTACACATGCTGGGCTCCCAGCTTATTGGTCTGTGATATGCATGGGTCAGGAAGATGTGTGTGTCCTGTGTGTGTCTACTGAATTTCTGTTCAGGGCCAGCTCCTGCCACAGAGGGGGAGAGGCATGGAAGCCCCCCCTCACAAAAGTGTGTCTTTGATACTTGCAGCCTCGGCAGCGAAAAACAAGTTTCCACAGGGCTGCCTTGGGCTGAGGCCAGGCCGTCCTCAAATAACATTTGAAGTTACTTAGCAAACTTTGTTTAGTGCCGAGAGAGGCGCGGGCAGCAGGCTTGGGGGGGCAGTAAACTGGTTCCTTCCAAGTCCCTCGTCCCTCTGGGGGCACAAGTGCCCAACGCCAGGTTTGACCCCAACAGGCCCAGTTCAGGAGAGGGGAGTAGCAGGTCCGGAAGAAACTTGGGGAGGAAGGGTGTGGGCACCCCATGCATGAAGACGACATGCTTTTTTGCCAACGACGCCTGGGACTCAGACGATAATGGCTACTCTGGTCTTCTGGACATCCAGAGGCCAGCATAAGGCCCAGGGTAACTATCAGAAATGGGAAAGTCCCCACTTTGCTGCAGGCTAGCTCTGCCCACCTTGAGGCCAATAAAGAGACAGGTCAAGTCAACTGACTTAGAGAATGTGCCCATTCCAGACTCACAAATAACAAGCAAGCATGCCCCCAATACCCACAAGCCAGCACCATCTGAACCCCCATTTCCAGGTCTCAGCTGCAGGTAGCAGAGAAGGCCGAGGAGCAATGGCAGGTTTGGAAGTGAGATTGGTGCCTACAAGAGGGGGAGGGAGGCGAAGCCAGAAATGCTGAGCCCTAGCAGCTAGGCAGGCAGGGAGGGAGGGAGGGAGGGAGGGAGGGAGGGAGGGAAGGAGGGAGGGAGGGAGGGCTGGAAAAAAATGGAACCCAGGTGGGCATCCTCGAAAAGCTCAAGGCTGCAAAGGGGCAGTGGGCAAAGCGGCTTGAGTCTTTCCGGGGAGCAGGTATAGGGGCCAGGTCCCAGGTGCCACAGGACAGGCAAGGGGCTGGGCGGCACCCAGCACTCCCCACCCCCACTACAAACTTCGAAATGGAGATTGGCAGTGGCAGCCGCTCACTCGGCTCTGCCCGGGCATGGGGTGGGGGTGGCAGGCAGGCAGGGGGCCAAACCAAATGCCACCAGGCTGGGTATGGTAGTTGCCAACCTATGATGCCGACCCCCCTCCCAGGCCCCCACCTAGAGCCCTTGATTCTAAAACTTTAGGAGTACAGAGAGTCTGGGGGCCCATGGAGAGTTGGAGGCTCAGCAGGCAAAGCCAGATCCCCCCAAAGTATGGCAGGACCCCAAGACTCTGCAAACATGGTATAGCCTGGTACTGCCAGGGTGACAAGCTGGTATAAAAATAAACTGGGCCCACCCCGAGGAGCTAAATAGAGGGCTCCAGGTGGAAGTGCTACTCTGGGCCACCAGCTGCCCCCACTCCACCCCCTGGCTCAGAGTGCCACAGTCAAAAATCCCAGTGCCCATCCAGGCCCAAGTTCTGTATGGGAGAGGCCTTGGCCATCCTATCTTGTGGTCTTAAGATGGGCACCATACAGTATATAACACAAATGTAGAAAGATGGCCATAACCTGAGAGGTGACCAGCGTTGGGTTCTGGACATATGGTAGAGATGATTGTACTGTGCCCCACAGCCTTGACCAGGCTGCCTGTTTGAGAAAGAAAGGATTGACTAAGGGCATGTAGAAATGGGCACCGAGACCCCCTCTACTAAGCCTGAGGCTGCCTATACTCAGAGGACCCTGCAGAACTCTTTCTCACTGCACCTAGTACTGTCTCAAGGACAGGACACTCCCTTGTTTATTGGGCTTACTGTCTACCCTCCCACCGAGGCTGGCACCTTTGCCAGTTTTGCTCCCTGCTGAGCCCCCAGGGCCTAGAACAGGCCTGGCACCCAGGAGGTGCCTGGTAAATATTTATCAAAGGAATGCACAGGCCCCCCGGCTGGTGCCCAGCAAGGTGTGGGAGAGGGCAGCCTGCCTACTGGGGTTCAGGCAGGCCTGACTAGCAGGGCTATCAACCTGTGAGACCACCCTTATTCTGAGCCTTGGACAGAAGATCTTGAAGGGCAGAGTGGTAAGAAGAGTATGACCAGGACTGATGGGCATGTTTCAAATCTGGGTGTGACACAGTGCAGGAATTTGGTAAGAAAATGGCTACAATGCTGTTCATCAGCAGGACTTAAGGTAGTGGTAATCTGGGCCCAGTAGAAACCACATGGCTTCCTACCCTTGACCCTAGCACTGGGTCTTGGTTTGCCATCTATAAAATCAAGCACATGTTATGTTAAGCACAAATTTTAAAGCATTTTCTGTGAATCAAGTCTTCAGATCTTACTACAGCCTTTCTTTCTTTCTTTCTTTCAAATAGTTTATTTAGTTTTGAAACAGGGCTGAGCTATGTAAACCAGGCTGGTCTGGAACCCTAAATCCCCCTGCCTCAGCACCCCCAAGTGCTAGGATTAAAGGGGTTATCCCCCAATTCCCAATAACCTCAGCCCTGCTTTCTTTTTTTTTTAAATTTTTTTTATTAATTTTATTTATTTCTGTATGTGTATGAATGTACTGTCTGCATGCAAGTCTGCGCACCCGTGTCGTGCAATGCTGCGGAGGTCAGAAGAGGGCGTCGGATTCCCCTGGAACTGGAGTTCTCCTGGAATTGGAGTTTCAGACGGTTCTCGGCCGCCATGTGGGTGCTGGGGATCGAACCCGGGTCCTCTGTAAGAGCGGTCTGCGCTCTTAACCGCTAGGCCATCTCTCCAGCCCCTCAGCCCTGCTTTCTAAATAAAGCCCAGAGAGGTTGAGTGATGTGTCTGAGGTCTCAGAGCTAGTAAAGACAGAGCCAGGATTTATACCCAGGAAGCTGGCTCTATAACCCCATTTTCCCAATAACAGTGCCTGCCACACATAGGATTCAAGGAGATGAGCTCAGAGGTATTTAGCCCAGAGTACAACACAGCAAGCTCTCTGTACATATTAACTATTTCTATGACTTTTTAAATTTTATTATTTTTGCTGGGTGTGGTGGCACACAGCACTTGGGAGGCAGAGCCAGGCAGAGCTCTGTGACTTCAAGGCAAGCCTGGTCTACATAGTGAGTTCCAGGCTAGCTGGGGCTGCTGGTAGACCCTGTCTCAGAAAAAAATTATTTGTATTTTTTAATATTTTATTTTATTTTAATGTGTATGAGTGTACTGTCTGCATGTAGGTAGGTGCACCCATGTCATGCAATGCTGCAGAGGCCAGAAGAGGGCGTCAGATTCCCCTGGAACTAGAGCTAAAGATGGCTACTTAGCCTCCATGTGGGTGCTGGGACTCGAACCCGGGTCCTCTACAAGAGCAACCAGAACTCTTTTTTTTTAATTTTTATTTTATTTTATTTATTTCGGTATGTGTATCAATGTACTATCTGCATGCAGGTTTGTGCACCCGTGTCGTGCAATGCCGCGGAGGTCAGAAGAGGGTCTCAGATTCCCCTGGAACTGGAGTTCTCCTGGAATTGGAGTTCCAGACGGCTCTCAGCCGCCATGTGGGTGCTGGGGATCGAACCCGGGTCCTCTGTAAGAGCGGTCGGCGCTCTTAACCGCTAGGCCATCTCTCCAGCCCCCAGCAACCAGAACTCTTAACTGCTGAGCCATCTCTCCAGCTCTATTTGTATTTTTTATTTTATGTGTATGACTGTATTGCCTGCAGAAGAGAGTGTCAGAGTCCCTGGAACTGGTTGTTAGCTGACATGGGTGCTAGGAACCAAACCCAGGTCCTCTGCTAGAGCAACCAGTTCTCTTAACCAAAGAGCCATCTCTCTAGCCCCTACGGCTATGATTTTTAAAAATATTTTATTATTTTTTTTAATTTTTTAATTTTTTAAAATTTTATTTATTTTTGTATGTGTATGAATGTACTGTCTGCATGTAGGTTTGTGCACCTGTATTGTGCAATGCCACGGAGGTCAGAAGAGGGTCTCGGATTCCCCTGGAACTGGAGTTCTCCTGGAATTGGAGTTGCAGATGGTTCTCAGCCGCCATGTGGGTGCTGGGGATCGAACCCAGGTCCTCTGCAAGAGCAGTTGGTGCACTTAACCGCTAGGCCATCTCTCCAGCTCTATTATTTTCTATTTTTTATGTGTATGAGTGTATTCCCTGCATGTGAGTAAACACACCCATGTTGTGCAATGCCTGTGGAGGTCAGAAGAAGATGTAGGATCCCTCAGAACTGGAGTTACACATGGCTGTAAATGTTCATTTTGCTATTATTCTACGAAGGGTTTCCTCTCAATACTATTTGCTGCTTGCAACTTCTCTTTCTCCAGGGTCAGAAACAGGAACCAAAAGCCAAATAATTGGATTGAGGGTGTCACTCAGCAGTAGAGCACTTGCCTAACATCTGAGAGGCCCTGGGTTCTATCCCAGTACTTCAAAACAACAGTCAGAGGATTAGAGCCCAGAAAGAACAAGTCTCTAACTCAGAGCCCTGTTCCCTGCTCTCTATGGCTGCAAGGCAATGAGAACGGAGCCCCTGGCTGCTGGGTTCAGAAAGCCAGTGAGGTCCTGGGCACCGGTGGGCATGTGACCTTCATGCAGGACAGGCCAGAAAAAAACAGGACTCCAAATTTTACCAGGACAGGCCAGAGTTGCCCATATGGCTCAGTCAGCCAGTGACATGGCTCAGGAAGGGGCTCTCACCTATCAGGGCCATTTCCAACTGGAGCCAGCTGTGGCCGAGTGTGAATGAATGTATGGGTGTCACTCTGGTGCCTGTATACATGCCAGCTTACACCTGGGTTCATTTGTATGTGGCCACCCATGGGACAGTGCCTGGGTCTGTGCGATACTGGGTCAGCTAGCCTCCTGTCTTGAGTGTGACATGCAGGTATGTTCAGTGTGTGTTAGGCATTAGTTGTATATATGAGTGTTGTGTGTGTGCTTGCAGGGTGATGTTCTCAAATCAGCACCACTAACATTTGGCTGGATTGTTCTTTGTGTAGGGCAACCTGTGCAGCACCCCTGGCTTCCACTCATTCCACTCCTGTGACAACCCTTCAAGTATGCCACCCAAATGTTTTCAGACAGTTCCCGATGGGCAAAATCACTCTGGAAGTAGTATGCTCTGGGATACACCCATGTCCACATGTCTGAGGCTGTGCTATTGTATGTGTGTGCTCAGGTGTGTTCCTGTGTCTGGTGGGGGAGGGATGCAGATGGGTGCTCACGTGTGCATTTCAGGTACCTGACAGTGTTGCTGTGCGCATGTGTATCTCCCTGTGTGTGTGGGTTCCATGTGCTTCTGTGTGGTTGTATTACTTTGTCTCTTATGAATCTGCGCCCATGTGTGGCTTCCTGCTTATCATGGCTGTTGGTATGCTGGTGTGTGCCCGGGTGTCTCTAGGTGTTGGAAGGGGTTCTCTTTGTGTGTGGACACCTGTGTATGCATGTGTGTGTTTGTGTGTGCACATGTTTATGCCTGGAAGTGTGAGTTGCCAATGTGTGGCAGCATGATTCTCTGTGCCCGCCTGTGGCAGTAAGTGTGTGACTTTGTGTGAGGTGGACCCAGAATAAACTCCCCCACCAGATGACTACATTGAAGCCAATATCTGACTTGACCCACCTGGATGATTGCACCCTCCTGTGCTTCAGAATAAAAGTCAAGTCCTGAGGCCCAGAAGGGGGTCAACTATCTCTCAAAGAGATCCTTCCTCCAGCTGGCTTTCACAGCTTCAGGTAGGGACAGATAGACACTCCCACCCTGGCCTGATCTGCGCCAGGAAGGCTGGCACTGTGCTTTGGCAGAGGGGTAGGGTCCTTGGTGGTGGAGGTGGGCACTGCCCCCTGCCCGCTGCTGGCCACCACCTCCAGCTCTCCTTAGGGTGGGGCCCAGTGGGGAGAGAGGTCCCCAGTGCAGCCCCAGCTTCTGATTGGCTGCCCAGTGCCGCAGTGCCCGCCACCCGCTTCCCCTCCCTGGCTGGCGAAGCCACATCGGTAGTGGTGGCAAATGCAACTCTGAGTTCTGGGCACAGCTGCGCCTCACAGAGGCCTGCCAGCCCCACCAGAAGCCAGACACCCCAGCTCTGTGCCCCCGACCCCTCCCTGCTCGCCTGCTCAGCCGGGCAGTATGGTCACCCAGCCCGCTGAACCCTCAGGCTGCCAGGTTCAGTCATCCTCATCCCCTCACCCTCTGGGCCTGGGCCCCCCTTGGTCAGACCCACTCAGGGGGCCTAGGCCCCTGTAGGAGGCTGCTCCCTCCCTGAGAGGGGCTCCTTGGGAGGGGGAGACATTGGGAAGGGATGGGGGTGGGGAGCTAGCCCTTCTTCCCTTAGTGAGCGAGCCCAGAGCTGGAGCCAAAAATCGAGGAGGAGAGATATTCAGAGAGAGCCAAGACGCGTTTGGCAGGAGAGAGGGAGAGAGGGAGCGGGAGGGGGAGGAGGGGAGAAGAGAGGGAGGAAAGAGGGAGAGAAAGGGGGAAGGAAAGGGGGACTCAGTTTCCAAATCTGTGCTCTCAGAGCCTCTCAGGGATAGCAAATGGCTCTGGGGCATGGATCCCAGGGCAAGCTTCTTAGCAGGGTACAAGGCATTGCAGGGACAGTGGGCTCAGGCCCTCAGAGACAGTCTTACACCCTCTGGCCAGGCCAGGGCGGCCACAGGCAAAAGCCAAAATCAATGTGCACTGGGCAGACAGAGGGAGGTCTGTGGGTGGCCCCAACACACCCGCACCTCGCCCACACAACGGGCTTCTGTCCACAAAAGGCAGGGGCATAGGCAGGACCCACAGCAGGGCCACCATAGCCACACAACCTCATGGGAAGGACAAGAGGCCAGCCTGCTACCAGCCATTCACCCGGCTGCCATCATGGGCACCGTGCATGGTGCCGGGAGGCCAAGAGACGCCTGCGAGAAGGAACATGTGGTGAGTGAGACACAATGACAGTCAAAGGGACAAGCCCAAGATGCACAATGAAATGGGGAGGGTGGCACCCAGACAGACATGTATGTGGATGCAGGTTGACACATATGTGCTAACACATGCACGAGACACTGATACATGCCTAGCAGTGACCTCCAGCCTCCAAGAAAATCATAGGCTAGTTTATTACACAGGTGGGACCCATGTCTCACTGCAAGACAGAGGAGCTACAAAGATGGTGATAGTGACTGCCCAAGGGGTGAATAGGAACATGCCACAGAGACACTGAAACACAAAGGCCATAGTAGGCTCATGAATACACATAGTAACCCATACTGTGACTACACTGTCACCAAATACACAAGAGAGAATGCATGATGGTCCTTAAAGTTACAAGCGGTGGCACCCAGCAACAGACTCTCAGAGACACGTGGAAAGGAGCCCATGTACACACGTGACCACTCAGAGATCCACGAGGAAATGGTGGCTGCAAGGTCCAGCATGCCAAGCAAAACATGGGGAACCCTGACCCACCCCCACAGTCATCCCTCCACCCCCCTCACTCGATACCCAGGGCTTTGGGGGCAGGGGAGTAAAGATGCCCCTTCCTCCCCCACCCAGCTTGCAGGGAACAGAAGCTGCATCCCTAGCACCAAGCTTGGGTCACCTCTGACTGTCTTGATGCAGATGGAAGAAGAATGCTGCAAAGGACCAAAATTCCAGCCCAATTTGTGGGGGGGGTCACAGAACCCAAGCAGCTCAAAAGATGTGCAAGTTGGCAGTTGGACAAGGGCTCACCTCAAGATTTTGCCCAGAGCCATCACACCCTCCCATAAAGCCTGCCTGATCCAGTCAAATGTTCATGTAGGGTCCCGCACATTCATCCTGCTCTATAGTGGGTCTTCACAATCAGTACCCATGTGCAGACCTAGAAATGCCTCTGGATTTCGGATATTTCTAAGTCACCATCAGGAGGCACCAAGTCTCCAGGCGTTGCCCCACCCCCATACAGAGCCATGTGCAGTGCACCCACATACCATTTACTGAGAGGGCTACCTGGTCCCCATGAGACAGGACAGTCCATCTTCTCACCTCACTCCACTCACCACCCCCTACCTGGAAGTTGGCCATTCTCTGCTTGGCCTACAGGACCTCACCAAATGGGAAAGAGGTGAGCCACAACTAGCTCTGTCTTTCCAAACTCTTACTTTCTCCTCCAGGGAGTACACCGCTGCTGCTCTAACGGCAAGGGGCTCCACCCTGTCTTCCAGCCCTCATGAGCATCCTTCTCTCAGCTGAGAGATGATGACAAATGGGACCAAAATGACAATGGGGCCACTTCTCAATGTGCCCCACATGGCGGTGAGTCACAGAGACCAAGAGATACAGACACACTTCATAGACCAGGAAATGCCTGAATTTAAAGTCCCAGGATTGGGAGATGTGGAGAGGAAGCTTAAATCTGCTTGCGGCAGACCTAGTCCTTGACCTCAGCTCCCATAGCCTTGGTCTGACAGCCCTGGGAGCTTCAGAAGACATTTATGTCTGGATCAAGACCCCAGGCTCCTGCTGGGGATGGGAAACGTGGGGTTTCCACCCATGGCAATGACATGGTATAAGATAACTGAGTAAGCCGGGCATGGTGGCACATGCCTTTAATCCTAGCACTTGGGAGGCAGAGGCAGGTGGATCTTTGTGAGTTCAAGGCCAGCCTGGTCTACAGAGTGAGTTCCAGGACAGCTGGGGCCACAGGGAGACCCTGTCTCGAAAAGACCAAAAAAAAAGATAACTGAGTAGAACCGTGGCTCTGAACTCTGCATGGCCCAGCATAGAAGCATCTTCCAGGACTCCCCTTGGATCCCCAAAACGACCTGTCCTATGTCCACTTCACTCCCGCCACCGTTGGGAGGTGAGCCAGAGCCCAGAAAGGAAAGCTAGCATTGCTAGGTGCAGCGGCTCCCGCCTATGCTCTCAGCTCTTGAAAGGTAAAGGCAGGAAGATGAGGAGTTCAAGGTCATCCTTGGCTACAGAGTGACTTTGAGGCTACCTGGACTATGGTGACATCCTGTCTCAACAAAACAAAACACAACAACAAAAGCGAATCCACCAAGCTACGGCGTAGTGGCTCGCCCCTGTAGCCTTAGCACTCAGCAAGTACAGGCAGGAGGATGGCTGAAAGGACAAGGTCAGCCCAGGCCATAGTGCAAGTTCCAGGCTGGACTGGGCTACATGATGAGACCCCCATCTTAAGGAAAAAAAAAAAGAGTACCAGGTGGTTCGGGGACAAAGAATAATCAATAGCTTACAGAGATGGAAGGATGGCCATGCTGAGTCAGAGAAGCCAGAGGGCTTGGGAGAGTCACATCTCCTCTCACAGCTTGTTTCTCCCCTGGAAGAAGTGTGCACGTGGCTGTGCAGGAACCAAGATTTGGGAATGTTCTGATGATGGTGGTAGGGAGTATTGGCACAGGTGCATGTCTGAGGGTGATCATGTGTGTCTGTAAGCTCTTGCAACTGTCTGGATGCTGGCATATGTGTCCCTGTGGCCAGAGTACGGAGTGGGCATGGGCGCATATCCAGATGGATATTAGAGAAGATCTCTGTGTTCACAACTGGGAAACCAATGGCATCATGTCTCCACGTAAAGATGTATGCTCACGGCTCATCTGCGTTCAGCCCTGTGTGCACACTTACACCTGCCGTGGCCAAGTATGTGCTGTGACTCAGGAAGCTACCGGTCTCAAGGGCTATGTGTTTATGTATGTATGTATGTGTTGTGGGTGGTTATGAACATAAGTACACAGTTTGACCTTGATGACCATGTCAGAGAGGTATTTCATGTCCCTGACCCTACATCAATACATATGTCGCATCGCTAGAGTGCTTGTATGTTGAGGTATGTGTCTGTAGGACTATCAACAGTCACTGTATGTCAGTGTGAATAAGATGTTTATGTCCTTCCCTTGGTGGCCAAAGAGCGTGTGTGTGTGTGTGTGTGTGTGTGTGTACCCTGGTATGCATCTCTTTGTTGAGGAGTCCACTGTGCCCACTCCCACCCCATAAGCCCTCAGGCCTATGGTTGCAAAGGGCTGCAGCAGCTTCAGAACTGCCCCACCCAGCCACCCTGGATCTCAATACTTTTTCTAGGAGCTTCCCTTCTGCCCTTCCCCCTTGCCTTTCCCCTGCCTTTCCCGGCCAGGGCCCCGCTGCTCCAAGCTCATTCCTGCTCAATCATTTATTGACTTTAAAATCGAAGCCAATTCTGGTTTAAAAAATAAATAAAAGGAAGGGAAAGGAAAGGAGAGAGAGGGAAAAAAAGAGAGCCTAAGACTGAGGTGGGGGAGACAGAGGTAGGGGCCAGACAAGAGACAGAGGGACAGTCAGAAATACAGGACAGAGACAGCAAGGGACAGAAAAAGAGTGGTGGTAGAAAACAGAAAAGGATGGGCAGCAAAAGAGGTTGTTGGGAAGTCGAAATGGGAAGGCAAGCCATGGAAACAAAAAGCGTTGTTAAAACAGATGTGGCTGGGGGAAGGGGAAGGTAGCGAGACCCTGCTGGCCAAGGGCTGTTGCCTACCCCAAGCTCAAGGGTTTCCCTGCCCACCATGCAGGGCTGGTAGCCTTGTGAGTCTGTGCTCACTCCCTTCCCAGGTGGCCTGCACACCTGGGATATAGTTTTCAAAGACTAGAGCCTCTATTCCCTTCTGGTGTGCCACAGAGCCAAGTCCAGGCCATCACCCCAAGTTGGGAGGCCATCCCAGTCCATTCCTAGCCTTGTCACCAAAGCATCAGCTGGCATTTTCTCTCCCAAGGTGCTAGGAAACCTGAGGATCAGAAGCCCCGCCTAGGCCGTGGGGTGGGGAGGGGGCAAGCCCAGATGTCTGGCACAGGTGGCCTGCAGGGGAATGATGCTGGCAGCCTAGTGAACAAGGAGGCTGCTGGACTGTATGAGGTCTTGGTCCCTCTAGGCCTCAAACACCAGCCACAAAGACCAGTGAAGCATCACTCTGAAAGCAGCCATAGCTCAGATCCAGATGACTGGGTCAGATCCCCAAGTGATCGACCACCATAAGGTGGCCATTGGAGGTGCAGATGTGGGGTTGTCCACCACTGCTGTGGGGGTCAGATGGTCCGCTAACACCTGCATGCATGCATGCTATGAGAAACTGGCATACATGATTCCTCCATGGACATACTCTCGGGCACACACTGTAGAAGAAGACCAGCTTTCCTGGTCATCCATGTTTGTGCCACGCAGGCCTGCCCACTGCCAAGGCACAGGGGTCACACGTAGATTCTAGACTCAGATACACACTAACATCTGTTCATATAAAAGTGCCGTGGCCATGCCTGAAACCGACCTAGATATACCTTCTTGCTCTTCAAAATATCCCGGTGCGCTCCTCACACACTTGCCCATACGTACTGTGGCCTTCTGCTCTAAGCTGGGCACACTTGGCATATGTCTGGTGGGGCTCAGGCTTAGAACAGAGGGGGCTTAGAGACTCGGGACTGACCTAGAGAGCTCTTACAAGCAGGCCTGCCAGGCAGGCAAAGCTACGCAGTCTCCAGGAGTCTGCTGAGTTTGCTACCTGCCCTGGACCGGCCCTGCAGGCAGTGGTGTGAAGGCTACTGTGGGTATCTGGACAGGCCTGTGCCCTCTCAGAGCCCCGGAGCGGGGTGGTGGCGTTGGGGAGTGGGCATTGGTCAGGAAGACTGGGGTGTTAAATCAGGCATGCTCCAGGCCTGTGCCTCTGCAAAAAGGTGCAGGGAACTTCGCTGGAGGCGGGACTAGACATGCTCTTGCCCCTAGAAGTGCGCCAGGGTAGGCGCTGCTGTGCCCGCCACTGACCCGACGGCGTGGTCCCAGCACGGTCGGCCGGAGGTGCTCACCGCTGCCTCCCACCCTTCCCGCCTGTGGGTGGTAGGGCAGCATTCCCGCGGACCCTTACAGGTCCACTCCGCAGCGTTCCAGGTCTCCGAGACCAGAAAGTTTGCAATGAGGAAAGTTTGGGGACCGAGAACGGCAGCTGCAAACGTCCAGGGTCGGCAGAGAGGCGCGGCCCCGGCTGGCAGCACGCCCGCCCCTCCCTCCTCTCCCCTGCCCCTCCGAAATTTGGGAGCCCCGCCATTTTCTTAGCCCTGCTCCCATGTGAGGCCTGAACAAAGACTTTGGGGAGACGCCCGGGCCGCTCGGCCCGCCTGGGGCACCCCAGCCGCACGCGGGAGCAGTCGCCAAACACGCCAGCCACTGCCACCCCCGGGGACTGCCGCGCCCGCCTGCAGGGAACGCCGCCCGCCCCAGATCCCTTCTGCACCCTGGGGAACAACCACCCTCTGGCCGCCGTGTCACCCTCGCAAACACCGCCAGCCACCGCGCCGCCCTGGTGCGCCCCACAGTCGCCCACTGGTCCATCTGGAGCCCTGCTGCCCACCGCACGCCAGCCGCGCGCACTCACCACACTCGCCCGCACTCCGCCTGCGCCCCGAGGGGCAGAGCCACGCACGCAGCGGCCGCCCGCGCCCCGCCTGCAGCCAGCGTCGGGCCCCGGCGCCCCCCGACCCTCGGGGACCCTGCGGCACCCCGCGGACCCCGCGGCACCGCGGCCAACCCTGTGGCTCACTCCCGCCCCGCTGCCCGGCCCGGCCCGGCCCTCCCGGGGGCGCGGGGTCGGCGGCTGGTACCTGGGTGAGGCAGTACGGGGAGTACATCGCTGGGCGCCCGGGCGCGAGCGCGGAGGCTGGCCGCGGCAAGGGCAGGCCCGGCGGGCGACGTCGCGCTCGGGCTCCGCTCCGGCTCCGCTCCGGCTCCGGCTCCGCTCCGGCTCCGGCTCCGGCTCCGCTCCGGCTCCGGCTCCGGCTCCGGCTCCGGCCTCCGCCTCGCTGCGCCCGCCCGGCCCTCCCCCCCGCGCTCGGCCCGCCGCTGCTCGCCGCTCGCCGCTCGCCGCTCGCCACTCGCCGCTTGCCGCTCGCAGGCTCGGCCCCGCGGGCTCCGGGCCGCCGCGCTCGCCGCTGCCTCTCGCGTCCGCCGCCGCCGCGCGTCTACTCCATGCCGCCGCCGCTCGGCCGGTCACCCTCGCCCGCCGCAGCCGCCGCCGCCGCCGCCGCCGCCGCCGCGCTGTGAAAGTGAAAGTTTAGACAAAGTTTGGAAGCGGCGCACTCCGGGGAGAGGGAGCGGGCGGGCGGCGCGGGCGGGAGGAGGGGCGCGGGGAGGGGCGGGCGGGCGGGGGAGCGCAGCCGGCGCGCACACACATGCACACACGCACACACGCGCGCTCACACACGCGGGGGCGCACACCGACACGGGCACCTCGACACGTGCTGGCCTGTGCTCCGGCTCAGACACAAGCTGACGGGCAGAGGGGTTCGGACCCACACAAATGTCACGACCTAAACGCATGGCCTATTCCATGGAAGTACAAAGCACACCAGACAGCTGTGCACAGTGGGCACAGACACAGGAATGCTGACACCCCCACCAAGACACATACCACCTACGGAAAAAGAGACCCACTGTCACCTGCCACAGGCCTCGGGGGCACACACCAATCCCTTACTAGTGCAGGACAACACACCCAGTGAGCCACACTGACATGCATGTACACATGTGTTCTTGCAAAATACTGAGACATGCATGATCACACAACCACACCCTGTCTCATCATACTCCAGACACACAAGCACACACCAACACATAACCAAGCCAAAAATCTTGTGGCGGACAGCTGTGGGAATCCACCCAGACACAGGGTGACACTGATGAAGAACCCATAAACACACTGTCCCACCAACACGTAACACTCAACCATATTGGAACAACCCCCAAAGGATGCAAAGTCGCAGTGATAAATAGCACTGGCTATCACAATGCAGGTGCATATATATCATACGTTGGGTCACCCAGTCGGCCACCCAGGCCTGGGGCACACTAACCCATGTCCTGGTACCTAGACAGCTGGCAGGCCCCCTAGAGAGCCATCCAGGTATCACACACACAAATCCTTCCATGTGGAAGGACTTAGGAACAGGAGCTGGACTGTGGTGACTCGGTATTGCAGGCCCAGGACTCCTTATGTTCATAGAGAAGAGAATGGGGTGTGGCTTAGTGACACATGCCTGTAATCCCTGAACTCAGAAGCTCAGACAGGAAGACCATGAGTGAGCTGCGGGCCTGCCTGGGTTTGAGTTTGAGGCTGGCTTGGACTATATAGGAAGACCCATTTCAAAAAAAAAAAAAAAAAAATGAGGGAAGAAGGAAAGGAAAGGAAGGAGGGAGGGAGGGAGAAGATTGGAGGGAGGGGTAGATAGATGGCTCTGGGGACCCTGGAGCAGGGCACAAGGAGCATTTATTTGGGTGATTCCAGGGTGAGAGGCTGTGCCTACAGCCCCCCAGGCAGCTCCTGTCAAGACAGAACTCCTTCCTACTTGTCGGCCTCTTGGCCCAAGAAGCTGTGGCAATTCTCTGCTACACATTGTCTTGTGGAGGGTGGTGTTGGTGCCCAGGTGTGTGGGGGTGGATGTGTAGAGGCTAGCAGGCACAAGTGTGTGCGAATGTCCCCGAGGGGTGTGCTCCCTGATACAGTTCAATAGGCAATGTGCCTGCTGTGTCTGATGTGGCTGTGGGCATCCCCAAGGTCAGCCAAGCATGAAGCCAGCCAATGTGGCTTTTGCTCAGTGTATTGTGAGTAGTGACAAGGGTGTGGCTGTACTTGTGGGGGTGTCTGTGAGTCAGCAAAGGTGTCTTCTATTCCTTATGCCAAGCCCTGCCCTAAGGGGCTGTGTTTCCTCAGGCAACAGGAACAGAGGTCACTGATGGGACTCAGTGGGATGGAAAGTGAGGCTCCTGGGCACCTGGGTGAGTGTGTCAGCCCTGATGGAAAGTGTTACTGCATGTCCAGCTTAGACATCTGTGGCACAGTCTCCCCATGCGTCCCAGTATGTGTGACCTGGTAGGGTCTGTAAGCAGGGTTTTTGTGCGTGCATGTTTCTTTTTTGTTTTTAATTTTATTTATTTATATGTATGAATATACTGTCTGCATGTAGGTTTGTGCACCCGTGTTATGCAATGCTGCGGAGGTCAGAGAGGGTGTCAGATTCCCCTGGAACTGGAGTTCTCCTGGAATTGGAGTTACAGATGGTTCTCAGTCGCCATGTGGGTGCTGGGGATCGAACCCAGGTCCTCTGCAAGAGCAGTTGGTGCTCTTAACCGCTAGGCCATCTCTCCAGCCCCCATGCATGTTTCTTTTTTTTTTTTTTTTTTTTTGGTCTTTTTGAGACAGGGTCTCCCTGTAGCCTTAGCTGTCCTGGAACTCACTCTATAGACCAGGCTGGCCTTGAACTCCCAAAGATCCGCCTGCCTCTGCCTCCCAAGTGCTAGGATTAAAGGCGGCCACCACGCCCGGCCGCATGTTTCTTTACGGTGTTGTGGCCCATCCCTGTGGGTCTGGGCCAGTGGAGGGAAACTGTTTGCCCCAGGTGAGTCGAAGAGGGGCCCTGTGTGGGGGTCAGCCCACAGCATTGTCTGTATGTGAGGCCATGTATGTATGTATGTATCTATGTACCTATGTATGTATGTATCTATGTGTGTCAGGTCATACTAACGTGTGTGAGTGGGTATGAGTGTATGTATGTGTGCACCATAAATTGGGCATCTGCCATGGTCAGGTGTGTGCCTGTGTATTAGACCATGTCAGTGTGTGTGTGTGTGTATGTGTGTGTGTGTGTGTGTGCGTGTGTGTGTGTCTGTGAAACCATGTCAGTATGAATATATCCATCTGTTCCAGTTCAAGGTCATCCTTATCTACACAGACCATGTCAATGTGTGTGACTAGTGTGTGAGTGTGTCTCAGGGATGGGGTATCTGTGTCTTTGTCAGGTATGTATCCATGTATACCAGCCCAGGTCAGTGTGTGTAGCAAGCATGATTGTATATACACAAGAGGAATGTGTCTGCATCTGGCATGTCTTTCTGTGACTGATGTGTGTGTGCACCAGGGAGGATGTTTTGTGCCTCTACGTCTATGTATGTGAATAGTGTGTGGGGCTGGGGGTGTGGCTCAGCTAGTAGAGTGCCTAATATGCATGAAGCCATTGCTAGTTACTTCTCCCTTAGCATCCCAACATTTAGGAAGTGGAAGATCAGAAGTTCAAGGTTGCCAGGCATGGTGGCACACTCCTTTAATCCCAGCACTAGGGAGGCAGAGGCAGGCAGATCTCTGTGAATTCAAGGCCAGCCTGATCTACATAGTAAGCTCCAGGCCAGCTGGGACTAAAGGGGAACCCTGTCTCAAAACAAAACAAAACAAAACAAAACAAAAAAGTTCAAGGTCTTCCTTGTCTATTCAGATTACAGATTGGAGACTGACCTGAGCTACACTAAGACCCTATCTCAGAAACAGAATGTTGTGAACATGCATACACAAGAGAAGGACTGTCTATGTCTGTGGTGGCCATGCTTGTCTGCCAGTGTCAGCCAGTGCTTATGTGTTCTATGTATGTGTCTGCTTATGTGTGTCAGAGACCAAAGTCTTTATGCCTGAAGCTGTCTAGGGAATTATGGTGTGCCTGGGATTCCACCTATTGGTCCAGGCCTCCCTGGTGCCTGCAGTGGCTGCCTGCTTAGGCAGGGATGCAAGGCCCTGGCAGAGGTAGGGAATCGATACGTCCTTAAAAATTCAAGGGCTTCTCGGAAACAGAAACTTTTAACACCGTTTAAAGTTTCAGGTCTGTGTAGAGGGGGAGGGGGCTCCAAGGCCAGGGGTAGCTGGAGGCATGAGGGGCTATACCAGACTAGGGGAAAGGGGTGCAGTAGGAAATGGGGACTGGGCAGGGTTAATGGAAGAGAAGAAAGGGATTTTGAGGAGTGAGGAGATCGGAGGCCAGAATGGCCCCTGGAAAGGGGGAGGGTAGGTTGTGGGGTGCAGGGCTGAAGCTAGAAAGCACAGGACTGATGAGCAAAAGGAGTGTGGCAGCCTTCTGCGGGGTTGGGAGATTGTGATGCTTGAGAGATAGATGGGCCCAGGAGAGACCAGTACTTAGGGGACCCAGGGCCTCACTGGCTGGATAAAGAGACAGAAGATGTGTTGGGGTCAGGGGGGTCTAGGGTCACTGGGCAACTGGACTGGAAGCGATGAGAGAGGGCCTAGGAAGGAGGAAAAATGATAGAATTGTCTGGGGCACCTAGGACTCTTTATGAATCTGTCCTGAAGGGCTTCACAGCCACTTGAACATACCCTGTCCCTCTGCAAACATCTGTGAGCAGCCATACCTCCCACAAGCCCCTTACCCCCATGACTCCAGCTGCTCTTCCTCTCTCTGGCCTGTCCTCTATCCCTAACCACCAGCATCCATCCCCTAGCTCTACCCTTTGCCCCCGACTACTTCCTTGTCTTAAGGGTCCCTTTCTTGTGTAGGCCATCAGTCCAGACCACTTCAAACAGGACACCTGGGCTTCCATTTGTGTGAGCACACCGTCTCAAACACACATGTACTAACAGCATCAACCTACACCCTCCAGACAACATCAGCTCTTAAGGGAGGCAGGGGCGGGTGGATCTCTGTGAGTTCCAGGCCAGCCTGGTCTAACAGGGAGTTCCGGACCAGCCAGTGCTATACAGTGAGACACTGAATGAATGAATGAATGAATGAATGAATGAATGAATGAATGAAAGAATAAACATCAATCCTTACACACCATGCCATCAACCCTTCGCACACATATATGCACACATCACCCATTCTTTCATTTGTTTTTTTTGTTTTGTTTTGTTTTGTTTTGTTGTTTTTTTGGTCTTTTTGAGACAGGGTCTCCCTTTAGTCTCAGCTTGCCTGGAACTCATTTTGTAGACCAGGCTGGCCTTGAACTCACAGAAATCTGCCTGCCTCTGCCTCCCAAGTGCTAGGATTAAAGGTGTGCACCACCACGCCCGGCTACCATTCTTTCATTTGTACACACACACACTCTAGCCATCATTGATTCATGTCATCTTTCCCTCTCACACACATCTTATCCTTTCATTTGTATACACACTCCATCTTTTATTCATACACATCCAACACCCATCCTTCACTCACACACAATGGCCATACTTCACACATATACACCATTCTTCCTCCAGACACAATAGCCATCTCACTCTTTCACATATACACACAGTCCATCCTTGCATACACGCACCTTCCCCTGCTTATACATACAATCCATCCTTCAGTTCACTCACACAGAACACCCATACTTCCATTCCTGCACACAAATCATAGCACCTCCCTGTGTACACAGTACATGTTCTTCCTCACATTCATGCACACACTCACATATGTCCACCCACACATATAGAACTGGTGTGCCTTTGTAATCACACATACTTGCACTCATCTATCTCCACATTCAGCCCCCATTTTTGATACTAAGTGCTCCCCCAAAATACACAGACAAGACACACACACAGTCACCACACTTCCCTCCACAGCTGTCAGCTGGGGGAATTGATTCTCATAGGGAAGCAGAGTGGCCCAGCCCTCCTGTCCCCCCAGAGCCCAAATATGAGGGCACACCTGGCTCTGGAGAAATTGAGGGAGAAGGGGCACTGCCAGGGGGCTGGGCACAGCTGGGGTGCCACAGCTGGAATCTCCCACATTCCTCCCTGCTGGCTGCCCACCTGGCTGCAGCTGGCAGCAGGTGTGTTCTTTGCATGCAGGTGTTGGAAAGCGGGAAGCAGGCTCATGGCACTGCCTGCCAGGATGCTGGCGGCAGTGGGGGAGGGAGGGCTAAAACATCTGGGCTTTGTCAGCCACGTCCTGGGGCATGGAAGGTGGGGCTGGGCAATGCTGGGTTCCAGAGCCCTTGGCAGCTGGGCGGGCCTCTTAGGAAAGTGGACACACCCCCTGCACAGAAGATAAGCAAGGATCTCAACTGTGACCGTAAGTGCTGCCAGGCAAGAGGAAAAGAGTCTTCCTGGAAAGACTGCAGTCTCCAGTTCCCAAGAGACCCTGAGCCTGGCCTGGCAGGCAGGGTCACCTCTGGGTGCCTGGCCTGGTGCTCATTTCTCCCTCCCTGGACTGGGAGGGCTTAGGTGCACCGGGTGTGGAAATCCTGAGTTCCTGCTTCTGAGACACAGCTGATGACCCGCAACCATATTGTACATACATGGATACAGACCTGGGATCCCAGCATCACACACAGGGTGACAGAAATGCACAAGCACAATCAGACATAAACTGTAGACTGGTGCTGGGCAATGTGGCTCAGTTGGTAGAGTGCTTAGCTAGCATGCATGAAGCCCTGGGTTCCAACCCCAGCACCACATAAACCAGGCATGGGGCTCATTACTGAAGTCTCAGCACTTGGTTTCAAGGTTTAATCCTCAACTACACAGTGAATTGGAGGCCAGCCTGGGATACATTAGGTCAGTGAGATGCAACAGTGGGTAAAAGTGCTTGCCACTCAACCTGATAGCCTGAGCACTATCCCTGGGAACCACATGGTTGCAGGACAGAACTGACTCTCACAAGATGTCCTCTGGCCTCCACACACACAAAATAACAAATAAATAAATAAATAAATAAATAAATAAATAAATAAATAAATATCTCGTTAAAACCCAAGGACAGAGATATAGCTTAGTGGTTAAGAGCACTTGCTGTTCTGGGGCTGGAGAGATAGTCTAGCGGTTAAGAGCACCGACTGCTCTTGCAGAGGACCTGGGTTTGATCCCCAGCACCCACATGGCAGCTAAGAACCGTCTGTAACTCCAGTTCCAGGGGAATCCAACACCCTCTTCTGACCTTTGCAGCATTGCACGACACGGGTGCACAGACCTACATGCAGACAATACATTCATACACATACAAAAATAAATAATAAATAAATAAATAAATAAGCACTTGCTGTTCTAAGCCGGGCGTGGTGTCGCATGCCTTTAATCCTAGCACTTGGGAGGCAGAGGCAGGCGGATCTTTCTGAGTTCAAGGCTAGCCTGGTCTACAGAGCGAGTTCCGGGATAGCTGGGGCTACAGAGAGACCCTGTCTCAAAAAGACCAAAATAAAATAAAATAAATAAAAAGGAAGAAAATATTTATTTATTTTTGGTCTTTTTGAAACAGGGTCTTTTTGTAGCCCCAGCTGGCCTGGAACTCACTATGTATACCAGGCTGGCCTTGAACTCACAGAGATCTGTCTGCCTCTGCTTCCCAAGTGCAGGCTTAAAATTTTTGTAAAACAGACACACACACACACACACACACACACACACACACACACCATGCCAGACATCAAGACCTGTAATCCCAGCACTCAGAAGACTGACAGAAGAGTTGTTGTGAATTTGAGGCCAGTCTAGGCAACGTAGGGAGACCATATCTTTAAAAAGGAGCCAGGTGTGGTGGCGCACGCCTTTAATCCTAGCACTTGGGAGGCAGAGGCAGGCGGATCTTTGTGAGTTCAAGGCCAGCCTGGTCTACAGAGTGAGTTCCAGGACAGCTGGGGCTACATGGAGACCCTGTCTCGAAAAGACCAAAAAAATAAAAATAAAAAAAATAAAATAAATTAAAAAAATAAAAAGGTATGAGGTAGGTCAGGCGTGGTAGGGCACACCTTTAATCCCAGCACTTGGGAGGATCTCTATGTGTTCAAGGCCAGTCTCATCTACCTAGTGGGTTCCAGGACAGCTGGGGCTACAGGGAAACCCTGTATCAAATAAATAAATAAATAAATAAATAAATAAATAAATAATTAAATAATTAAAAGGTGTGGGGCAGGCAGGCAGGGGATGCCTATAGAGAACTCATCTGGTAAAGTGCTTGCCCTGCAAGCATGAGGACCTGAGTTTACTCCTCAGAACCTACATTATATAAAAAAGATAAAATAAAAGCTGGGTGTAGTGGTGAGAACTTATAATCCCTGCACTGGGGAGACAAAAGGAGTACCTGAGGCACGCTGGCCAGCCAGTCTAGGCAGCAAGAGAGCCTATCTCAAACATAAAAGTGAGGCCAGCAAGGTGGCCCAGCAAATCGAGGTGCTTGCCACCCTCCACATGTACGCCAGCATATTCCCCACAGACACAACATGCATAAAATAAGTAAATAATTTTTTAGATATTTTATTTCCTGGGCATGGTGGCACAGCACACCCAGCACTTGGGAGGCAGATGCAGGAAGATCTCTGTGAGTTGAAGCCCAGCCTGGTGTACATAGCAAGTTCAAGGACAGTTGGGCCTACAGGGAGACCCTGTCTCAAAAAGGCCAAAAAAGACACATTATTTTTATTTTATATCGACTAGTGTTTTGCCTGCATGTATGTAAATGCACCGGTGTCATGCAATGCCTGCAGAGGTCAGAAGAGGGTGTTGGATTCCTCTGAAACTAGAGTTAGGGATGTTTTTTGTTACCTGTCATGTGGGTGCTGGAATTTGAACCCAGGTCCTCTGCTAGAGCTGCCAGTGCTCTTAACTGCTGGGCCAACTCTCCAGCCCCAAGTAAATAATTTTTTTAAAAAGGGCTAGTAAGATGGCTCAGTAGGTAAAGGAACCTGAAGACCTGAATTTCATCCTCAGAACCCACATGGTAGAAGGAGAGAGCCAACTCTCACTAGCTGTTCTCTGACTTACAGACACACAATGGCACACATGCCCACCCACATACACATGGCTACAC
This sequence comes from Rhizomys pruinosus, assembly GCA_009823505.1. Lineage (NCBI taxonomy): Eukaryota > Metazoa > Chordata > Mammalia > Rodentia > Spalacidae > Rhizomys > Rhizomys pruinosus. The sequence continues at coordinate 84,895 of VZQC01008984.1, read as the reverse complement.
AATAAATAAATGTAAAACAAAGTGAAGAGCACCTGAGGAACAACACCCAAAGTTGCCCTCTGGCCTCCAGGAGCACAGGCACCCAGTGCATCCATGGGAATATACCTATGCATACAAAAAGCCCACACAAGATCACTTGTGGTCACACACACAGTTGGTCACAATGACGCCCAAAAGATGCACACGAACATCCCCAAATCACAAATGGGGTTCTATGTCCCCACAGCAGCTGCCCACGAGACCACAGGAACACTCACACTAGCCTACTGCACAGCCTGCCTAAGAACTCCTAGAGCCATATAGGGTTGGGGAAATGTTTCATTTGCAGCTGGCTGGAGCTCCTCCCACCCTGGTAACCTGGCTCCAGGTTCTGAATGGGCCTTCTGTGCTGGCTCTGGAGCAGCCCCAGAACCGGCCAGCCCAAGTTAGAGAGGTAAGGCCACTAGGGGAGACCCCTGCTGAGCCACATATTCTGGATCTAGGGCTTCTGGGGCACCTAACCAACCGCAGCCAGAGTTCTCCTACTTCATCTCTATTGTTGCTAGACATCTGCTCCCAAATCAGCCTGGGGAACCAGGGACAAAGCCAGTGTTGAGTCTCCAGATGTCCCCACCTCAGGTGTGACTGCTAGTCTGCATGCCCCTGCAAAAGGTCCTCTGTGCAGTCTGGGGTGGGAGGCCGGGCATAGCTTTCTGGCCCCTGCCTTCAACTGTAAGCACTATTACATCTTTAGCTCCACAGAGCTGCAGTCACTGCCACACTGTCACCTGCACAGCTACGCTGTCACACACAGAAAATCCATCTTACCTCCACAACTCTGTTGACATGTGCCATCAGCCCCACAATCTCACACCTTCCCGAAGTTGTCCCAACACTTTGATCGCACACTGCATCGATAGGTATCACGCTGCTAGCCAGTCTGCATATCCTTGCAGCTATCCTAGCCATGTGACCATATGGAGTCACCACCCCTGTAGGTTAAGGAAAGGGAAGCAGCTCCAATCCCTGCATCCTCAGGGTGGGGCACACAGCTGTCCCCAGATCAAGGTTTGAATCAACCTGGTGTTGATACAACACGGCTTTACCGTCATGGTGTCCTGGAGCCAGATGGCCATGGTGCTCGGTCACTCAGCTCCTGCTCGTGATGCCCCCTGTTGGAAGTGGCAGGTACCCCCTGACTCATACTGTTCTACTACACAAACAAGTCCCTGGACAGACTTTCAGTGAAACAGTACTGGCAACACCACAGTTGCAAAGACATCTTGTCATAAAGCAGTCACCCTCCCCTAAGCCTGTCACAACATTAAGACAACCCTTTAGCCATCCCAACAAGTTGTTGGGATGTTTCATTGACATGCTGACACAGCCCCTGTGATTGTCCCTAGGATGTCCTCAGCCCAAGTCTTGGAACTAGGGACAGACCAGGCTGCAAACCCCTCTCCTTTCTACCATGGGAGCAAGCAGAGCAGAGAACAACTAATGGAAGCGCAGCTGTTGGCAATGGGTGCCAGCCCCCCCACCTCATGAATATTCATCATCTGGGGCTCTCCTGAACCTGTAGGGAGTCCAAGGTCCCAGGCAGCTGGGCACCCCCTTCTGTGCCAGGAGGCCCTCAGGTGTGGGGGCTCTGCCAGAACCCTGCAGTCCTTGGAACCCAAACCCACTTCCACACATCAGCACATATGAGTTTGGGAACACAGACCCCAGACACAAAAACCCCAAATCACACCCGATGACACAATACCCATCCTCACTCTCACACACCACGCATACCAATGGGCACACCACAGTCACATGACTATACCCCAACAACAGACACCCAGCACATATAAAGGGATGCCGCATGAGCACGATTACAAACACACAGATACGCTATTACACCCAACAACACTAGTGCACACAATCACAGACAGGCATGCAAATACACATGCACACATTTTCAAACACATGAGCATAGTTACCCAAAAGAACAACCAACGGCTCTTTATATTCAGTGCTGGGATGGAACCCAAGGCCTCACACACTAGACACGCACTCCATCTCCTAGTCGCCCCCAGACCATTTCCTTTCTTTCTTCCTTCTTTCTTTTTTTTCTTTGTTTCTTTGTTTCTTTCTCCTTCTTCTTTCTGTCTTTCTTCTTTCTTTTTTTCTTTTCTTTTTGGTCTTTTTGAGACAGATTCTCCCTATAACCCCAGCTGTCCTAGAACTCGCCATGTAGACCAGACTGGCCTGGAAAAGAGATCCACCTGCCTCTGCCTCCCGAGTGCTGGGATTAAAGGTGTGTTTCACCAGGCCTGGCAACATTTAGAAGATAGATAGATGATTGATAGATAGATAGATAGTTAGATAGATGATAGATAGATAGATAGATAGATAGATAGATAGATAGATATAAAATGTGTGTGAATATATTGCCTGCATGTGTATAAGTGCACCCATGTCATGCAGTGCCTGTAGAGTCAGAAGAAGACGTCAGATTGCCCTGGAACTGGAGTTACAGATGGTTGTCAACCTCCATGTGGGTGCTGGGAATCAAACCAGGGTCCTGTACAAGAGCACTCTTAACCACTGAGCCATCTCTCCAGCCCCCAGTTTTTATATTTTTATTACATTTATTGTTATTTGTATATATGTGCATGCATATGCATGTGTCACAGTGTACCTCTGAAGTTTTGGGAGTCAGTTCTCTTCTCCCACCATGTGGGTCCCAGGGATTAAACTCAAGTTCTCAGGCTTAGCAGCAATTGCCTTTACCAGTTGAACACAGGCTTTCCACCTTCTTTAATATTTTCTTATTTTTATTGTATGTGTATGAATGTATTGCCTGCACTTAAGTGCACCCATGTCCTGTAATGCCCAAAGAAGTCAGAAGAGCATCTGAGCCCCTGGAACTGGAGTTACTGATGGTTAGCCACCATGTGGATGGTGGGAACTGAACCTCGGTCTTCTGCAAGAGCAGCTAGTGCTCTTAACCACTAGCAATCTCTCCAGCCCCCACCCCAACAACTCCTTGTAAAACACATGCATCCAAGCTTTGGCACAGAGATACACAGTTCCGACAGCTTCCAAATACAAATTCACAAATATACAACAATCCCCCAAAGGGGTCCCTCTCTGTTTCTCTGTCTCTGAGACAGACAGACAGGCAGGCAGGCAGGCAGGCAGGCACGAACGCACGCGCGCGCTTGCGCACACACACACAGTATTTTCTCTGCCCACCCCTGATGTTTACAGATGGGGAAACTGAGCCTCTGAGCGGCCTTTCGAAGGTGGAAGACCCTCCTGACTCTAGGCAGAAGCTAAGGCTGGGCGCCCCCTTCTGGCCTAGCTCTGCAAGAGCGTGCAGGGCCGCGGCAGCGCGCGGGGTGGGCACGCGCCTGACGTAACCATGGCACCCTCTTGGCACGCGCGGCCCGCGCGCGGGAGGGCGGGGCAGGCGCGTTGCCATAGCGCCGGCGGGCCCTGTGAATGGGGCATTGTTCACTGAGGCGCCCGGGCCGGGCTGTCCCGGACCCACCCAGACCCACCCGGGCTGGCAGAGACAGAGATTGAAAGACACCAGAGATATAGAAAGATGAATATGGAGAGACAGAGATAAAGGAAGAGATAATCAGAGACAAAAACAAGATTCAGGGCTGGTAAGAGAAGATGGAGTGGTAGAAATTCTTAAAAGGAAGGAAAACTGACAGGCTTGGTGAGCCATACCTGTAATCTCAGCATTTAAGAGGCAGAGGCAAGAGGATCATGAGTTTGGTTTTGAGATCAGTGTCAGCTATGCAATGAGAACCTGTCTCTTAAAAACGGGTGGGGAGCTGGGGAGCTGCGGAGATGGCTGAGTGAGTAAAGCGCTCCATGTGCAAGCCTGAGTTTGAATCTCCAGCACCCATGTAAAAAGCCCAGCACTCAGGAGGCAGAGGCAGGAGGATCTTTGTAAGTTCAAGGCCAGCCTGGTCTACATAGTGAGTTGTTCCAGGACAGCTGAGACTACAGGGAGACCCTGTCTCAAAAAGACCAAAAATAAATAAATAAATAAATAAATAAATAAATAAATATTTTAAAAGCCAGGCACATGAGCACATGTAATCCTGGTGGGAGAGATGGATTCCTAGGACTTTCTGGCCAACTAACTTAGCCTAATTGGCAAGTTCCGGATTAAAGGTGTGCACCACCACGGTGGCAAGTTCCAATTTTAATAAAAGACCCTGTCTCAGCCCAGCATGGTGGCGCCTGCCTTTAATCCTAGCACTTGGGAAGCAGAGGCAGGCGGATCTTTGTGAGTTCAAGGCCAGCCTGGGCTACAGGGAGACCCTGTCTCAAAAAGACCAAAAATAAACAAAGAAATAAATAACCCTATCTCCAAAAAAGAAAAAGGTGGAGAAGCAATTGAAGAAGACACCTGATGTCTCCTCTGGCCTCCATGCATACAGGTGCACGCATGCACACACAGGCATGTACCTGTACACAGAATGGGGCGGGTAGAAGAGACAGAGTCAGGGATGGAGAAAGAAATATGGAGAATACAAGGGGAAGAGATGATGGAGAAATGGGATTGTGGGAAGGAGACAAGCACAATGGAGGAAGGATGGACAGTAGACCAAGAAGAGGCAGAGTGGGAGGGAAGTACAAGAGGAAAAGCTGCAATGGGAGACAGGCAGGACCTCCAAGACCATGGAGACAACCGAAAACCACTGGCCGTGGAATGATGAGTTAAGCATGGGGATCCCCAGACAGAAGTCAGGAACAGAGAGGCTGGCAGACACCTAACTGTGGGTAGACAGATGCAAGCCAGAGGTAATGATCCAAGATGAAGATTCAACCCAGCTTCAAGACTCTGCCCCCAACTACTAGTCTCCACTGGCTCAGGTTGGCACACACAGAATGCCCACCTTGTCCTGCTATCATGGCCTTTTCAGACACTGCTCCTGCCACTCCAAAACACCTTCCCCCAGGGACTTACACCCTTAATAGAAGACAGTGACACACTGTCCTTGAGGTTCTACAACTATGAGTATGCCCTAGCCAACCGCATGGCACAGACCTGTCGGGGACTCCTACTCCACAGCAGAGTGGCACTTCAGAGACATAGCCCTACAGATACACAAGACATCAGATATAATCACAAACCTCCACAGGTTCATGGCACAGGAATGTGTTACAAATGGCCACCCCAGTCTCCTTTCCAGATGACCTTTAACTTTCTTTTAAAAAAAATTTTTTTTTATTATTTATTTATTTTTGTATGTGTATGAATGTACTGTCTGCATGCAGGTCTGTGCACCCGTGTCGTGCAATGCCGCGGAGGTCAGAAGAGGGTCTCGGATTCCCCTGGAACTGGAGTTCTCCTGGAATTGGAGTTACAGACGGTTCTTAGCCGCCATGTGGGTGCTGGGGATCGAACCCGGGTCCTCTGCAAGAGCGTCGGTGCTCTTAACCGCTAGGCTATCTCTCCAGCCCCAACCTTTAACTTTCTATACACCCATGCCTTCTCTACTGTAACTGACACATTGTGTGTGTGGATTCCCTGTCCCAGTGTCCCTTTTGGGGGACTGTGGGAGTGGCAAAAGTGGCATCAGTCCGCAGAAGAGATTGGGGTGGAAGAGGGTGTTCTTCCTAGCCTCCCTCAAAACATTAAATTATGCCAGGCTAGTGTGGTCTCAACTCCAACACAGCTAGGTCAGGAAAGCCTAAATCTAGACGAAGGGTGGCCCCTGGTGGTCACATGTGGTTTCTGCACTGATCCTTAGGGGCATGATTGTGTGCCTAATTGCAGAACCCCAGGGAGAGATGATATGCCCAGGCTCAGCACAGAGATGAGAATCAATAAGTGAGACACCAGACCTAGAACTCAGAGCCTATGTAATCCATGTCCCAGAATTCATGATCACAGTCGAGGTTCAGGGGTCAGGAATGTGGCTCAGCAGTAGAGCACTTATCTAGTATGTGCAATGTCCTGGTTTTAATTTCCAGTACCAGAAAGAAAACAATAAAAGACTCTAGATTCCAATGGTACTGAGATCTAGAAATCTGGTGGCCAAGAATGCAGGACCCCAAATCTAAAACCTCAGATTCATATTCCCAAACTCAGAATCCAAAAATCTATATCCCACCAGGCTTAGTGATACACACCTTTAATCCCAGCACTCAGGACACAGAGACAAGTGGATGTCTCTAAGTTAGAGGCCAGCCTGGTCTGCATAGTGACTTTGAGGCAAGTCAGGGCTACATAATGAGACCTGTCTCAAAAACAAAGTGAGGTGGTGAAGAGTTGGCTCTGTGATGAAGAACACTGGATGTTCTTTCAGAGGATCCAGGTTCAGTGCCTAGTGCCCACAATCATCTATAACTGCAGTTTTAGGGTATCCAACACCCTCTTCTGGCCTCTGTGGGCAATGCACACACACAGCACACATACATACACACAGGAAGACACTCATACAAATAACATAGAAAACAAAAAATCTAGATCCCATTGTTCAGAATTGGAATGTTGGGCTGAAAATCCAGCTCTGAGAACAGAGAAACCAAAAGCCAGCCTGCAAGATCCAGAGCCCTAGAGCTTTGTCAGAGCTCTCGGGATCAAAGCTGCACAATCGGGGCTGGTGAGAGCAGGAGCAGATTGAAGGGGTGGATGAAATCCGGGGTGAGTGCGTATGGCCTCTGCCAGATACAGCTCCTTCACACACACACACACACACACACACACACTCAAATGCTAAAGGATCTCAAACATGTGGATGCATCCCCCACTGTACATACAGCCTGTGACTGTACAACCACCTTCTGAGGCACACCCACAATCACACACTCAGGGACACACACACAAGAGTACTCATACGTCATCCAAAGGCAAATGAAGCCTCCACCATTCCGCTCCCAGCATGCAGGCAGACACATGCTTACCTGGGCACCCATACAGTGTGGCAGCCATTTTTCCTCCTGTCCCACCACCCCACCAAACTCTCAGACATCTGGTCACCACACAGAGACAAACCCCAATCCTATGCCCAGACACACTGGGGAAGAATTGTTAAGGAAGCTGTGATGAAGGTCTGCATACTCATATGTGCACACATAACACATGTGCGTGCGTGCGTACACACACACACGCACGCACCTCCCAGTGCAGAGAAGCTTCATGCCTTGGCAACCACAGGGCCCCTGGGAACTGAACTCCAGGGATGGGGCTTACCATGCACCCCCTTACCCACCCCAGCCCTCCCCTGCCTGGCCGGCTGGCAGGGCTTTAATACAGATGCCAAACTCATAATTGTAACTGAGGGTGACAGGGTCACCTTGAGCCCCAGATGCTCGCACGGTGACAGATGGCGTTGGCAAACCTGATTAGCGGCCCCCTGTGCCAGAGCCTGTGGCACCTGCCTCCCCCACCCCTCCCCCGCTCCCCCCAGTACTCATTACCCACCCATTACTGGGCCTGAGGGCCGAGATGGGGGCTGCCTGGCACTGCCCGGGAGGGGGCCGGGACTCTGGCACACCCCCACCCCGGCACCAAGGTTCCCAGCTGGCTCCCCTGGCTGGCAGGAGGTGAGCACAGCTGAGGTGGGGGATGCAGGCATCTCGTGCCCGCCAGAAAGGGGGTGCCAGAGCTAAGCTGCCAGCTTGGACACTGCATGAGGTTTATCACCAAGCTCTGGAAACAGGAGGGAGGGCGCCCCCTCCACCCAGGGCCCCGTGACCCTCCCCTCCAGGAAGTTCTTGGGAGCTGGCGGCCAGACAGGTTCCCACCCCTCTCAGTTCAGGCTTTCGAAGTCAGAGGTCGCAGCTTCCACACCCTGTTGACCCATCTGTTTCCTCATGGGGGGCGCTCCTGCTCCCCTCACCTGGAGTCTTCCTTCCTGAAGCAGGAAGAGGCCCGAGGGGGGGGGCCCTGGCCCGCTCCCTCCACCCTGCGCTCCGGGGGGCATTTGGAGGCGACGCTGACAGCGCCACATGTCCCTGAGTCTCTGCCAGACGGGCCCATCTGCCAGCGTCCTGGTTCCAGCCGCCCAGAGCCAGGCCGCTCTCGCCACCGCACACCCTGCCCCCCAGCTGGGGACAGAGCCCCCCACCTAGAGAAGCCTAGTCATAGGGACAAACACGCACAGCTGGGCTTGGCCAACCTTTATAGTTCCCCTGGAATGCCAGGCCGGGCGTGGGGCTGCTGTGAGGACTCATGTGGGGACAATAAGGGAAACCCTAGCCACCGTCGTCGATGGGAGAAGCAGCTGGAGACACGTGGGGCCCGCCCTGCTTTCCCAGCAGCTGCTTCTGCCTTTGTGTATGTGTGTGTCCCTATAACGGGGTCATCGCTGAGTGTCCGGGTGCGTATTACTACTGTCTGTCTTCCCAGCAGCTGGGGGAGCTTCTGGCTCCGGGAGCAAGGCGCAGTGCCCCTAAGTGGCAGAGAGCCGAACCCCAGTCTAGGGGCGGGGCTCGGAAGGAGAGCTGTGCTACGCATGTGCTGGGTTCCATTCCTCAGCACTGAAAGGAGAGTAAGATCCAATCTCCCTGGCTGTGCCACCGACTGCGATGTGATCCTGAGGAATTAACTGTGCCTCAGCGGCGTCAGTTTCCTCATCTGTAAAAGGCCTGATGTGAAATTCTACTGAGGACTGATTCTTGAGGAAGTGAGTTTGTACCTACGGAACGCTCTGCACAGAGCCCTACAAATCACACTGCAGCGACCCCTCCCCTCCCGCTAGGAATGGAACCAAGCGCTCCATGCTGTCTAAGCGAGTGTTCTCCTGCCGTCACACCCTAGCCCCGTGCTGTGACTATTACTAATCCAACCCTATAACTGGGGCGGTTTCTAGTGTCACTGGGAGCAAAGTGACCTTGTGGGCCTGTCCATCTGTCCCTTGCATCCCTGGTCTCTTGACCCCATGTACATCATCAAGTCGCGTCTTTCTCCTTGTCTCCTGCGTCTTTCTAAGGTTCCTGTCCTCATCATTTCTCCACGAAGCTCAGCTCACAGCTTCTGGCTGCATCGGCACCCCTGGATCAGCATGGTAGACGTCCTCACCCGTCGAGGGGAGGCTGGGCGGCCAGCTCCACACCACAGCACCACCGGCGTCCAGCGCTTGAGGGCGGGCACACAGCTGTTGCAGAGGACTAGTGGGCTGGGATCCAAGCCCGGAATGTAGAAGGATGTACAGTGGCCGAAGCAGAAGTGATTTCGGACACGGGCACTGGTGCAGCCAGGCCTGGACAGCACCTGGGAGCAGAGGCAGGGACAGTCAGTACAGTAGAATCTAGGGCTGGAGGGTGAGAATAAGCACCCACTTCCACTTCACCAGTTGAGGTGTGGATGATGAAGGCAGGCGGCCTTGGTTTCAATCTTGACTGCCATCTCCTAGCTGTTACTACAGGAAGTGACTCAGGAAAATACTTGTGGTTGCAAGCATGAGGACCAGATTCCCAGCACCCATGTAAAAGGATGCCGGTCCCTTGTAATCCCAGCAGTGGGGAGGGAGGTGGAGACAGAAGGGTGTCTGTGGTCTGGTGGTCAATCCAGCCTAGCTAAACTGGTAAGCCCCAGGTTTAGTGAAAGACCTTGTCAAAATAATAAGGCACAGAGTGATTAAGACATTGGATATCCTTGGGAGGCAGAGGCAGGAGGATCTTTGTGAGTTCAAGGCCAGCCTGGTCTAGAGCGAGTTCCAGGACAGCTGGGGTTACAGGGAGACCCTGTCTCGAAAAGACCAAAAAAAAAAAAAAATGACATTGGACATCAATGTCTGGCCTCCATATTCCATACACACATGCCCCAGCATATTACATGTACACCCCTCCCCAATCAAACTAAGAAGCTGGGCCTGGTGATACACACTATAAATCACAGCCACTCAGGAGATTAAGACAGGAGGATGGATCATGCTGGGCATGGTGGCCCACACCTTTAATTCTAGCACTTGGGAGGCAGAGGCAGGCGGATCTCTGTGAGTTCAAGGCCAGCCTGGTCTATAGAGTGAGTTCCAGGCCAGCTGGGGCTATAGGGAGACCCTGTCTAAAAAAAAAAAAAAGTAAAGGTGCTGGAGAGATGGCTTATCAGTTAAGAGCACTTCTTAACTGAAGAGGTTCCCAGCACCCATATGGTGGCTAACAACTGATTGTAACTCCAGTTCCAGGGATTCTGATGGTTTCTTCTGGCCTCTGAGGGCACTGCATGACATGGTGCACTTCTATACATGTAGGCAAAACAAGCATTTGTACATATAAAACTAAATAAATAAAGGGTCTGGAAAGATGGCTCTGTGGTTGAGCACTTGCTGCTGTTGCACAGGACCTGGGTTCAGCTCCTAGCACCACATGGCTACTCACAGCTGCCAGTAACTCCTGCTCCAGGGGATCTGATGCCCTCTTCTGGTTTCCATGAGCATCCTTCATGGACATGCACAGACATAAACACGTACACATAAATAAAAATCTTCAATAAGCCGAGCGTGGTGGAACACACCTTTATTTTTAATTTTTATTTAATTTTTTTTTTTTTTTGGTATTTTTGAGACAGGGTCTCCCTGTAGCCCCAGCTGTCCTGGAACTCACTCTGTAGACCAGGCTGGCCTTGAACTCACAAAGATCTGCCTGCCTCTGCCTCCCAAGTGCTAGGATTAAAGGCGTGCGCCACCACACCCGGCTAATTTTTATGTGTATGAGTGTATTGTCTGCATGTAGGTTTGTGCACCCGTGTCATGCAATGCCGTGGAGGTCAGAAGAGGGTGTCAGATTCCCTGGGAACTGGAGTTAAAGATGGTTCTTAGCCACCATGTGGGTGCTGGGAATCGAACCTGGGTCCTCTGCAAGAGCAGTCTCTCCAGCCCCAGCACACGCCTTTAATCCCAGCACTCGGGAGCCAGAGGCAGGTGGATCTCTGTGAGTTCAAGGCTAGCCTGGTCTACAGAGTGAGTTCCAGGCTAGCTGGGGCTAGAGGGAGACACTGTCTCAAAAAGACCAAAAAAAAAACAACCAAAAAACAAAAAACAAAAAAAACAAACCCCAAACCAACCAACCATATTTAATTGAATATAAGGGGCTTAAGAGATGGCTCAGCACTTAAGAGCACTTAGTCTTCCAGAAGACTCCAATTAGGTTCCCAATGCAGACATGGAAGCTCTGTAGCCCTCACTACACATCAAGTACACATACATCCAGGCAAAACACACATATATTTAAAAATAAAAACAGCCAGGTGTGGTGGTGCATGCTTTTAATCCTAGCACTTGGGAGGCAGAGACAGGCGGATCTCTGTGAGTTCAAAGTCAGCCTGGTCTACCAGTCCAGGCTAGCTGGGACTTAAAGGGAGCCCCTGTCTCAAAAATACAAAATAATAATAATAATAATAATAATAATATAATAATAATAAAACAAAACTAGGACTGGTCAGATGGCTCAGTGACTAAAGATGCTTATTGCCAAGTCTGATAACCTGAGTTCAGTCCCCAGAACCCACACACTGAAGCGGGAGAACCAACTCCCACAAGTTGTCCTTGGACCACCACACTTGTGCCATGCACATTCATGCTAACAAACACACAAATGTAGTAAAACTAAAAATCGAAAGGGGAAAGAAACCACTTGAAACTCTGTATTTTTGTTTTGTTTACTTTTGAGATAGGGTCTCATACTGCCTGGAATGACCCTAAACTAACTACAGCAGAGACTGGCCCTGAACTCCTATCCCTTTGCCTCCTCAGCCTTCCATGTTTTGGGATTACAGCAGTCTTCCACCACACATGCCCAAGGCCCTGGGTTCCACCCCAGCAGCAGGAGAAAAGAAAAACCCCCTCGTGCTGGCCCCAGCTAAACTCTGTCCTCCTTGTGATGCTGAGGCTATATTTCCAGGTTAGGAAACTGAGGATTGGTGAAGAGCTTTGCCTAAGACCTCACAGCTACAAGGAGGCTGCCAACCTATAGCAGGTCTTACGCCCTCTAGGGTAGGCAGCTCTAGAAAGAGCTAGACTCCCAGCCAGGGTCCCTTCTGCTCTGTGTAGCTATAACAGGACAGGGTAATAAGTGGCAGGTGGCAACAGAAGCAGGACCTGGAGGGGCATTGTGTAATTCCAGGATTCAGAAGCAGGGAATTACAAATTCCAGGCTGCCCTGGACTTCTTAGAGAGACTTTGTGTTTTTGTTTTTTGTTTTGTTGTTTTTTAAGGGGGGGGGCTGAAGAGATGGCTCAGCAGTTAAGAGCACTGCCTGCTCTTGCACAGGACCTGGGAATGAAACCCAGGTGGCTAACAACCATCTGTAACTCCAGTTCCAGGGGATCCAATGTCCTCTTCTGACCTCTGTGGATATTGTGTGACACAGGTCCACTTACACACATGCACACAATACACTAATATACACAAAATTAAATAAAAAATTAAAGAAAAGAAAGCCAAGAGTGGGGCAAATCTTTAATTCCAGCATTAGACAGATGGATCTCTGTGAGGCTGAAACAACCTTGAAGCTACAGGGAGATGAAAGAAAGAAAGAAAGAAAGAAAGAAAGAAAGAAAGAAAGAAAGAAAGAAAGAAAGAAAGGAAGGAAGGAAGGAAGGAAGGAAGGAAGGAAGGAAGGAAGGAAGGAAGGAAGGT
>VZQC01008984.1:4763-71249 GCA_009823505.1 Rhizomys pruinosus | reverse complement strand
GACCACATCTGGTTTAAGCAGTAGGATGGGTGAATAGGATGGGTTGAAGGAGTTCCTCTTCTGAGTGTTTGGACAGACTGCCAGCTGAGCTTGGCATGGCAATATTCAAGCTCCCAGCGTCCGCTATCGCTAGAGGAATACCTTCCTCCCTGTCCCTCCTGGGTCCCCCCCCCCTTCCCCATTGCTTCTTTGACTCTGTGCCTCTCCCCCCCTTTCCTTCCTCCCCCCTTCTTCCCTCCCCCCCCCTTTTTTTCTTCTCCCCTTTTCTTTCTTTCTTTTCTTTTTCCCCTTTTTTTCTTTCTTTCCCCCCCCCCTTCTTTTTGATTCAGATTTTCCCAGACAGACTCTTATGATTCCATTGTTCTTTCCTTCACTTTTCATATCCCCCCTTTACTTCTTTTTCTCTAACACGATGTTCGTCGAGCACGCCTTGCAATCCCAGAGCACTTAGGAGGTTGAAGAAAGAATAAATGAAGATAGAAAAAGAACACAAAGAGGGATCAGCGGGTGGCTGGAGAGGATGGCCCTCTAGCGGTAATGATGCGCCACAGACCATTCTTTTACAGAAGGGACCTGTCGGCTTCTATCCCAGCACCCACATGGCAGCTTGAGAACCGAACCGTCTTGTAACTACAATTCCCAGGAAGACCTCCAGTTCCCCGGGGAATCTGAGACCCTCTTCTGACCTCCGCGGCATTGCACGACACGGGTGGCACAAACCTACATGCAAAAAAAAAAAAAAAAAAAATACACATACAAAAAAAAAAAAAAAAAAAAAAAAAAAAAGAGAATCAGAACTTCAAGATTGTTCTCCACTACATAGTGAGTTTGAGGTCAACATGGCTACATGAGACCGTTTCAAAAAACCAAAAACTAGCCAGGCATGGTGGCACACGCCTTTAATCCCAACACTCGGGAGGCAGAGGCAGGCGGATCTTTGTGAGTTCAAGGCCAGCCTGGTCTACAGAGTGAGTTCCAGGACAGCTGGGGCTACAGGGAGACCCTGTCTCAAAAAGACAAAAAAAAAAAAGACAAAACAGGGAGATGAATTTGAAAATAATACCAGCTGTTTTTATGACTACAGCCCTGTAATATAGTTCGAAGTCTGGTATAGTAATACCCCCCTGCATTGCTCTTTTTGCTCAGGGTTGCTTTGGCTATCTGGAGTCTTTTGTTTTTCCATATGAATTTTAGGATTTTTTTCCTAAGTCTGTGAAGAAACTCATGGGGATTTTAATTGGGATTGCATTGAATCTGTATATTACTTTGCCTTAAGGACAAAAATTTCTGCCCCATTTGCAAGGGAGAAAATCAAGGCTCAAATGCATTTAGGTGGAGGGTTCTGGACTTGAATGCAAACCTGTCTAGAGCCCCAGCCATGCTCTGTGTGATGCTGAGGACCCTCCCTCCCCAAGTGCACACGCTCACCTGAATGAAGGGTACAGCCTTACAAGTCTCCTGGGTCACTTCCCGAGCGTCCAAGGGCAGAGACACACCAGTAGCCACTTCCTGCCCTCCCTTCAGCCCACCTGTTCCTTGCTCCCTGCTTTGCAGGCCTAGGAAGGCCTTCCAGCTGCCCAGGGCAGAAGTAGGTACCAGAGGATCTTGGATCCAGCTCTGATTGGTGGCAGCCCAAGACTGAGCAGAGGGAGCAGGACCCCCAGGCCTTCCTAAGCCTGTAGGCAGCAAGGCCCCGCTGAGCAGGCCTAGCAGTGTGGTTAGCTGGCCATGGAACATCATTTGGCTATGCAGCTGTCTGTCTGAAAGTGGGCTCAGGGGCCTGAACAATGGGCCCTGCTGTCTAGAGTGTGGAGTCTGGGCCCTCAGGGACCTGCTTTTAACCACTGTCCCCTCCTGGGCAGCCTGAAAGGTGGCTCTGGGAGCTCTCAGCAGGGAAGGAGAAGAAAGCAGACCTGGCCAATCCCACAGCTCCTCCCAGCTTGTTGGGGGCCACATGGGGTCTGGCCTTCTGTGTGGGAACCATGGAAATCAAACAAGGCAGATCTAGGGACAGTGGCTGAAGGGCAGTGGCTGGACCCCTAGAAAGCTGCCTTTCTAGTCCTGGACACCCATTTATCCACTGGGCAACATCATACTCTGCATAAGAACTCTTGGGTTTCAAGCTCAGTGCTGCAGTTCCTTGGCTGTGCCTCCCCAAACTAGCCACTCTGGGGTTCAGCTTCCTCTTCTGTAATATGTATCATATACATCTTATATAATATCCAACCTCAATTCTATTGTTTAACAGTCTCTACTTCAGAGGTGGTACTTAGGACTTAAGAGGACCTTAAACCAGATGTTGCTACATAGTAGCCTCACAAACTCCTGGATTTTGTTTTGTTGTTTTCCTTCTTGCTCTGAGGACAGAATTCTTACAAATGATAAGCAGGAGCTCTAGCACTGAGCCATAACCCCAGACAACAATGATTAACATTACTACTACTAATGTATTTTCTTTTTTTTGTTGTTTTTTGTTTTTTGAGACAGGGTCTCCCTTTAGTCCCACCTGGCCTGGAGCTCGCTATGTAGATCAGGCTGGCCTTGAACTCACAGAGATCCACCTGCCTCTGCCTCCTGAGTGCTGGCTCTTATGCCTTTTTTAAATTGGGGATAGGAGGTTGAGGCAGGGAAACAGGATCTCCTTACTTAGCTCAGGCTGGCCTTGATATTGTGATTCTTCCACCTCAGCCTCCTGAGTGCAGGGATTACAGGTTTGTGCACTACTCCTAGGCCAATAATTCCAGCAGATGGGAGGTGGAGGCAGGAGTATCAGTTCACCAGGCGTGGTGGCGCATGCCTTTAATCCTAGCATTTGAGAGGCAGAGGCAGGCGGATCTCTGTGAGTTCAAGGCCAACCTAGTCTACGTAGCCAGTTCCAGAACAGTTGAGACTAAAGGGAGACCCTGTCTCAAAAAGACCAAAAAAATAAATAAAATTTTATTGGGCTGGAGAGATGGCTCAGCGTTTAAGAGCACCGACTCCTCTTGCAGAGGACCCAGGTTTGATTCCCAAACCCACGTGGTGGCTAAGAACCGTCTTTAACTCCAGTTCCAGGGGGTATCCGACACCCTCTTCTGACCTCCACAGCATCGCACGACACGGGTGGACCTACCTACATGCAGGCAGTACAGTCATACACATAAAATAATAAACTAAAAAAAAGGAGTATCAAGAGTTCAAGGCCATTCTGGGCTACAGTATGCCTGTTTTTTGTTTGTTTGTTTGTTTTTGTCTTTTCGAGACAGGGTCTCCCTGTAGCCCCAGCTGTCCTGGAACTCCCTCTGTAGACCAGGCTGGCCTTGAACTCACAAAGATTCACCTGCCTCTGCCTCCCAAGTGTTAGGATTAAAGGTGTGCGCCACCACGCCCGGCTCACAGTATGCCTGTTTTAAAAAGAATGAAAGCCCAGGGGCTGGAGACATGGCCTAGCGGTTAAGAGCGCCGACCTCTCTTACAGAGGACCCGGGTTCGATCCCCAGCACCCACATGGCGGCTGAGAACCATCTGTAACTCCAATTCCAGGAGAACTCCAGTTCCAGGGGAATCCGATACCTTCTTCTGACCTCCACGGCATTGCACGACACGGGTGCACAAACTTGCATGCAGACAGTACATTCATGCACATGCATAAATAAATAAAATTAAAAAAAAAAAAAAGAATGAAAGCCCAGTGTGGTGGTGCACACCTTCTGCAGAGGCAGATGGATCTCTGTGAGTTCAAGGCCAGCCTGGTCTATAAAGTGAGTTTCCAGGTCAGCTAGGGCTACAGGGAGACCCTGTCTCAGAAACACCAAAAAAAAAAAAAAAACTAGGAGACATGTGGCTGAAAGGACACGTGGACTGGACCCTGTTGGAAGAAAGCGAGTACAGGTAAAAGTAGGCCCACACTAGTGAACATCCATAGAGAAGCTGCCTTTTTTCTAGTTCGCTTGAACACCGCCTTTATTATCCACTGGGCAACATCAAATACTCTTATGCATTTAAGAACTTCTTGGGATTCAAGCTCAGTGCTGCAGTTCCTTGGCTGTGCCTCCCCAAACTAGCCACTCTGGGGTTCAGCTTCCTCTTTCTGGTACATATGTACACTAATACTATCTTAATTAATATTCGCAGACGCTACATTCATATCGTTTAACCAGTCTCTACTTCAGCAGGTGGTACGAAGACATATATACTTAAATTGGACACACCTCTAAGAATAGTTTTTCTGCTCTAAAAGAATATTGTTGTGCCACTCACTCTAACGCCTGTATTTTTTGGTGATCTTTATTGATCCTTTCTACACAGTTGCTACTCATGAGTAGACAGAAGATTAACATAAAATGAGTGTGGGCTCTAGCACTGGTAATGGATCCTCAACCTACACTCGGTGAGTAGAGCACTACTGTCGATTCCACTGTCAAGTATTTATGCTGAGAGGGAAGATGCTATGGAGGACACAGGGTACTGCCCTTTAGATCACTACCATGGGCGCCTGGATCGGTCGCTGTATGTACGAACTATATCGCTGCGAAGTTTAGTACACGCAGCGCGAGCAGGATGTCTACCGGCGCTTCTGTCTGTTGCGCAGGGTCGCTGTTGTGGATAGTCTGTGTGGCTGGGCGTATATCAGTAGTGATCTACGCCGCGTATCTGGCTATATATAGATATGTTATAGGGGATCGCCGCGCTGCCGCTCGCATATATAGATATATATGTGAAGGGGATAGGGAAGGTTGAGGCAGGGAAACAGGATTCCTTACTGTAGCTCAGGCTGGCTTGGATTTGGTGATTCTTCCAACCTCAGCCTCCTGAGTGGGCAGGGATTACAGGTTTGTGCACTACTCCTAGGCCAATAATTCCAGCAGATGGAGGTGGAGGCAGGAGTATCAGTTCACCAGGCGTGGGTGGCGCATGCCTTTAATCCTAGCGGATGTGGAGATAGGCAGAGGCAGGCGATCCTGTGTGAGTTAGGCCAACCTAGTCTACGTAGCCAGTTCCAGAACAGTTGAGACTAAAGGAGACCTCTGCTCTCAAAAGACCAAAAAAATAAATAAAATTTTATTGGGCTGGAGAGATGGCTCAGCGTTTAAGAGCACCGACTCTCTTTGCAGAGGACCCAGGTTTGATTCCCAAACCCACGTGGTGGCTAAGAACCGTCTTAACTCCAGTTCCAGGGGGTATCCGACACCCTCTTCTTGACTCTCAGGCATCGCAACGACACGTGGTGACCTACCTTACTGCAGGCAGTACAGTCAATACACATAAAATAATAAACTAAAAAAAGGGAGTATCAAGAGTTCAAGGCCATTCTGGGCTACAGTATGCCTGTTTTTTGTTTGTTTGTTTGTTTTTGTCTTTTCGAGACAGGGTCTCCCTGTGCCCCAGCTGTCCTGGAAACTCCCTCTGTAGACCAGGCTGGCCTTGAACTCACAAAGATTCACCTGCCTCTGCCTCCCAAGTGTTAGGATTAAAGGTGTGCGCCACCACGCCCGGCTCACAGTATGCCTGTTTTAAAAAGAATGAAAGCCCAGGGGCTGGAGACATGGCCTAGCGGTTAAGAGCGCCGCCTCTCTTACAGAGGACCCGGGTTCGATCCCCAGCACCCACATGGCGGCTGAGAACCATCTGTAACTCCAATTCCAGGAGAACTCCAGTTCCAGGGGAATCCGATACCTTCTTCTGACCTCCACGGCATTGCACGACACGGGGCACAAACTGCATGGCAGACAGTACATTCATGCACATGCATAAATAAATAAAATTAAAAAAAAAAAAGAATGAAAGCCAGTGTGGTGTTGCACACCTTCTGCAGAGCAGATGGATCTCTGTGAGTTCAAGGCCAGCCTGTCTATAAAGTGAGTTCCAGGTCAGCTAGGGCTACAGGGAGACCCTGTCTCAGAAACACCAAAAAAAAAAAAAAAAACAAAGCAAGAAAAAAAAAAAAAAAGCCCAGCGTGGTGGCACACACCTTCCTTCAATCCCAGCACTTGGGAGACGGAGGGTAATCACTGTCCAGTTCCAGGCCAGTCAGTTACACAGTAAGAACCTGTCCCTAAACAATAAAAGAATTTAAATGAAATGTGCTTCTGAGACACCATGTTTTCTGTCCCCAGGGTGGTCAGGGAAGGTCTCCTGGGAATGTGACATTTTTGCAAAGATCTAAGACAGAGTTGGAGGCTGTGGGAACAGCGCGGTGGGAAATACTCAAAAGAAGTGCGAACCACGTCTCAGGCTTTGGGGTCCTAGAGGTGCCTGGTGTGGGCGGGTGTCCAGCGTGCATCTCACACCCAGGTGAGAGGAGGAGAAGCTGCAGTACCGTGAGAAGCTGCAAGCCAGGTCCTTCCCGCAGCGTGCTTGCCCTCTGGCGGCGACTCCAGGGACTGTGCGGACGCCGCGCTCGAGACACCAGCTTCCCTGGTGCCAAGTGTATTAAGTCCTGTCAGCCCTGCTCTCCCAAAGAGTGCAGCACCCTTGACCCTTTCCTCCCACCTCTGCCCCCAGTTTTATGCTGCAGCCAGTCTGGTCCAAGCAGTCTATCCAGAATTATTCCACTTCCTACTCCCAGCCCACTTCTTAATACCCCATTCTGGATGCAGTGCCCATCTCCCATTTGGATGAGAACACTCACCTCAGTTTTTTCTCTTGCTCCTCACGGTCTATTTCCCACACTGCCGCCGGACGGCGACTAGAGTACCTCAGTCAGATCGGTGCCCTCTTCACTCAAAACTCCCCATGGCTCTCATCATCCTCCTGATGCAGGTTGAAGACCTTTCTGAGGCGTACCAGATCCTGCACCCAGAAATCCCGTCTTCCTGCCCTTTCCCCACTATCCCATTCTCTCCAACCACAGTGGCTCACCAGCTGTTTCCCAACTCCCCAGACTCCCACAATACCTTGCAGCTATGCTGAGAGCCTACTGTATCCACAGATGCTATATCCAAGGATTTAACCAATCTGCCTACTGTATCCACAGATGCCCCACCCAAGGATTCAACCAATCCTGGACTGAGGACTATGTAGGCTACAGCAATATGGAACATGCACACACTGTTCCCTAAACAATATATCCCATTAGGTCTTCTATATCACCTAGAGATGACTTAAAATAGGGTTTGTGTTAATAATGTGCCATCTTATTGAAGGGACCTGAGCACATCCTTCACAAATGTGTATTAAAGTCTATATGGAGGAACTGTAGCGATGGCTCAGAGGTTAAGACTGATCTTGAAGAGGACCCAAGTTCAATTCCCAGCACCTAGGTCAGCTGATTCACAACCATCTGATAACTCCAGCATCCAGGTGGCCCAACACCCTCTTCAGATCTCTGCTGGTGCTACACTCACAAACACATACAGACACCCACATATACACATCATTAAAATAAAAAAAGATCTGGGCTGGAGAGATAGCCTAGCAGTTAAGAGCGCCGACTGCTCTTGCAGAGGACCCGGGTTCGATCCCCAGCACCCACGTGGTGGCTAAGAACCGTCTGTAACTCCAATTCCAGGAGGACTCCAGTTCCAGGGGAATCTGAGACCCTCTTCTGACCTCCGCGGTATTGCACGACACAGGTGCACAGACCCACATGCAGACAGTACAAAAATACAAAAATACAAAAATAAATAAAAATTTAGGGGCTGGAGAGATGGCCTAGTGGTTAAGAGCGCCGACCGCTCTTACAGAGGACCCGGGTTCGATCCCCAGCACCCACATGGCGGCTGAGAGCCGTCTGAAACTCCAATTCCAGGAGAACTCCAGTTCCAGGGGAATCCGACACCCTCTTCTGACCTCCGCGGCATTGCACGACACAGGTGCACAAACCTGCATGCAGACAGTACATTCATACACATATCAGTAAGAATAAAGTTTAAAAAAAATTTTTTAAAATAAATAAAAATTTAAAAAAATTAAAAAAATAAAATAAAAAAGATCTTTTTTTAGACCGACTGGTGGTGACATGCCTTTAATCTTAGCACTTGGGAGACAGAGGCAGGCGGATCTCTGTGAGTTCAAGGCCAGCCTGGTCTACAGGGCAAGTTCCAGGACAGCTGGAGCTACAGGGAGACCCTGTCTCAAAAAAGACCCGCCCCCCACAGAAAGGCGTGGTGGCGCACGCCTTTAATGCTAGCACTTGGGAGGCAGAGGCAGGCAGATCTTTGTGAGTTCAAGGCCAGCCTGGTCTACAGAGTGAGTTCCAGGACAGCTTAGGTTACAGGGAGACCCTGTCTCGAAAAGACCAAAAGAAAAAAAAAAAAAAAAAGACCCCTCCCCAAAATACCTGTGGAAACTCTAAGTTTCAACTTGAAAATATCCCTGAAAAACTTCAGTAAGAATAAAAACCAGGTCTAGGGGACTGGAGAGATGGCCTAGCGGTTAAGAGCGCCAACCGCTCTTGCAGAGGACCCGGGTTCGATCCCAGCACCCACATGGCGGCCGAGCATCTGAAACTCCAATTCCAGGAGACCTCCAGTTCAAGGGGACCCGACACCCTCTTCTGACCTCCGCGGCGTTGCACGTTCACGGGTGCACAGACTTGCATGTGGACAATACATTCATACACATGGAAATAAAAAAAAAAAAAAAAAAAAAAAAAAAAAAACAGGTCTAGGCATGGAACTGCACACTTTTGATCTCAGCACTGCAAGGCAAAGGGTCTGTGAATTCCAGGCCAGCTGACCTAGTCTCAGAACAAAAAGGGAAAAAAAAGTAATTAAAATGTTTTAGTGCACGCCTTTAATCCTAGCACTTGGGAGGCAGAGGCAGGCGGATCTTTGTGAGTTCAAGGCCAGCCTGGTCTACAGAGTGAGTTCCAGGCCAGCTGGGGCTACAGGGAGACCCTGTCTCGAAAGACCAAAAAAAACAAAAAAAGAAGCACAAAGATTCAAAGCAATGAGCAAGATCAAGAAAAAAAAAAAAGATTTTTTATTTATTTTTGGTCTTTTTGAGACAGGGTCTCTCTGTAGCCCCAGCTGGCCTGGAACTCACTCTGTAGACCAGGCTGGCCTTGAACTCACAAGATCCGCCTGCCCTGCCTCCCAAGTGCTAGGATTAAAGGCATGCGCCACCATGCCCAGCCAAAAAAAGTATTTTTTTTTTAAAATTTTTTAAAAATTTTATTTATTTTTGTATGGATATGAATGTACTGTCTGCATGCAGGTCTGTGCACCTGTGTCATGCAGTGCCGCAGAGGTCAGAAGAGGCGTCGGATTCCCCTGGAACTGGAGTTAAAGATGGTTCTCAGCCACATGTGGGTGCTGGGGCTTGAACCCAGGTCCTCTGCAAGAGCAGTCAGCGCTCTTAACCACTAGGCCATCTCTCCAGCCACCCCCACAAAAAAAAAGTAAAATGAAAAGGGGCTGGAGAGATGCCT
Organism: Rhizomys pruinosus; assembly: GCA_009823505.1. Taxonomy (NCBI): domain Eukaryota; kingdom Metazoa; phylum Chordata; class Mammalia; order Rodentia; family Spalacidae; genus Rhizomys; species Rhizomys pruinosus. Next base: position 61,897 of record VZQC01008984.1, on the reverse strand, counting down.
CACTGGTTAAAGAGCACTATCTGCTATTGCAAAGGACTCAGGTTCAGTTCCCAGCATCCACATGACAACTAAAACCTTCTGTAAAAGCCAGTTCCCAGGGGATCCAATGCCCTCTTCTGGCCTCCTCAGGTATTACACAACATGGATGCACTCACATAAAAGCAGGCACACACACACATTAAATAAATGAATAAATTTTATGAACTGATGTGTTATCTACTGCGATGAGGCACATATAAATAATTTTTAAAAGGAAAAGGGGCTGGAGACTTGGCTCAGTCAGTTAAGACACACTGGCTGCTCTGCAGAGAACCCAAGTTGGATTCCTAGCACCCACATGGCAGCTAACAACTGTCCTAAACTGCAGTCCAGGGAAATCGATGCCCTCTTCTGACCTCTGCAGGTTTTGCATCCCATGAGTGCACTTAGATTCATGCAGGGAATATACTCATACATATAAAATTTTTTTTTTTTGGTGGCACACACTTTAATCCCATTACTTGGGGGGCAGAGGCTGGCAGACCTCTGTGAGTTCAAGGCAAGCCTAGCCTACATAGGGAGTTCAAGGTCATCCAGGGCTACATGAGACCCTGTCCTCAAAAAGACAAAAGAAAAAAAAACTAATAAATATTTTCAAAAAGGAAAAGACAAAAACCCAGAAAGTTCAGAACTGGTGCAGACATTCACCTTGCTGGGAAGGAGGGAAGATGGATACGCAACTGTTTATTCCACTGCTGGGGTCTCTATTGAGAAAAAGGATGGAAATGATCAGATAGAATGCAGGGAGTTAAGAGTCAACAAATATCAAAACTATTTCGGGGGCTGAGGATGTGGCTCTGAGTACAGTACTTGCTTTGCATGTGGCAGAGAAGGAGAATGATTGACTTCCTGTGAGTTTAAGGCAGGGGCACATTTTATCCTCTAAAACCACCACCGTCATTACTTTTTTTTTTTTTTTTTGGTGTTTTTGAGACAGGGCTCCCTTTAGTCCTAGCTGGCCTGGACTCGCTATGTAGACCAGGCTGGCCTTGAACTCACAGAGACCCACCTGCCTTTGCCTCCCAAAGTGCTAGCTAGGATTAAAGTGTGCACCACCACGCCCGGCGTCATTACTTTCTTATACAGAAGACTGGACTGGAGAAATCCTCAGTGAGTTAAAATGCTTATTGTATACGGGGCTGGAGAGATGGCCTAGCAGTCAAGAGCGCTGACTGCTCTTGCAGAGGACGCGGGGTTTGATCCCCAGCATCCATATGGCGCTGAGACCATCTTTAACTGCAGTTCCAGGGGAATCTGACAACCCTCTTCTGACCTCTGCGGCATTGCGCGACATGGGTGCACAAACCTACATGCAGACAGTAATTCATACACATAAAATAATAAATAAAATATTATATAAACAGGACCTGAATTCTTTTTTTTTTTTTTTTTTTTTTTTTTTTTTTTTTAGACAGGGTCTCCCTATAGCCCCAGCTGGCTTGGAACCCAGGCCTGGCTTAAAGACAGCTCTTAGCCACCTTGTGGGTGCTGGGAATTGAACACAGGTCCTCTGCAAGAGTAGTCGGCACTCTTAACTGCTGAGCCATCTCTCCAGCCCAGGACCTGAATTCTAATCTTTAGAATCTACCTCATGTAAAAAAACAGGAGCAGGGGCTGGAGAGATGGCCTAGCGGTTAAGAGTGCCAACTGCTCTTGCAGAGGACCCAGGTTCGAACCCCAGCACCCACATGGCGGCTGAGAACCGTCTTTAACTTCAGTTCCAGGGGAATCTGACACCTTCTTCTGACCTCCGCGGCATTGCAGGACATGGGTGCACAAACCTGCATGCAGACAGTACGTTCATACACATACAAAAGTAATAATAAAAAAAATTTTTTATTTTATTTTATTTTTTTTTCTTTGTTTTTTTGAGACAGGGTCTCCCTGTAGCCCCAGCTGACCTGGAACTCACTCTGTAGACCAGGCGGGCCTTAAACTCACAGAGATCCGCCTGCCTCTGCCTCCCAAGTGCTAGGATTAAAGGTGTGCGCCACCATGCCTGGCAATAAAATTTTTTTTAAAAAAAGAATACTAGTTTAAAAAACAAAAAACCAAGCAAACAAACAAACAAAACCAGGAGCAGTGGGGCGTAGTGGCGCACACTTTTAATCCCAGCACTCGGGGGCAGTGGATCTCTGTGAGTTTCAAGGCCAGCTTTGTCTACATAGGGAGTTCCAGGACAGTGGGACTGGAGAGACCCTACCGTCATAAAAAGACAGACAGACAGACAGACAGGGAGGGAGGGAGGGAAGGAGAAACCAGGGCAGCCGGGTCGTGGTGCGCACGCCTTTAAATCCTAGCACTCTTGGGAGCAGAGGCAGGCGGATCTTTGTGAGTTCAAGGCCAGCCTGGTCTACAGAGTGAGTCCAGGCCAGCTGGGCTACAGGGAGACCCTGTCTCGAAAAGACCAAAAAAAAAAAAAAAAAAAAAAAAACCAGGGGCAAACAGTTTAGGCCTATAAGTTCAAGCACTGAGCAGGTAGGAGAAGAAAGCTTGCTACCTGGCTAATCACTGAGTCAAGGTTCATGAGACCCTATCTCAAAAATAAGGTGGAGAAGGGATGGTGGGGTACACCTTTGACCACAGCACTACTTGGAAGGGCTACACAGTGAGTCTCTCCCCCTCTCTCTTCTCGCTCTCTCTCTCTCCTCTCTCTCTCCCTCCTTTCTCGTCTCCTCTCATCTCTCTCAGCACACAGCACACACACACACACAAGGTGGAGAATGATTGAGGAAGACACCTCCATTGACCCCCTAACTTCAAACCATGGACACACAGAGGCAAGCACATACACACACAAATACAGCCAACCCCCCCCATCATCCAAGGTTTATCAACTTCTTGACTTAAATATCCCAAATTGCAGCATTAAACAGAAATTTTCAAGAAAACTCCTAACTTTTGGACAGCTCAATGCTCTGAGTAGAATGAAAGCTCCCATTCTGTCTCTTTGCCTCACATCTTCATTGTATGTGCTACCTCCATGCCTTCCTTTTAGGCACCCAGGAGCCATCTTGGCTGTCACACATGCAGGATTCAGTACTATATGAATTCCTGGTACCCACAAGGGCCTTGGAACCATAGCAACTGCCATGGATAACGAGGGAGAGTATTCTTACATATTTATTATATTTCCATCTGTTGCTACCTTTTAGTTATTTGTTTGTTGTCACAGTCCTGAGAATTAAAACAGAGCATCACACATCCTAGGTCAAACCCTTCACAACTGAGCAAAACACCCAGTCCCTCACTGGGGATTCTAGGCAAATGTTCTAACCACCTAGAGTTCACCACCACAGGCCTCATGAATTCTTGCTTTTAAGCACAAAGTAATCTAGATCCTGGAAGATGGCTAAGGAAGTAAAGCACCTTGCCATACAAGCCTGGCAACCTGAGTTCCATGCCTGGAATTCATATAAAGGTGGAAGGACAATCCACAAAGTTGTCTTCGATTTCCACAGGTGTACACAGACACATACATATACACCCACACAGAGACACATGTAATAACACAAGTTGTTAAAAAAGCAGGGGTTGGGGGGCTGGGAGAGATGGCCTATGCGGTTGAGGGCGCGGACCGCCTCTTGCAGAGGACCTGGGTTCGCTCCCAGGCAACCCACATGGCGGCTGAGACCCCTCTTAAACTATTCCGGAGAACTCCAGTTCCAGGGGGAATCCGACACCCCATCTTCTTACCTCCGCGCACTGCACGACGCGGGTGACACAAACCTCATGCGACGTACACTCATACACATACAAAAATAAATAAAATTAATTAAAAAAAAAAAAAAAAAAAAAAAAAGCAGGGGTTGGCAGGGCTGGCGGTGCACGCCTTTAATCCTAGCACTTGGGAGGCAGAGGCAGGCGGATCTTTGTGAGTTCAAGGCCGCCTGGACTACAGAGCGAGCTCTCATAGTACTGGTACTAAAGGAGACCCTGTCTCAAAATACCAAAAAAAAGTTTATGTATAATGTTGTGTGGGGGGGGTCAGAGGACAACTTTGTAGATCTGTTCTTTCTTTCCATCACGTGGGTTCTGGATCAAATTCAGGCTGTCTGGTTTCAAGGCAGGAGCTTTTACATACTAAGTTCGTCCTAAGGGCCCTGTCTCTTGATGTTTATGTGAACTATTATGGAGATTCAAGTCAGTACAGGATAAAAGACAAAAACATCTGGCATGGGTGTGGTGGCCACACGCCTTTTAATCCTAGCACTTGGGAGGTAGAGGCAGGCGGATCTTTGTGAGTTCCAAGGCCGCGCCTAGTCTACAAAGCGAGTTTCAGGACAAGCTGGGGCTACAGGGAGACCTCTGTCTCAAAAAGACCAAAAATAAGTAAATAAATAAATATATAATATATAAATTATTTAATTTTATTATAATGTATTATTTAAAATTTAAAACATTAAAGCCAAGCATGGTGGTGCTCGCCTTTAATCCCAGTACTCAGGAGGCAGAAGCTGGCGGATCTCTGTGAGTTCAAGCTAGCCTGGTCTACATAGTGAGTTCCAGGTCAGGTGGGGCTACAGGGAGACCCTGTCTCAAAAAGACCAAAAAAAAAAAAAAAAAAAAAAAAAAAAAATCTAGATTTCAGAACTAAAAATTAAAATGCTAACTTACATATACATAAAATATGGTACAATATTTTAAGCCAGATGTGGCGGCTCAGTTTTTTGTTGTCTCCTCAGGAGGCTGAGCCAGGATTGCAACAAGTTCAAAGCTATTTCTGGTTACATAGTAAATTCCAGGCTGGAGTGCTATCCTTCTTCCAAAACCCAAAATAAGGGCTTTGAGAGGGTTCAGCGGACAAAGGCGCTTGCCTATTAGCCTGACGACTAGAGTTCGATCTCAGAAGTCCACTGCAGGTTGTTCCCTAACCTCCACACATGCCTACTGTGGCACGCCCACGTCCCTCCCCCCAAATATGTTTTAAAAAATTAAAATGAAACATAAGATGTTATTTTAACAACTGCGTCCCTGAAATGCTCAGTGCCCCTAATGGCCAGCCCTTCTGCGACAGACCCGAGGCCCCCAGGGCGCCTGGAGCACAGGCAGTGCGGTGGCCAGCCCTCCAGCTGCGAGGACCCACGGTCAAGATGGCGGCGCCCGTATGGCAGGTTCGAGGTCTCCTGGAACTAGCAGTGCCCCTAGGCTCCGGCTTCAGAGCCTACCGAGCGTCTCCACCCCCGCGCCGCGCCCCCGGACCCCAGTGGCCAGACCCAGAGAACCTCCTGACTCCTCGATGGCAGTTAGGGCCACGTTATGCAGCCAAACAGTTCGCGCGACACGGCGCCGCCTCCGGGGTAGCCCCCGGCTCCCTGTGGCCATCCCGGGAGCAGCTGCGCGAGCTCGAGGCCGAAGAGCGAGAGTGGTACCCGAGCTTGGCGACCATGCAAGAATCGCTGCGCACACAGCGGCAGGCAGAGGAAGCAAAACGTCAGGCCAGGTGCGTGTGTGCGGGCAAGGAACCCCTTGGCCTCAAGGCTGAACACATCCACTGGAGGCATGCCAGAACCCCGTGGTTTAATATACGTGCCCTATGTGGCTGCAAACTTAATGCTCCTCTTTCCTCTACCACTCTCAGCAGCCTTCACTTTTTACTTTGAAACAGGGTCTATTAACCAGAACTCCTGTTGCTCAGGCTGGCCTTGAAGTCCAACTAGGTTTGCTTCCCCAGTATACAGGCCTGTATCAGGCACAGCCTTAGTTGCAGATCTTTATAGCACTGATTGTGCAAGGCCCTGTCACAGGCACTAAGGATCCGCACAGCAGGGAACAAAACAGACGTTAAGATGATGACAGAAGAACCTTTAGAAAGACAAAACCAAGGCAAGAGTGCGTTCTGAAGGACATCTTCAGTTTGCCAGGCTTTGTATGTTTAAACAGAACCCTGGAAACTAAGACAAAGTTACCAGGAAATTTCAAGTGGGTCTTGAGGTTGAGCCATGTTTACTCGTGCACGCAGGTAATCCCAACATTCTGGAGCAGGGATGGTGATGGGGTAGACTTTGAGTTTGAGGCCAGCCTGGGCTGTATACAAGAGCCTATGTCAAAAAATTGGGTCAGTCCACGGCATTGCACGACACGGGTGCACAGACCTACATGCAGACAGTACATTCATATAAATAATAAATAAATAAATAAATAAATAAATAAATAAATAAAATAAATAAATTTTAAAAATTGATCAGATAGCCGGCGTGATGGTGCAGCTTTTAATCCTACACACTGGGAGGCAGAGGCAGGCGGATTCTTGTGAGTTCAAGGCCATCCTGGTCTACAGAGTGAGTTCCAGGACAGCTGGGGCTACAGGGAGACCCCATCTGGACAAGACCAAAAAAAAAAAAATTGTTAAGACGTATGCCTTTAATCTCACATTTGAGAGGCAGTAGCAGGCTGATCTATTTGAGAGCCAGCCTGGTCTACATAGTGCCAGTCCAATCTAGCCAGTGCTACATAGTAAAACTGTTCAAAAAAAAGAAAAAAGCAAGCCTGGAATTGTGCCTTAAGACTAGCCAGCAGGCTAGTGTGACTGGAGAATGGAAGTGAAGGAGTGATTGGTTCTGAAATACATACAGGGCAGAAGTCAAACATGGAGGCACATCTTAATGATTACATGTGAGGAAATGGAGGCAAGACCATAGGGACTACTGCATGATGACACTTCTGGCAGACAGTGGGTAGCAAGTAAACTGTGCTCTTGGTGTTTAACCTTGTCCTCCCATCAGTTTGGGAGAACAAGGAGACCACTTTTATTTTAGAGATGAAACTGAGGCCTCGGGAAGGCAAGTTAGTTGTCCAGAGTCATGAGGTGGTGAATGAGGGGAGCTGTGTCCCTAACTGGATGGTCCTGTCCTATCAAAGAGGCCTGGCTGGGCATGGTGGCACACGCCTTTAATCCTAGGCACTTGGGGAGGCAGAGGCAGGCGGAATCTTTGTGAGTTCAAGGCCAGCCTGGTCTACAGAGCGAATTCCAGGACAGCTGGGGCCTACCGGGAGACCCTGTCGGAAAAGACAAAAAGAAAAAAAAAAAATCCTAGCACTGTGAGAGGCAGAGGCAGGTGGATTCTTTGTGAGTTCAAGGCCGCCTGGTTCTACATAGTGAGTTCCAGGACGCCAGAGCTACAGGGAGACCCTGTCTCAAAAAGACCAAAAAAAAAAAGAGGGCCTGGTTCTTTGAGATTCATTTTCCTAATCCTCAAGATGGCGCTATGAGTGTTAAGTACAAATCACAGGCCTGGAGGGAAATATCCATGCAGTTGTTTCCATTCTTAACTTTGGGCCTGGCATACAGTGGGGCCAGTGAAGCCTGTGGAAGGCAGGAAGATGTCCATGGCATGAGGATGGTTTAACAGCTTGGTGAAATTCTTTGTTGACTTGGTTTGCTCCTCTCTGTCTGCCCTCCTCTGTAGGGAGCAGCATATCGCTGAGTGCATGGCCAAAATGCCACAGATGATCGAAAACTGGCAACAGCAGAAGCGGGAACGCTGGGAGAAGGCCCAGGCTGAGAAAGAGAGGAGGGCCCGGCTACAGGCTGAGGCCCAAGAGCGACTAGGCTATCATGTGGACCCAAGGAGTTCCCGCTTTCAGGAGCTATTACAAGACCTAGACAAGCAGCAGCGCAAGCGCCTCAAGGAGGAAAAGAAGAGACAGAAGAAAGAGGCACGAGCCACTGCCATGGCTGCAACTGAAGCCCAGGACCCAGCAACCTCTGCAGCACCTAGCTCCTGAGCTTTTCTCTCCCAATAAAGTCTGCTGCTGCCTGACAGCCCCTGTGCTCAGTTTCTCTCCTCAAAGAGTGCCTCTCTGGATCCCCTGGCTCATTTCCCAACACCCGGGGCTGTAGAATCCTCTACTGGGCTCTGTTCACACCTGGACACTAGGCCATTCCATGATCTGGGGCTTCAGGGAGAGAAAGGGGAATGGATGGGCAAATAATGGAGAAGCAGATGGCAGTGGAGAAAGCTGCTTCTGTTTACCAACATTAATCTCCAATAATTAGCCAGTTACTGGGGTGGGGTGGGGGGGTACAGCCAAACAGACTGCAAGATGGGGGAGAGGGGAGCACAGTCCAGGGTTTTACTGAGGCAAGAACCCAAGCTTCCAGGGGGAGTAGATACCTGCCCCTCCTCCCAACTACAGAATTCCCAGGCCCTTCCCGCTTCTCAGCATGTCCATGTCACCTGTGCCCAAAAACCCAGGTAAGCTGGTGTAGAAAGCCCCAGCAGGCATGTACCACTGCTAGGGCTCATTTTTTAAAACTTTATTCACTTCAAAACCTTTATCAGAGATATGGTTCTTTCCTGGGGTGGGGTGGCCTTGGCCTCCAGAGCTGATGTTACCTCTTCTCCAGGCTGGAAGCCAAGGCCAGACTGCAGAGAGGGCCTTGGGCCTCTTGGGCCTCACCCCAGATGGAAATATTTGGGCCACTCCAATGGATGATAAAAGTTTGGGGCTCCAGTTTCCCCTCATCCTAGAAGAGGGTGGGGGTGGAGGGGGTCCTTGGGGATCCTTTGGGGGATGGGGAAGCAAGCAGCCGCTTCTCCATCTGGCTGCATGGAGCTGGGACAGAGGCCAAGAGGGGCCCATCTGTCACCTCCTGGTACTGCCAGCAGCTTTGAGCAGGCTGGGCTCAGTAAGAGAATGGGGGACAGCTGTCTAGCCCAGGTCTTCTCAGACTGAGACGGGATGCAGGGGCCACTTTGTAAGAGTGGGAAGCTNGCCTTGAACTCACAGAGGTCTGCCAGCCTCTGCCCCCCAAGTAATGGGATTAAAGGTGTGTGCCACCATACCTGTCAAAAAAATGTTTATTTTATATGTATGAGTATATTCCCTGCATGAATCTAAGTGCACTCATGGGATGCAAAACCTGCAGAGGTCAGAAGAGGGCATCCGATTTCCCTGGACTGCAGTTTAGGACAGTTGTTAGCTGCCATGTGGGTGCTAGGAATCCAACTTGGGTTCTCTGCAAGAGCAGCCAGTGTTCTTAACTGCTGAGCCAAGTCTCCAGCCCCTTTTCCTTTTAAAAATTATTTATATGTGCCTCATCGCAGTAGATAACACATCAGTCTCATAAAATTTATTCATTTATTTAATGTGTGTGTGTTGCCTGCGTTTATGTGAGTGCATCCATGTTGTGTAATACCTGAGGAGGCCAGAAGAGGGCATTGGATCCCCCTGGAACTGGCTTTACAGAAGGTTGTTAGTTGTCATGTGGATGCTGGGAACTGAACCTAGGTCCTTTGCAATAGCAGATAGTGCTCTTAACCAGTGAGGCATCTCTCCAGCCCCTTTTTTCACTTTAAAAATACTTTTTGGGGGGGCTGGAGAGATGGCCTAGTGGTTAAGAGCGCTGACTGCTCTTGCAGAGGACCTGGGTTCAAGCCCCAGCACCCACATGGTGGCTGAGAACCATCTTTAACTCCAGTTCCAGGGGAATCCGACGCCCTCTTCTGACCTCTGCGGCACTGCATGACACAGGTGCACAGACCTGCATGCAGACAGTACATTCATATCCATACAAAAATAAATAAAATTTTAAAAAATTTAAAAAATAAAAATACTTTTTTGGCTGGGCATGGTGGCGCATGCCTTTAATCCTAGCACTTGGGAGGCAGAGGCAGGCGGATCTTTGTGAGTTCAAGGCCAGCCTGGTCTACAGAGTGAGTTCCAGGCCAGCTGGGGCTACAGGGAGACCCTGTCTCGAAAAGACCAAAAAAAACAAAAAAAAGAGCAACCAGAGTTCTTAAGCAATGAGCCAGCTTTCCAGACCCTACAAAAAAGTATTTTTATTTATTTTTGGTCTTTTTGAGACAGGGTCTCTCTGTAGCCCCAGCTGGCCTGGAACTCACTCTGTAGACCAGGCTGGCCTTGAACTCACAAAGATCCGCCTGCCTCTGCCTCCCAAGTGCTAGGATTAAAGGCATGCGCCACCATGCCCAGCCAAAAAAGTATTTTTATTTTTTAAATTTTTTAAAATTTTATTTATTTTTGTATGGATATGAATGTACTGTCTGCATGCAGGTCTGTGCACCTGTGTCATGCAGTGCCGCAGAGGTCAGAAGAGGGCGTCGGATTCCCCTGGAACTGGAGTTAAAGATGGTTCTCAGCCACCATGTGGGTGCTGGGGCTTGAACCCAGGTCCTCTGCAAGAGCAGTCAGCGCTCTTAACCACTAGGCCATCTCTCCAGCCCCCCCAAAAAGTATTTTTAAAGTGAAAAAAGGGGCTGGAGAGATGCCTCACTGGTTAAGAGCACTATCTGCTATTGCAAAGGACCTAGGTTCAGTTCCCAGCATCCACATGACAACTAACAACCTTCTGTAAAGCCAGTTCCAGGGGGATCCAATGCCCTCTTCTGGCCTCCTCAGGTATTACACAACATGGATGCACTCACATAAACGCAGGCAACACACACACATTAAATAAATGAATAAATTTTATGAGACTGATGTGTTATCTACTGCGATGAGGCACATATAAATAATTTTTAAAAGGAAAAGGGGCTGGAGACTTGGCTCAGCAGTTAAGAACACTGGCTGCTCTTGCAGAGAACCCAAGTTGGATTCCTAGCACCCACATGGCAGCTAACAACTGTCCTAAACTGCAGTCCAGGGAAATCGGATGCCCTCTTCTGACCTCTGCAGGTTTTGCATCCCATGAGTGCACTTAGATTCATGCAGGGAATATACTCATACATATAAAATAAACATTTTTTTGACAGGTATGGTGGCACACACCTTTAATCCCATTACTTGGGGGGCAGAGGCTGGCAGACCTCTGTGAGTTCAAGGCAAGCCTAGCCTACATAGGGAGTTCAAGGTCATCCAGGGCTACAGTGAGACCCTGTCTCAAAAAGACCAAAAAGAAAAAAAAAACTAATAAATATTTTTCAAAAAGGAAAAGACAAAAACCCAGAAAGTTCAGAACTGGTGCAGACATTCACCTTGCTGGGAAGGAGGGAAGATGGATACGCAACTGTTTATTCCACTGCTGGGGTCTCTATTGAGAAAAAGGATGGAAATGATCAGATAGAATGCAGGGAGTTAAGAGTCAAACTAAATAGTCAAAACTATTTCGGGGGCTGAGGATGTGGCTCTGAGTACAGTACTTGCTTTGCATGTGGCAGAGAAGGAGAATGATTGACTTCCTGTGAGTTTAAGGCAGGGGCACATTTTATCCTCTAAAACCACCACTGTCATTACTTTTTTTTTTTTTTTTGGTGTTTTTGAGACAGGGCTCCCTTTAGTCCTAGCTGGCCTGGAGCTCGCTATGTAGACCAGGCTGGCCTTGAACTCACAGAGACCCACCTGCCTTTGCCTCCCAAGTGCTAGCTAGGATTAAAGGTGTGCACCACCACGCCCGGCGTCATTACTTTCTTATACAGAAGACTGGACTGGAGAAATCCTCAGTGAGTTAAAATGCTTATTGTATACGGGGCTGGAGAGATGGCCTAGCAGTCAAGAGCGCTGACTGCTCTTGCAGAGGACCGGGGTTTGATCCCCAGCATCCATATGGCAGCTGAGAACCATCTTTAACTCCAGTTCCAGGGGAATCTGACACCCTCTTCTGACCTCTGCGGCATTGCACGACATGGGTGCACAAACCTACATGCAGACAGTACATTCATACACATAAAAATAAATAAATAAAATATTATATAAACATAAGGACCTGAATTCTTTTTTTTTTTTTTTTTTTTTTTTTTTTTTTTTTTTAGACAGGTCTCCCTAAAGCCCCAGCTGGCTTGGAACCCAGGCTCGGCTTAAAGACAGCTCTTAGCCACCTTGTGGTGCTGGGAATTGAACACAGGTCCTCTGCAAGAGTAGTCGGCACCTCTTAACTGCTGAGCCATCTCTCCACCCCAACCTGAATTCTCTAATCTTTAGAATCTACCTCATGTAAAAAAACAGGAGCAGGGGCTGGAGAGAGTGGCTCAGCGGTTAAGAGTGCCAACTGCTCTTGCAGAGGACCCAGGTTCGAACCCCAGCACCCACATGGCGGCTGAGAACCGTCTTTAACTTCAGTTCCAGGGGAATCTGACACCTTCTTCTGACCTCCGCGCATTGCAGACATGGTGCGCACAAACCTGCAATGCAGACAGTACGTTCATACACAATACAAAAGTAATAATAAAAAAAATTTTTTATTTTATTTTATTTTTTTTTCTTTGTTTTTTTTGAGACAGGGTCTCCCTGTAGCCCCAGCTGACCTGGAACTCACTCTGGTAGACCAGGCGTGGCCTTAAACTCACAGAGATCCGCCTGCCTCTGCCTCCCAAGTGCTAGGATTAAAGGTGTGCGCCACCATGCCTGGCAATAAAATTTTTTTTAAAAAAGAATACTAGTTTAAAAACAAAAAAACAAGCAAACAAACAAACAAAACCAGGAGCAGTGGGGCGTAGTGGCGCACACTTTTAATCCCAGCACTCGGGAGGCAGGTGGATCTCTGTGAGTTCAAGGCCAGCTTTGTCTACATAGGGAGTTCCAGGACAGCTGGGACTGGAGAGACCCTACCTCAAAAAAGACAGACAGACAGACAGACAGGGAGGGAGGGAGGGAAGGAAGAAACCAGGGGCAGCCGGGCGTGGTGGCGCACGCCTTTAATCCTAGCACTTTGGGAGGCAGAGGCAGGCGGATCTTTGTGAGTTCAAGGCCAGCCTGGTCACAGAGTGAGTTCCAGGCACAGCTGGGGCTACAGGGAGACCCTGTCTCGAAAAGACCAAAAAAAAAAAAAAAAAAAAAAAGAAACCAGGGGCAACAGTTTAGGCCTATAAGTTCAAGCACTGAGCAGGTAGAGACAGAAAGCTTGCTACCTGGCTAATCACTGAGTTCCAGGTTCAGTGAGACCCTATCTCAAAAAATAAGGTGGAGAAGGGATGGTGGGGTACACCTTTGACCACAGCACTACTTGGAAGGGCTACACAGTGAGTCTCTCCCTCTCTCTTTCTCTCTCTCTCTCTCTCTCTCTCTCTCTCTCTCTCTCTCTCTCACACACACACACACACACACACAAAGGTGGAGAATGATTGAGGAAGACACCTGCCATTGACCCCTAACTTCCACATGGACACACAGAGGCAAGCACATACACACAACAAATACAGCAACCCCCCCCCATCATCCAAGGTTTATCACTTCTTGACTTAAATATCCCAAATTGCAGCATTAAACAGAAATTTTCAAGAAAACTCCTAACTTTTGGACAGCTCAATGCTCTGAGTAGAATGAAAGCTCCCATTCTGTCTCTTTGCCTCACATCTTCATTGTATGTGCTACCTCCATGCCTTCCTTTTAGGCACCCAGGAGCCATCTTGGCTGTCACACATGCAGGATTCAGTACTATATGAATTCCTGGTACCCACAAGGGCCTTGGAACCATAGCAACTGCCATGGATAACGAGGGAGAGTATTCTTACATATTTATTATATTTCCATCTGTTGCTACCTTTTAGTTATTTGTTTGTTGTCACAGTCCTGAGAATTAAAACAGAGCATCACACATCCTAGGTCAAACCCTTCACAACTGAGCAAAACACCCAAGTCCCTCACTGGGGGATTCTAGGCAAATGTTCTACCACTGATTCACCACCAGGCCCTCATGAATTCTTGCTTTTAAGCACAAAGTAATCTAGATCCTGGAAGATGGCTAAGGAAGTAAAGCACCTTGCCATACAAGCCTGGCAACCTGAGTTCCATGCCTGGAATTCATATAAAGGTGGAAGGACAACTCCACAAAGTTGTCTTCTGATTTCCACAGGTGTACACAGACACATACATATACATCCCACACAGAGACACATGTAATAACACAAGTTGTTAAAAAGCAGGGGTTGGGGGGCTGGAGAGATGGCCTAGCGGTTGAGGGCGCTGACCGCTCTTGCAGAGGACCTGGGTTCGATCCCCAGCACCCACATGGCGGCTGAGACCCGTCTGGGACTCCAGTTCCGGGAGAACTCCAGTTCCAGGGGAATCCGACACCCTCTTCTGACCTCCGCGGCACTGCACGACGCGGGTGCACAAACCTGCATGCGGACAGTACACTCATACACATACAAAAATAAATAAAAATGATAATTGTTGAAAAGAAAAAAAAAAAAAAAAAAAAAAGCAGGGGTTGGCAGGGCGTGGCGGTGCACGCCTTTAATCCTAGCACTTGGGAGGCAGAGGCAGGCGGATCTTGGTGAGTTCAAGGCCGGCCTGGACTACAGAGCGAGCTCCAGGATAGCTGGTACTAAAAGGGAGACCCTGTCTCAAAAATACCAAAAAAAAGTTGTGCATGTGCATGAATGTGTGTGTGGGGGGGGGTCAGAGGACAACTTGAGAGTCTGTTCTTTCTTTCCATCACGTGGGTTCTGGGATCAAATTCAGGCTGTCTGGTTTCAAGGCAGGAGCTTTTACATACTAAGTCGTCCTAAGGGCCCTGTCTCTTGATGTTTATGTGAACTATTATGGAGATTCAAGTCAGTACAGATAAAAGTACAAAAACATCCTGGCAGTTGGGTGTGGTGGCACACACGCCTTTAATCCTAGCACTTGGGAGTAGAGGCAGGCGGATCTTTGTGAGTTCAAGGCCCGCCTAGTCTACAGGGCGATGTCGCAGGCCAGCTGGGCTAAAACAATAAAAAGTAAATGAATAAATAATAAATAAATAAATAATAAAAAAAATTAAAAAAAAAAAAAAATTAATATTTAAAATTTAAAACATTAAAGCCAAGCATGGTGTGCTCGCCTTTAATCCAGTACTCAAGGAGAGAGCTGGATCTCTGGAGATTCAAGCTAGCCTGGTCTACATAGTGAGTTCCAGGTCAGGTGGGGCTACAGGGAGACCCTGTCTCAAAAAGCCAAAAAAAAAAAAAAAAAATAACAGAAAAAAAAATCTAGATTTCAGAACTAAAAATTAAATGCTAACTTACATACATAAACATATGGTACAATATTTTAAGCCAGATGTGGCGGCTCAGTTTTGTTGTCCCATTCAGGAGGCTGAGCCAGGATTGCAACAAGTTCAAAGCTATTCTGGATTACATAGTAAATTCCAGGCTGGAGTGCTATCCTTCTTCCAAAACCCAAAATAAGGGCTTTGAGAGGGTTCAGCGGACAAAGGCGCTTGCCTATTAGCCTGACGACTAGAGTTCGATCTCAGAAGTCCACTGCAGGTTGTTCCCTAACCTCCACACATGCCTACTGTGGCACGCCCACGTCCCTCCCCCCAAATATGTTTTAAAAAATTAAAATGAAACATAAGATGTTATTTTAACAACTGCGTCCCTGAAATGCTCAGGCCAATGGCCAGCCCTTCTGCGACAGACCCGAGGCCCCCAGGGCGCCTGGAGCACAGGCAGTGCGGTGGCCAGCCCTCCAGCTGCGAGGACCCACGGTCAAGATGGCGGCGCCCGTATGGCAGGTTCGAGGTCTCCTGGAACTAGCAGTGCCCCTAGGCTCCGGCTTCAGAGCCTACCGAGCGTCTCCACCCCCGCGCCGCGCCCCCGGACCCCAGTGGCCAGACCCAGAGAACCTCCTGACTCCTCGATGGCAGTTAGGGCCACGTTATGCAGCCAAACAGTTCGCGCGACACGGCGCCGCCTCCGGGGTAGCCCCCGGCTCCCTGTGGCCATCCCGGGAGCAGCTGCGCGAGCTCGAGGCCGAAGAGCGAGAGTGGTACCCGAGCTTGGCGACCATGCAAGAATCGCTGCGCACACAGCGGCAGGCAGAGGAAGCAAAACGTCAGGCCAGGTGCGTGTGTGCGGGCAAGGAACCCCTTGGCCTCAAGGCTGAACACATCCACTGGAGGCATGCCAGAACCCCGTGGTTTAATATACGTGCCCTATGTGGCTGCAAACTTAAATGCTCCTCTTTCCTCTACCACTCTCAGCAGCCTTCACTTTTTACTTTGAAACAGGGTCTATTAACCAGAACTCACTGTTGCTCAGGCTGGCCTTGAAGTCCAACTAGGTTTGCTTCCCCAGTATACAGGCCTGTATCAGGCACAGCCTTAGTTGCAGATCTTTATAGCACTGATTGTGCAAGGCCCTGTCACAGGCACTAAGGATCCGCACAGCAGGGAACAAAACAGACGTTAAGATGATGACAGAAGAACCTTTAGAAAGACAAAACCAAGGCAAGAGTGCGTTCTGAAGGACATCTTCAGTTTGCCAGGCTTTGTATGTTTAAACAGAACCCTGGAAACTAAGACAAAGTTACCAGGAAATTTCAAGTGGGTCTTGAGGTTGAGCCATGTTTACTCGTGCACGCAGGTAATCCCAACATTCTGGAGCAGGGATGGTGATGGGGTAGACTTTGAGTTTGAGGCCAGCCTGGGCTGTATAGCAAGAGCCTATGTCAAAAAATTGGGTCAGTCCACGGCATTGCACGACACGGGTGCACAGACCTACATGCAGACAGTACATTCATATAAATAAATAAATAAATAAATAAATAAATAAATAAATAAATAAAATTTAAAAAAATTGATCAGATAGCCTGGCGTGATGGTGCATGCCTTTAATCCTAGCACTTGGGAGGCAGAGGCAGGCGGATCTCTGTGAGTTCAAGGCCATCCTGGTCTACAGAGTGAGTTCCAGGACAGCTGGGGCTACAGGGAGACCCCATCTGGAAAAGACCAAAAAAAAAAAAATTGTTAAGACGTATGCCTTTAATCTCACATTTGAGAGGCAGTAGCAGGCTGATCTATTTGAGGCCAGCCTGGTCTACATAGTGCCAAGTTCCAATCTAGCCAGTGCTACATAGTAAAACTGTCTCAAAAAAAGAAAAAAGCAAGCCTGGAATTGTGCCTTAAGACTAGCCAGCAGGCTAGTGTGACTGGAGAATGGAAGTGAAGGAGTGATTGGTTCTGAAATACATACAGGGCAGAAGTCAAACATGGAGGCACATCTTAATGATTACATGTGAGGAAATGGAGGCAAGACCATAGGGACTACTGCATGATGACACTTCTGGCAGACAGTGGGTAGCAAGTAAACTGTGCTCTTGGTGTTTAACCTTGTCCTCCCATCAGTTTGGGAGAACAAGGAGACCACTTTTATTTTAGAGATGAAACTGAGGCCTCGGGAAGGCAAGTTAGTTGTCCAGAGTCATGAGGTGGTGAATGAGGGGAGCTGTGTCCCTAACTGGATGGTCCTGTCCTATCAAAGAGGCCTGGCTGGGCATGGTGGCACACGCCTTTAATCCTAGCACTTGGGAGGCAGAGGCAGGCGGATCTTTGTGAGTTCAAGGCCAGCCTGGTCTACAGAGCGAATTCCAGGACAGCTGGGGCTACCGGGAGACCCTGTCTGGAAAAGACAAAAAGAAAAAAAAAAAATCCTAGCACTTGAGAGGCAGAGGCAGGTGGATCTTTGTGAGTTCAAGGCCAGCCTGGTCTACATAGTGAGTTCCAGGACAGCCAGAGCTACAGGGAGACCCTGTCTCAAAAAGACCAAAAAAAAGAAAGAGGCCTGGTTCTTTGAGATTCATTTTCCTAATCCTCAAGATGGCGCTATGAGTGTTAAGTACAAATCACAGGCCTGGAGGGAAATATCCATGCAGTTGTTTCCATTCTTAACTTTGGGCCTGGCATACAGTGGGGCCAGTGAAGCCTGTGGAAGGCAGGAAGATGTCCATGGCATGAGGATGGTTTAACAGCTTGGTGAAATTCTTTGTTGACTTGGTTTGCTCCTCTCTGTCTGCCCTCCTCTGTAGGGAGCAGCATATCGCTGAGTGCATGGCCAAAATGCCACAGATGATCGAAAACTGGCAACAGCAGAAGCGGGAACGCTGGGAGAAGGCCCAGGCTGAGAAAGAGAGGAGGGCCCGGCTACAGGCTGAGGCCCAAGAGCGACTAGGCTATCATGTGGACCCAAGGAGTTCCCGCTTTCAGGAGCTATTACAAGACCTAGACAAGCAGCAGCGCAAGCGCCTCAAGGAGGAAAAGAAGAGACAGAAGAAAGAGGCACGAGCCACTGCCATGGCTGCAACTGAAGCCCAGGACCCAGCAACCTCTGCAGCACCTAGCTCCTGAGCTTTTCTCTCCCAATAAAGTCTGCTGCTGCCTGACAGCCCCTGTGCTCAGTGTTCTCCCTCAAAGAGTGCCTCTCTGGATCCCCTGGCTCATTTCCCAACACCCGGGGCTGTAGAATCCTCTACTGGGCTCTGTTCACACCTGGACACTAGGCCATTCCATGATCTGGGGCTTCAGGGAGAGAAAGGGGAATGGATGGGCAAATAATGGAGAAGCAGATGGCAGTGGAGAAAGCTGCTTCTGTTTACCAACATTAATCTCCAATAATTAGCCAGTTACTGGGGGTGGGGTGGGGGGGTACAGCCAAACAGACTGCAAGATGGGGGAGAGGGGAGCACAGTCCAGGGTTTTACTGAGGCAAGAACCCAAGCTTCCAGGGGGAGTAGATACCTGCCCCTCCTCCCAACTACAGAATTCCCAGGCCCTTCCCGCTTCTCAGCATGTCCATGTCACCTGTGCCCAAAAACCCAGGTAAGCTGGTGTAGAAAGCCCCAGCAGGCATGTACCACTGCTAGGGCTCATTTTTTAAAACTTTATTCACTTCAAAACCTTTATCAGAGATATGGTTCTTTCCTGGGGTGGGGTGGCCTTGGCCTCCAGAGCTGATGTTACCTCTTCTCCAGGCTGGAAGCCAAGGCCAGACTGCAGAGAGGGCCTTGGGCCTCTTGGGCCTCACCCCAGATGGAAATATTTGGGCCACTCCAATGGATGATAAAAGTTTGGGGCTCCAGTTTCCCCTCATCCTAGAAGAGGGTGGGGGTGGAGGGGGTCCTTGGGGATCCTTTGGGGGATGGGGAAGCAAGCAGCCGCTTCTCCATCTGGCTGCATGGAGCTGGGACAGAGGCCAAGAGGGGCCCATCTGTCACCTCCTGGTACTGCCAGCAGCTTTGAGCAGGCTGGGCTCAGTAAGAGAATGGGGGACAGCTGTCTAGCCCAGGTCTTCTCAGACTGAGACGGGATGCAGGGGCCACTTTGTAAGAGTGGGAAGCTGGGCTTCTTAAAAATTTTTTTTAAGGTTTTTGATTTTTCTTCCTCTTAAATAAACATGAATATATATATTTATATATTTTTTCTTTTATAAAACTTTTGTGGAGTTGGGTGGGGGCAGTGGGCAGCCTGGCCTCCCAGCATCACTCGTCATCAAAGTTCTGACTCAGGAGGAAGTTGGCAGCCAAATTCTCGTTTTTTTCACATGCGAAGTAGGCCTGGATTACCAGGCTCTCTGGGAAGCCCAGGGCCTTCAGCTGTGGGAAGATGGGCAGGGGTGAGAGGGAGGGGGATGGGGGACTGCCCACCATGGGGTGGCCCCCCAGCCAGGCCTCTTACCCTCTCTATAGCTTCTTTCTCCTGTGGTGTCACCTGGATGTAGTTCATCTGTGGGGCCTCCTCGCCTATGGCACCGACCTCCCCCTCCACATCAGAGATATCCGCCAGCTCCCCAGGGGGTTCGTTCAACATCTGGATGAACTGCTCCTGGTGCCGGCTAATTTGCTATGAGAAAAGGGGGAAGGATGGTGATTCACAACCTTTTCACTTAGCCCAGGTCCCATTTCAGTCCTTGCTTGTACCAGCAACACTCAGAAGATGCCTGTTCTGGACAGATTGCAATGTCACCATGGAAACAAGCTGTTCTGGTGGGGCTGAGGTGCCAAGGTGGGGAGATGGGCTGTAAGAAGTGAATAAATGGACCAAAGCCAGGCATGGTGGCTCACGCCTATAATCCCAGCACTTGGAAGGCTGCAGGAGGAGTCTCATGAGTTTGAAGCCAGTCTAGGCTATACGTTGTTGCTGTTTGGGACCCTATGCAGGCTGGCCTCAAAGTCAAAGATATGCCTGCCTCTGCCAGTATTAAAGGCAAGACTCTCATGTGTGTTTGTTTGTTTTAGTCTTTTTGAGACAGGATCTCCCTGTAGCCCCAGCTGGCCTGGAACTTACTATGTAGATCAGGCTGGCCTTGAACTCTGAAGAGATCCACCTGCCTCTGCCTCTCAAATGCTGGGTTTATAGGTGTGCACCACCACACCTGGCCCAAGACTATCTTTTAAAAAACATGGGGTTGAAGAAATGGCTCAGTGGTTAAGAGGACTGTCTTCTCTGAGGATCTGGGTTTGGTTCCCAGCACCCATAAGGAGGTCAGTAATCATCCATAACTCCAGTTCCAGGGAATTCAATGTCCTCTTCTGACTGCCATGGGTGTTGTACAATATGGGTGAACTTAAATATATGCAGGCAATACACTCATACACATAAAAATAACAAAATATGGCCAAGCGTGGTGGCAGAGGCAGAGGCAGGTGGATCACTTTGATATTGAAGCCAGCCTGGTCTATGAAGTAAGTTCCAGGCTACTGCAGATGTTGGACTAGGAAAAGTCACTGGGGCCTAGTGGGTGGGGTCTGCTACTTGACATAGAACAAGGGTGGGTTTCCTCTGGGTAGAACAGGCAGGTGCAAAGACCCTAGGGTAGATCTACTGGGCAAGTCTCAGAAGCAGAACCCTGTAGCAAGAATAGCATGCAAAAAGCAAGGAAGGCTGGGCGTGGTGGCTCACACCTTTAATCCTAGCATTTGGGAGGCAGAGGCAGGTGGATCTTTGTGAGTTCAAGGCCAGCCTGGTCTACAGAGCGAGTTCCAGGACAGCTGGGGCTACAGAGAGACCCTGTCTCGAAAAGACCAAAAAAAAAAAGCAAGGAAGACATAAGAGAGCTGGACCCGGTAGTGGGACACCACAGTCTTGGATATTTCTTTCTGTGATGCTGCAGGTAGAACCCAGGGCCTCAAGTTACTAAGGAAACACTGCCACTGAGCTACACTCTCAGCATGTGTAACCTTTACTTTTTTTGGGGGGGGGTGGTTTGAGATGGTCTTACTATTAGAACTTATAGTCATCCTCCTGCCTCAGCCTCCTAAATACGGGGATTACAGGTGTGCACCACCATACCCAGCCCCTGTACCTATTAAGATTACTTTTCTGTGCATCTTCACAATTTGACAGGTATAAAGCACCCTTTCAGCACTCTAGCTTCTCGTCAACAGCACACCAGGGGTACTGTGTGGAATCAAGACCCTGGAAAGAGGCTGTCAGAGCATGGGGTAGAAATGGCTGCCGGGGCTGGAGAGATGGCCTAGCGGTTGGGAGCACCGACGCTCTTGCAGAGGACCCGGGTTCGATCCCCAGCACCCACATGGCGGCTAAAACCGTCTGTAACTCCAATTCCAGGAGAACTCCAGTTCCAGGGGAATCCGAGACCCTCTTCTGACCTCCGCGGCATTGCACGACATGGGTGCACAGACCTGCATGCAGACACTACATTCATACACATACAAAAATAAATAAATAATAATAAACAAAAAGATTAAAAAAAAAAAAAAAAAAAAAAAAAAAAAAAGAAATGGCTGCCACTGGAGCAGAGGGCAAAGCTAGACTGAATGGAAAGGCAGAAACAGTCCCCAATAAGCTGCCAGGGGCTGGAGAAACCAAGCGAAAAACAAGCAGACCCGATGTCTCAGAGGCCCAGGAAGTCTTCACAGGTCAGATCAGTGGTATTCAGAGAGGTCTGCTGTGACTACAGAGACATGGGTCACCACAGACTAAAAGGTCCAGAGTGGCAGTGGGAAAACTGAGCACAGATGAACAGAGGGGGTGAGGCAGAGCCTGAGAAGCAAGAGAGGAGCTGAGGTGCACAGAGAACTCAGAGGAGCCTGATACATTCCTGAGTCCAGGACCCAGACACACCCCCTACCAGTGGCATGGCAGCCTGCTGTGGGCTTCTGGTGTCTTCGTCCAGGGCAACAACCACCCATACCTCACAGAGGGGTCAGAGTACACACAACTACCACAAGCTATATCCCTGGGTACAACTGGAAATGGCATTTTCTCAGTCCCCCTCACCAGGCCGCACCTGCAAAAGCTGAGGGTTCTCCTGACCCAGCTGCTGGAGAAGGGCGGGTAGCAGTGCTGGGTTCTGCTGAATCACCTGCCGCATATTCTGGAACTGGGGCTGGTCCCGAAGGAACTCCAAGGGGTTCTCACCTGCTATTGGCAAGAAGTGTGTTCAGACCCCTGCAGGGGTCCCTGGACCTGGACTGCAGATGCCCACATGCACACCACCCAGCCTGCTCACCTGCTTCTGTGGCTGGCTGCTCCGACACCTGGCTCTCCTGGACAGAACCATGTTCAGGCTCAGGGCTCCCTGGAATTCCCTGTCAGGAATCCTGCCTTTTAGTTCTTCTGTACAGACCTTCCTACGTGATCAGCCTAGCAATAAACGGGGAGGCCTTGGCCCTGCCTTCTATACCCACCCCTAAACTCCTGGAGGAAACATTCAGTAGTGACATGACACCCCCTACCCTTGGAGCACCAAGGCCCTGGGATTCCCTTGAGGCCTCCAAGGAGGCAGTGGCAGCCCCTCACCGTGAGCAAGTACTCCACAGCTCGGTGGGGGTTGTTGTAGCTGGCTCTCAGTGCAGCCACGACCGGTTCCCGCTCATAGCCCATGGACATGATCTCGGTCAGCATTGTCTCGTACTCAGACCCTGTCACTGTGGAGGGAGTAGTGGGGGCCTGGATCACCAGTGAAAGCAAGGGCAGCTCCCAAACCCTCCCACATCTGGACAAGGCCGAGCTCATAGCTGGAGCTCCCAGTCTCCTATGCCTCAAGGGACCACCCACCCACCTAGTGTGGAGGCCGCGTCTTCCTCTTGCCCGCTGCTACCTGAAGAGGGAACAGAGCTGCAAATTCAAGAGAGAGAAATCGGACCCTGGCTTGTGGTGGCTTGCCCTCCCCCCAAGTGCATGGGACCACACATATGGGTACTGGAAGATGTGGCTGCTTCTTCCTCACCCTGACATGGACTCTGGAGATGTGGTGGTGGCTGACTCCTCCGATGGGCTCTTGTCCTCTCTGCTAGCAGGCGGAGGATGGGACATGCCTGAGGCCGGGACTGGAGGGAAGGGTGTGGAGGACTCCGGGGCAGCAGTGGGTGAGACTTCTGGAGGTGCTGGTGTACCCTGGCTAGCTTTGGCCTGTGACAGCAAGAAAAAGGGATCAGCCAGGAGGATCCCTATCAAGCCTCAACATCCTACCCAGTCATAGTCCCACCCTGCCTGCAGCTAATCTCTCCTGGGCACACAGGCTCAGTTCCAACAACCCAGCTAATCTACCCACCTTGGTCACCATGACGACCACAAAGTTCTTCTCATCTATTCGGTATTCCCTGATGGGGACATCGTCACTTAGGATCTTGCCAGCATAGATGAGCTTCTGCCCAGCCACAGGAAAAGCATCTCGACCCTTCTCAGCTTCTATCTTCTCCTTCAGCACTTTCACCTAGAATAAGGGGTGGAGAATCATTACAAACCCCCAGAGCCCCAGAGCACCTCCTCTCTTAGGCTTTCTAGTCAACCAAATGAGATTTCAATTCAATCTGGCCAGCTCATGGTAGTTCCTGAATATCTGTTACTCACCAGGCACTGAGGCTTTGTGTGTGTGTGTGTGTGTGTAGGCTGCAGAGAGAACCCAAGGCTTTGTGTATGTTTGTGTAGGCTGCAGAGAGAACCCAAGGCTTTGTGTATGTTAAGTGCCCTATAGCTACATGCCTGATCCATCTATTTTACAACCTACTCTACAGAGGACAGAGCAGAGAACAAAATACATGTATTCAAAAAAGACAATGATGTGAGAAGAAAAGCGAACTTTTAACTTCAGATGGCATATGCTGAAAAAAGAAACAACAGCTGGGTGTGGTGGCACATGCCTTTAATCCCAGCACCTGGCAGGCAGAGACAGGTGGAGCTCTGTGAGTTCAAGGCCAGCCTGGTCTACATAGCTACAGAGACTGTCTCAAAAGGACAAAGACAAAAAGCAAAAAAAAAAGGAAACCGAATAAAAGTTAAAAAGGGTACAAAGGGCACTGCTGATGTCAACACGAGTGGTCTGTGTTTACTGAAGATATTCTTTCTTTTTGTGAGTCAGTGTCTTATTCTATAGCCCAGGATGGTCTAAAGTATTGTAGCCTAGGCTGCCCTGGAGCTCACAACAATGCTCCTGTCTTAGTCTCCAGCATTCAGGTACTATAGGCATCCACAATGCCCAAACTTCACTGAGGGTATATCATTTCTATTTGTAAATATACAGGTACCATACTTTTTAAGTTTTGTAACTATGAAATAGAAGCCTCACAGTTATATTTGGGAAAACTGAAGCACAGTAACCTATTCGAGTCAACTGTATGGCTGATAAAAAATCATATCTTTTCTATAAAAAGCAGACTTCAGGGGCAGTCTACTCATGCTTGGTAAGAAAAAAAGAGGTGGTCTCCAGGAGTAGCAAGTACCAAGTACACAACCCCTCAATCTATTTGAATTAAGTTTTAATTCTCTTTTGCAGTTAAAATCACAGGGAGCCGGGCATGGTGGTGCATGCCTTTAATCCTAGCACTTGGGAAGCAGAGGCAGGCAGATCTTTGTGAGTTCAAGACCAGGTCTACATAGCAAGTTCCAGGACAGCCAGAGCTACATGGAGACCCTGTCTCAAAAAGACCCCCCCCCAAAAAAAAAAAAAATCACAGGGGAGGTTAAAGAGAAGTGGCACAAGACAGAAGTCTCAGCTACTAGGAGGCTGAAGCAGGAGAATAACTTAAGCACTGGTGTTCAAGGCCAGGTAAACAACATAACAAGACTCCTCCCTCTAAAAAAGCAAAACCAAGCAAAAGTTCCCGCAGCATATTTGTGCTGCTAGCTGTTCCATGAAACAGAACGAAACTTGAATCCCATCTCGGCAGTACCTGATGTGACCGTGGCTAAGTTTAACTCCTAGGTTGCCACGTCTGTCAAAGTGGGAAAAAGTCCTACAATGGCAAGGCTATTTTGCAGATTCAGCAAGATGACACTAAAGCGTTCAATGACTGGTAAACAATAAACGGCCAACAAACAAGGACCACCAAAACCATTAAGATTCAGACATTTATTATCGTTAACATCAACGCTGTCACCAGTCGGGACCTCTTGGTCATTGCCGCCAAACTGTGCCACCAAAGAGCCGGGGAGACGCTTGGTTGCAGGCTGGGAACCCGGAGCCTGCGTCCCGAAGAATACGAGGAGGCAGCCCCCGCGGCAGCGAGGGCGCTGACACCCGAGCCGGGCCTGGCAGGCGCCCTGGAGGGTGGGGCTTCGCTCCGGGACCAGCCCGGGAGCGGCGGCGGGCCGGGCCGGGCTGAGCCGCTCGGAGGTCTGGGGAGGTAGGGCTGGTGGGGAGAGCAGGGCCCGGCCGTGCCGTCCCCTCCGCCCCTTCCCACCCCCACCCCCACCCCCACTCCCGATACCCGTCGCTCCCACCCCTGGGCTCCGGCCCGGTCCGGCCCGCACCGTCTCGTGAGGCTCCATGCGGATCTTGAAGGTCTGCTGCTGCAGTGTTTTGAGCGTGATGGTGACGGCCATGGCGCGGCCCGAGAATCCTCACACAACATGCAACTCACGCCGCCGCCATCTTAGCGCCCAGCCGCGCCGAGCACCAAGCACTTCCGGGGCAGGGGGTGCGCGCGCCGATCGCCAGCACGCGTGACCTACTTGAGGGGCGGGGGACGGACATGCGCACGAGCGTTCTCTCGTACCAAGCGAAGGCGGGGCAAACTCTGATCTTGAGAGGGCTCTTGCTGCTGGCATCGCGGTCAGGTGGTCTCAGGTGACATCATATACTAGAAGTGATGTCATGCACATGCAAAATGACTTGGGGTTTCCTCTTTATCATGAAGTTTTGGGTTTTTGGGGTGCTTGAGACAGGGTTTCTCTGTATCCCCAGCAGGCCTGTAACTCAAGAGATCCGCCTGCTTCAGCCTGTGTACTGGATTAAAGGCATGAAGTACAATGCCTGGCTATGAAGTTTTAGTTTTCATGTATTCAGACTGCGACTCCATAAAAAAAATTACACTCCTCCATTCTGCCTACATCAGACGAAATAACTCAGGAACCCCAAAGGATACTGTCACTCAACTGTATATAGTTCAATAGTCATCAATTCTTCTGAGATACTTAAAAACACCCTCCCCTTCCCCATACGCCATAAGGGAATGGAAATGAGAGACCAGTTCAAGCATAGGGGTATGGAAGCACATGCCTTGAAGAGCTTCAGGCAAATCAGGGCCACATAGGCCCTCTCCCCTTGTCCCAAAGTGACCACATAGTACCTCCATGCCCGTTTTGTCCAAAGAACACCAGCCAGTCATCCCATAATCACTACTGCTTTTTTTTTTTTTTTTTGAGACAGGGTCTCCTTATAGCCCCAGCTGACCAGGCTAGCCTTGAATTCACAAAGATCCACCTGCCTCTGCATCCCAAGTGCTGGGATTACAGGCGTGTGCCACCATGCCCAGAAATTGCTCCTTATCACTTGGCCTCAGCCTCCACTTCATCATAACTGATGAGGGTCTGTAAGTCCTTGGATCTACCATGTTGGCGAAGTCACAAACCATCTCTGAATTTGTTTATAAAAGAAGGCGCCAGCATTCACTCCACCAGTTAAAATTGCTTGAAATTTCTCAGCCATACTATGTAGTCTTGCAGAACAAGAAGTCTATTCTACTTTTTAACAAAAGTGGTTAAGACATGGCCTTTAACTCCAGAAGAGGTAGAAATATCTCTGTGAGATCAAGGTTTACATATCAAATTTCTGGGGCTACAGAGAGACCCTGTCTCAGAAAGACTGAAGGAAAAAAACAAAAGATATTTCAGATGCATGCTTATTAAGTCAGATCTGTGCTAGACCAAAACTCTACAAGGACCAGGGAATTACTATATGGAGTGTGAACAACACTTGTGACAACCATTCTCCTGAGGGTTTGAGATCACAGGATACACTTGTACTCATGTCATCTTTTAGGATATTTAGCCAATTCCTGAGCTGGAACAAGAAACATCAGCACCCCCAAAAGGCCACCTGACTCACTGGTATACATCCTCCCCAAGATGGAAGACACACAGGGGAAGACACAAAACTTAATTTAATAGAAATTTCTTTCGTTTGTAGTTCTTACACTCTTCAGTTCAGTGTGAGCTAAACTGGAACCCACTGCCCCAATACTAGTGGCCCAGTTTTGGGGACAGGGGAGAAATGGGATAAGAGCCCCATTCTTCCTCAGTGCTGGGGGGCCCAAGACACCACCCCCTTTTTCCTGCCCTCCTCTGGGATCCAGGAAGGAAAGCAAATAGAATCTCAAGCCTAGGGCTTTCCCATACCATTTTCCTGGAGCTGGAGAGTAGTAACTAGGGGCTGGAGAGAGAAGGGGACAATAGGGAAAGATATTGATCCAAAAATGAGAAGCCAAGGGGGTGAGGGCTGAAGAATTGAAGACAAAACAGCAGTGTAAAAAAAAAGAAAAAGGGGGGGAAGGCAGGGGACAAAACCTAAATCTACCACCCCGAATCTCAACCTGCTTGGGAAAAAAAAAGTTCTTGAGTCTCATAGAGACATTATTGGGAATAGCCAGCTCTGTGGCGGGGCGTTCAGGCCTCAGTCCAGCCCTGGAGTCAGGTGGTGTGGCCTCTACAGCTCATCCTTAGCCTGGCTAGTGGAATCTTCCTCCTCCTCTTCCTCCTTCTCTTCCTCTTCCTCTTCCTCCTCATCTCGGTCATCCTCATCCTCCTTGTCCTCAGCCTCTTCCTCCTCCTTTCGCTTCTTGTCTTCCTCTTCTTCCTTAAGCCTCTGCTCCTCATCCTGTTTGTCCTTCATCTGCTTTTCTGCAGCCTGTGGGGACAGACCACACCACCTTAGTACCTGCCCCTCAACTGCCTGCCCCATCCACCTGCCCCCTAATTAAGAGTGGGAACCCTGGCCTACCTTGGTGGCGCCCCATGTATCTTTGCCAAACTCCGCTGCATATGCCTCATCATTGGTAATGAGGAAGTTGTCAAAGATGGTGCCGGACTTGACCTGGGGATGAATGGAAAAAAAAAAAAAAGGTCAGTAGACAGGACTCTCTCACCACCCTGCTGGTCTTTGAAGCTGTCAAAAACAAAAGTGTGGGGCAGGTATCTATAATCCCAACACTGGGAAGGTAGAAAAAGAGTTCCAGACCAGTCTGGCTACATAACCAGAGAACCCTCTCTAAAAAGGGTATAGTGGTATATGACTACTCCCCAGTACTCAGGAGGCAAAAGGATTATCAGAAGTACAAGGCCAGGCTGGCGTATAATGCATTTCAAGCCAGCTAGAGACAAAAACCAAGACAAACTTGCCTCAAAATCTCAAAAGAAAAAAAAAAGTATAAACACTGCTAACACTGCAGGTCAAAAGCTGAGAGACTACACTGCAAGACTCAAAGCCCAGCAGTGCCATCTCCTGGCGGTGTGACCTGGGCAACAGGCTCCACTTCTCTACAATTCAAGTCTTTCGCTCTGTCTCATTCACATCTTTTTTCAGGTATCTAACACATGCCAAGAACTGTGCGCTAAGTGCAAAATATAAGTGACAAAAACTCAATCCCAATTTTGTTGAGATAGGATCCTGTTATATAACCAACAAATTATATGCAAGAAAAAGAGCTTCAGAGTACACTATGAGAGCAGCAGGTTAGGCAGTAGCTAGAGAATCCCAGCAAACTTTTCCCACTGGGACATCTGCAGTCAGATGAGCTGGCTTTGCAAAAGAACTTGGGGGAAGTATTTGGCACATGAAAAGTAGACCCTCAAAAGGGGTGCTGTTTGGTGCCAACAAGATGGTTTAGCTGGTAAAGATCTTTGCTGCCAAGCCTAACAACCTAAGTTTGATCCTTATGACCTATATAGTGGGAAAAAAAAACTCTAGCAAATTATCTTCTAACCTGCAACCACATGTGCACCTTGAGTACCCATTGATATAGAAAATGAACAAAATATCATTTAAAAAACTTTTTTAAAAACAAAGTGCTGTGAGGAGACTGAGGCAGGAAATGCTTCAGAACAATGTGCCATTTGAGTCAAGACTATGTGGGGTTGTATGCCTCTACTTCTTTCCTCCCAATCTCCCAGGTGACATTGGCAACTTGAGATCTCCTGGGGATCCTTGTCTTAATTGTGTCTTACCTGCCAGAGATCCAGGCCCAACACAGCAAAGTTGTCATAGGCATAGATGTTGGCATCTGGAGAGTACTCAGGGTTGTCGATTTCTGGGTGGATCCAGGTGCCTTTGTAATCTGGGTTGTCAATCTGCCGTGGTTTCCATTCACCCTGTAGAAGGGAACCAGAGGCTGAGTGGAGGTGGACACACTCACCAGTGTAACCAACAACCTTACCCACGGCCCCAAGCCCATCTTGTTTAGTTTCTATACTGCAGTATTAACTGCAGCACCCAGGCACAGTCCCAGCGAGCCACAGCTCAGCCCCCATGCTCACTTTGTACTCAGGATTCTGAATCACTGGTGGTTCCCATTCTCCATCCATCTCTTCATCCCAGTCCTCGGGTTTCTTAGCATCAGGGTCAGGGATATGCTCAGGCTTGTCCCAATCCTAGGGAATACAGAAGTTCAGAGTGGATCTGATCCAGATGTTCTCCATTTATTCCATGATGGAGCTGGAGAACTACCATGCAAGGACCAACCTCAGGTTTGGAGTCTGTGGGGTCATCAATTTTGGCACGTTCATCCCAGTCATCTGGCTTGGCAGCATCAGGATCCTTTATCTTCTTGGGTGGCAAGAAGTCCCAATCATCTTCCAAAGAGCCTGACTCCACCTGGGTGTTATCAATTTTCACCTCATAGGTGTTGTCTGGCCGCACAATCAGCGTGTACAGGTGTGTGAATTCATCATCCTGTAATGGAAAGGAAGTGAGTGGGTCCCAAGCTAATCAGGCAGGGTATCTGGCCCTTCCATGACAGCCATTTACTACCCCAGGCACACCTTGCACCGGATGTCCTTGTTGATCAGCACATTCTTGCCCTTGTAGTTGAAGATGACATGAACCTTCTTGGTGCCAGGACCGCAGATATCAGGACCTAGGTAAGAAGCAAATCCGGGCTGCCCACTATGGCCAGGCTCCACCCCCCGTGTGAAAGGAGAGCCATCTTCATTTATATTGTTATTGAAAAAGGGTCTTGCTACATATGATCAATGCTTAAGTGTCCTGAATACTGGAATTACAGGTGTGTACGTAGACTAGGCAAAACGACATGGTTTTTTGGGTTTTCTTTTTTTTTGTCTTTTTGAGACAGAGTATCCCTGCAGGCTCAGCTAGCCTGGAACTATGTATATAGACCAGGGTGGCTTTGAACTCAGAGATCTGCCTGCCTCTGCCCTCCTGAGTCCTGGGATCAAAGATTGTGCAACCATACCCAGGCAAGACCTGATTTTAAAAATTTAGATCAAAGCTGAAAAAAATTAAGATTCTGGGCCCAGTAAGATGGCTTGGCAGGTCCATTAAGCATCTGTCATCAAGCCTGACAAACTGAGTTTGAAAACCAGAACCCAGCCGGGCGTAGTGGCGCACACCTTTAATCCTAGAACTTGGGAGGCAGAGGCAGGCGGATCTCTAAGTTCAAGGCCAGCCTGGTCTACAGAGCAAGTTCCAGGACAGCTGGCTGGGGCTACAGGGAGACCAAAAAAAAACCAACCAGAACCCACATGAAAGAAAACCAACTCCACAAGTTGGCCTCTGCCCTTCAGTCATAAGCATCCATACATATGGAGGCACACAAATAAATTAGTAACTAAAAGGACACAGATTCTGTTATTACATCTTCATTCCTAAAATCAGGATATACCTAGGAATGAGCATACAAATAAATTAAGATTCTAAACCTATGCTGCTGTGACCTAACCTTTTAGCTAGATGTTCCTATAGGACAAAAGGTGCCATTATTCAAGTATTGAATTAATTATTATTAATTATTCAAGTATATTGCCAAGATCACTTTTCTGGTTATAAAGGGCTTTTAGTGAGTCCTCTCAATCCAAAAGACAGAGAACAGATCAGGGCGGGGCCCCTCACCAAACATGATGTTGTATTCTGAGTCTCCGTGCATGTCCTTCTGGTCCAAACTACCAGGAAACAGCTTCACGTATCCACCCCCACAGTCGATGTTTTGCTCATGCTTCACCGTGAACTGCACCACCAGGGTTTGGCCCTTGTTGCTGAAGGGCTCGAATCTGGCGGACAGGGCGTAAAAGCGGGCATCCTGACTTGTCTGCAGCCCTGTAATGGGATTGGAATATGGTCATGCTGGGGCTTAGAACCCGGACACTCTAGGTTTCGAGGGATACAGATGATCGATCCTCTGCTCCCTCCCTCCCTTCATCTGCCGTTGCTCCCGTGTTCCTGTGTGGTGACTACAGCTTCCGCCAGGAAGTCTTCCTGGATCAGAGCACCCACTCCCTGCCTCTTACCTTTATCCTTCTCCAGGTCCCCGTAGAACTTGCCGGAACTGAGGACAAATTTGCCAAAATCAGACTTGTGTTTGGATTCGACCCAGCGGTTGGTCCAGTCATCTAGGGGGTTGGAGAGGCAGGTCAGCGGGGCCGGCCGACCCCCGCCCTGATACCCAACGTCTGTCAGGAGCCACAAGCTGGTGGGGGCGGGGAAGGGGATTCCCCACCTCAACCTTGAGCTTGACACCTCAAATGGCTTCAGATCCTCGAGGCAACCCTAACTCCCGGCGCAGAAGGCCACTGTGCCTTCCAGGTCCCCCAGGAGCCCACGAAAGGAATCGCCCGCGGCTCAAGTCCCCCGGGACCACAGTGTTGGCCCTCGGAGCCGCAATTACCCTACACACTACCCCGCAGACAGGGCCTGCAGGCCCGGCCGCGCAGCTCAGCGGCCTCGGCGCGGGCCCAGGCATTACCTCCATCCAGAAACTGCTCTTTGAAATAGACGGCGGGCTCGGCGGCGGCAAGGCCGAGGAGGCCGAGCAGGAGCGGCACAGGCAGCAGCATGGCGGGCCGAGGGGGCGGCGGCGCGCGGGCCCTTTAAAACGAACCTCAGGCAGCGGCTCTGCGGTACCGACGGACGCGGCCGCCGGCTGCCGGCCTTTATATGCTCCCGCCTCTCATACTAACCTGACACGGCCTCTGATCCCGCCTCCATATCCTGTTTATTGGCCGTCATTCGCAACGGTCCCTTCCCATTGCACCCTAGGAAGGCCAGCATGTTCGGCTGTGCCTTGGAACGCTGGGATCCCAGATGGCCGATTTCTATTGGTCGCACAATGGGCCAATGAGGGTTGACCACGCGTTGTGGGGGACGCCTCCTGGTGGGGAGGGAGGCCGCGAGGACCCCCACCTCAGACCGAGTCACGTGGCCAGGAGTCAGCCCAACCCAGCTCGCGCCCGCGCGAGTAGCTCCCTATCTGTTGATTTAAAGAATCCGCGCTAGCGAGCGCAGGTGTCACTCACGAGGGACAGGGACCCTCCCTCCTCGTCTTCCCCTTCCATCTCCCCTCCGTCTGGGATTCCGAACGCGAGCCTTTTCTGCTCAGGATGGGGCAGTAGGACATCAAGGGCCAAGGGATCCTGTGTTCTCTACACCTTGGTGTGAAAGCCATGCCGGCCGGAAAGAGTACTGCTGTTCTGCTCCCGGTGTCTGGGCACCGTCGTTACCACTGTGTGAACGGAGACATCCTCTGAAATCACAGGGGCTAGAAGGTTAGCTACATGGAAGATGCTTTTTAAACCTTTTAGGGCTATTCAGGGACCAAGAGTAGTAAGCCCCAAAGCATCAAAGATGTGACTGACTGTAAGTGTGGTTCTTAGGGTCAGAAGTCGGGTTATTCTTTTTTTTTCACTCGCAAGTGGGAAAGAAAGGGGTCGCCTCTTTGTGGTCTCCCACAAACGGCCTGGCTTTTGCAATTAAACGGCGATAGGCAGAGGACAGGGGGTTCCCGTTTGAGGAGGAAAAAAGGACACAGATGGTTGTGGTGATAAGGCCCTAGGGAGATAGGCAGGACCCTTGGATCTGAAAGTCTTCTGACTCCAGTCATGTGACTGACGCCAGCTCCCAGCCAGCTGCTAGGAGGAGGAAGGCGAGCTGGGGGGTTTCACACAAAATGAGGATGTGTGAACACTGGGGCACATTGGCATTGAGGTAAGGGGAATCCTGACAAAAGTGGGTGCTTTCTTGTCAGGGGAATGCAGGGGAGGAACACCAAGACCTGGGGAAGAAGTTGAAGCTCCATCCTCCCACCAGGCATTACCAGCTTGGGTCCCTCTGGAGGATGCCCAAGTCTAGACCAACCATAGTAAACCAGCATTGACGCTCCCTCCCTTCATTCTGTCCTGGGCCAGGGACACTGACGTGTATGCTTGATGCCTTTTGCCTGAAGGTTTTGGGATTCACCTCACTGTCTTCCTTCCACTCAAAAATCAAAACTCTCTTCTCTCTTCTCTTCTCTCTCTCTCTCTCTCTCTCTCTGTCTCTCTCGTGCGTGGGGGGGGGGCTTGGCACATGCTAGGTTGAGCTGCATCCCCAACCCTGGATTTTTTTGACAGGAGTCACTACCTAGCCCAGGGTGGCCTCAAACTCAAGATCCTCCATGTTGCTGGTATGGTGGCAATGCACACCTGTAATCCCAGCATTTAGGAGACTATTTGACCAGGAAGAATCTCAAGTTCAAGGCCAGCTTGGGTTATATAAAGAGACCCTGTCCTTTTTTTTTATTTATTTTTTTATGTGTATGAATATACTGTCTGCGTGCAGGTTTGTGCACCCGTGTCGTGCAGTGCCTCAGAGGTCAGAAGAGGTATGGTGGCAATGCACACCTGTAATCCCAGCATTTAGGAGACTATTTGACCAGGAAGAATCTCAAGTTCAAGGCCAGCTTGGGTTAAAGAGACCCTGTCCTTTTTTTTTTTTATTTATTTATTTTATGTGTATGAATATACTGTCTGCGTGCAGGTTTGTGCACCCGTGTCGTGCAGTGCCGCAGAGGTCAGAAGAGGGTGTTGGATTCCCCTGGAACTGGAGTTAAAGACGGTTCTTAGCCGCCATGTGGGTGCTGGGGATTGAACCCCGGTCCTCTGCAAGAGCAGTTGGTGCTCTTAACCACTAGGCCATCTCTCCAGCGCCGAGACCCTGTCTTTAAAACATGTAAGTAGGGGGCTGGAGAGATGGCCTAGCGGTTAAGAGCGCCGACCGCTCTTGCAGAGGACCCGGGTTTGATCCCCAGCACCCACATGGCGGCCGAGAGCCGTCTGAGACTCCAGTTCCAGGAGAACTCCAGTTCCAGGGGAATCCGAGACCCTCTTCTGACCTCCGCAGCATTGCACGACACGGGTGCACAAACCTGCATGCAGACAGTACATTGATACACATACCGAAATAAAAACAAAACAAAACAAAACAAAACAAAACAAAACAAAAAAAAACATGTAAGTAAATAGGGGATTGGAGAGATGCCTCAGTGGCCACGAACACTGGCTGCTCTTGCAAAGGACCTGGGTTCAGTTCCCAGTACCCACAGGGTGGCTAAGAGCCTCTATAACTCCAGTTCCAAGAATCACCTGCCCTCTCTGGCCTCCATGAGCATGGACAGACCTAGTGTACTTATATATACAAGTCAAAGCACTCATATACATAAAAGTAAATAAATTTTTTTAAAGTAAATAAATTTCAAAACTTAAAAATATATAAGTAGGGCTGGAGAGATGGCCTAGCAGTTAAGAGTGCTGACTGCTCTTGCAGAGGACCCAGGTTCGATCCCCAGCACCCACATGGCAGCTGAGAACCGTCTTTAACTCCAGTTCCAGTTCTGACCTCTGCGGCATTGCACTACACGGATGTACAAACCTACATACAGACAGTACATTCATATACATAAAAAATAAATAAATTTAAAAATATATAAGTAAATAGGACTGACATGATGGCCTAGTCATTAAAGTTCTTCCTAGGCATTTCAATTTGATTGCCAGAACCCATATAAAAAACAGGCATGATGGTACATGCTTGTAATCCCAGTGTTGGGGAGGTAAAGACAGCCAGATCCCTGTGGCTTGCCAGCCAACCTAACCTCTGAACCTAGGGGGTTCAGAGCACTGAGAGCCCCTGTCTCAAAAAACAAGTTGGAAGTCAGGCATGATGGTGCTTGCCTTTAATCCCAGCACTTGGGAGACAGAGGCAGGTGATCTCTGTGAGATATGAGGCCAGCTGTCTTAAAAACAAGTTGAGGGACTGGGGATATGGCTTAGCAGTTAGGAACATGTACTGCTCTTCTAGAGGACCTGAGTTCAATAGTACTGATACCAGGTAGCTAACTACCACATGGAATCCTAGCTCAGAGAATCCAATGTCTCTGCCCTCCATGGTCTCCAATATTCATGTGCACATACACAGACACACACCTATAAATACACATGATTAAAAGTAAAAATAAGAGGGATGAGAGGTCCTCAGTGGTTATGAGGACCCAGGTTTAGTTCCCAGCACCCACATCCTATAACTCCAGCTCCAGGGGATCTGAGGCCCTCTTCTGGCCTCCATGGGCACCGGCACACAAGTACATATACTCACACACAGACACACATGCATTCACATAATTTAAAATATTGTTTTATGTGTATGAGTGTTCCACTTGCATGCACCTGTGTTATGCAATGCCCGCAGAGGACAGAAGAGGGTGTAAGATTCCCTGGAACTGGAGTTACAGAAGATTGGTAGCTGCCATGTTGCTGGGAACTGAAATCTGTCCTCTGCATTGACAGGCCAATGCTGTAGTTTTTGTTGTTGTTAATTTACTTTTTATGTGTATGAATGTACTGTCTGCATGTAGGTTTGTGCACCCATGTCATGCAGTGCTGCAAAGGTCAGAAGAGGGTGTTGGATTCCCCTGGAACTGGAGTTAAAGATGTTTCTCAGCCACCATGTGGGTGCTGGGGATCGAACCCAGGTTCTCTGCAAGAGCAGTCAGTGCTCTTAACTGCTAGGCCATCTCTCCAAGCCCCCAGACCAGTGCTCTTAACCCAAGGTGTATTAATTTGGTATATGCTGAAGAATGATAGGAAAATATTAAATTTGTTTTCCGGGGCTGATGGCTCAGCAATTAGAAGCACTTGCTACTCTTACAGAGGGCCCAAGTTCATATCCCAGAAATCATGTCAGTTATTCTATAAGTGCTTATACCTCCAGCTCTGGCCTCTGCAGGCACCTGTACTCTTGTATATAATTCCACACAGAGCCATATAGACAATTAAAAATTAAAAATTTAAAAAGTCTTTGTTTTCTGTATTAAGACATGTTTCTATCACAGCAGAAAACTTTGTATGCACAGTAAAAGCACAGTTC
This sequence comes from Rhizomys pruinosus, assembly GCA_009823505.1. Classification (NCBI taxonomy): domain Eukaryota; kingdom Metazoa; phylum Chordata; class Mammalia; order Rodentia; family Spalacidae; genus Rhizomys; species Rhizomys pruinosus. Next base: position 25,610 of record VZQC01008984.1, on the reverse strand, counting down.
TGTTCTAGTTTGCTTCTTTGTTACTGTGAAAAAACACCATGACCAAAAGCAACTTGGGGGAAAAGGGTTTATTTGGCTGACAGCAAACAGTCCATCATCAAAGAGATTCAAGGAAGGCAGGAACTGAATCAGAGACCATGGAGGAAAGCTGCGTGTTGGCCTGTTTCTCTGTCCATTTAAGCTCCAGCTGTTGTGGAACTCACTGTGTAGACCAGGCTGGCCTTGAACTCACAGAGATCCGCCTGCCTCTGCCTCCCAAGTACTGGGATTAAAGGCGTGCACCACCACTTAGCTACCTTTCTTCTCTTTTTATTATTATTATTTTATGTGTATGAATGTACTGTCTGCATGTTAAGTAGGTGCACCCGTGTCATGAAATGCTGCAGAGGTCAGGAGAGGTTGTCGATTCCCCTGAAACTGGAGTTAAAGACAGTTCTTAGCTGCCATGTGGGTGCTGGGAATCAAACCCTGGTCCTCTGCCAAGAGCAGTCAGTGCTCTTAACCGCTGAGCCATCTCTCCAGCCCCCAGCTACCTTTCTTATATAGCCCATACCTACTTGCCAGGGATGGTACTGCCCACAGTGGGCTGGGCCCTCCTACTCCAATTAATAAGGAAGAAAATGCCACACAGGGGGGCTGGAGAAATGGCTCAGAAGTTAAAAGCACTGGATACTCTTGCAGACGAGTGGGGTTCAATTCCTAACACCAATATGGAATCTTTAGGCCATTCCCAGGCCTGATTAATAAGCCACACTGCTGAATTTCTTGCTGCGCCATCAACAAGGCACCCTTCCTGGCAATACCTGCATGTAGCCCCCGACAGTGATTAGTTGCTCCCACCCTGCGCTGAGCTTGTAAACAGCATGTAAACATCTATAGAAGCATGTGCAGGCTGAGGACTATGTAACTGCATGATTAAGTTGAACTTTTTGATGGCTATATGCATTATGATGCTCTCTGTGCTGATTGGTAGAAGCTTCCTATATACCCTGTACTGGAAAATAAAGTTTTGAGTTTCCCTTTATGACACCCTCCCAGAGTGGTTTGTTTGTTTGTTTGTTTTTGATATTTTTGAGACAGGGCCTCCCTTTAGTCCCAGCTGGCCCTGAGCTCTGTAGACCAGGCTGGCCTTGAACTCACAGAGATCCACCTGCCTCTGTTTCCCAAGTGCTAGGATTAAAGGCATGTACCACTGTGCCCAGCACTAAAGACGGTTCTTAGCCACCATGTAGGTCCTGGGAATCAAACTCAGGTCCTCTGCAAGAGCAGTCAGTGCTCTTAACCACTGAGCCATCTCTTCATCCCCCAGAGTGGTTTTTGCTCCATCGCATTTACCCTCAGTAGAGAAGAGACCAATGACCGCTTGAATGAAAGCCCACAGAATCCATAACTCGAGTTCCAGGGGAATCTAACACCCTATTGGAACTCCACAGGCATTGCATGACACAGGTGCACTTACATACACACAAGCAATACACTCTACATGCAAAAAAAAATTATTAAAAAAACCCACACAGACATGACCACAGGCCAGTCTGACCTCAGCAGTTCTTTACTTGTTCCCACTACTTTGTGTCAAGTTGACAAATAAGCAGTACAAGTTCATAACATACAGTACTCTCAAACCCAAGCTGTTATATTTCAGGAGCATTTGCTGAGTGTGGTGTGGTATGATGTAATGCATGCACACTGCAGTGTGTATGTTTTGTGTTGAGAATCAAGGCTAGGACTGGTGAGATGGTTCAGTGAGTAAAAGCATTTTTTTTTTAATATTTTTTTTAAATTTTATTTCCGTATGTGTATGAATGTACTGTCTGCATGCAAGTCAGTGCACCCGTGTCGTGCAATGCTGCGGAGGTTAGAAGAAGGTCTCTCGGATTCCCCTGGAACTGGAGTTCTCCTGGAATTGGAGTTTCAGATGGTTCTCAGCCGCCATGTGGGTGCTGGGGATCGAACCCGGGTCCTCTGTAAGAGCGGTCGGTGCTCTTAACCGCCAGGCCATCTCTTCAGCCCCGTAAAAGCATTTTTTGCACAAGCCTGACAAACTAAGTTCCATTTCATGGTGGAAGGAATGAACTGACTCCTAAAAGTTGTCTGCTTCCATGTGTGTGCCATGGCATACACACTTAACACAAAGGAGGAGGAAGAGGAGGAAGAGGAGGAGGAGGAGGAGGAAGAGGAGGAGGAGAAGATGAAAGTTTAAAATTATCCAAATATGGTGGTTCATGAATATAATCCCAGTACTTGGGAGGCAGAGGCAAGAAGATCTCTGTGAGTTATAGACCTGCTAGTTAGGGTTACATAGACCCTGTCTCAAACATAAAATAAAAATAAAAAGCCAGACGTGGTGGCGCACGCCTTTAATCCTAGCACTTGGGAGGCAGAGGCAGGCGGATCTTTGTGAGTTCAAGGCCAGCCTGGTCTACAGAGTGAATTCCAGGACAGCTGGGGCTACAAGGAGACCCTGTCTCGAAAAGACCAAAAAAAAAAAATAATAATAATAATAATAACAATAATAAAATAAAAAAAATATAAAATATAAAAATAAAAGTTTTAAAGAAAGGGGGGGGCGTGGTGGTACACACCTTTAATCCCAGCACTTGAAGGCAGAGGCAATAGGATTTCTGTGAGTTCAAGGCCAGCCTGGTCTACACAGTGAGTTCCAGGACACCTGGGGCTACAGGGACACCCTGTCTCAAAAAGACCAAAAAAAAAAAAAAAAAGAAAAAAAAGATGCTGTGCTCACACAACCCAACAGGGTAACAAAGTCAAGTCATGCTAGAAACACCCTGGATTCATTGCATGTGGGTTTGAATTAATCTTGGTTATTGCATGTTCAGAGACATTTTATTGTTGCCATTTTTTCTTTTGTAAACCACACATGGAGTCACAGGACCCCATATGGATGAGTGCCACAGTTTGTTTTTATTTTTTAATTTTATTTATCTCTGTATGTGTATGAATGTACTGTCTGCATGCAAGTTTGTGTACCCGTGTCATGCAATGCCTCGGAGGTCAGAAGAGGGTGTCGGATTCCCCTGGAACTGGAGTTCTCCTGGAATTGGAGTTTCAGATGGTTCTCGGCTGCCACGTGGGTGCTGGGGATTGAACCCAGGTCCTCTGTAAGAGTGGTTGGCGCTCTTAACCGCTAGGCCATCTTTCCAGCCCCGAGAGCCAGAGTTTTAAGCAGCTGGGATCTAGAGGATACATTTGCCTGTGGTCTCCTGAGAACCAGGGGGAAGGGCAGATTCACAAGTATTCATGACATTTTTGGCCCTACCCATACCTCCCTGTCTGTTGTCATATTGGCCTCTCAATTTCACTTTCTCTTCTGTGAAATAGAGGGTTAGAGAGTGTCTGTATCATCACTTTTGGAGAGAACTGAAGTACTTCATACAAGTCAGCAGGCTCCTTGACTGTGACTATTCCTAATTCCTACTAAGCTCTTCTTCCTTATCCAGCTTCCCTTTGAAAGTTTAAAAATAGTTGCATCAGTAGAAGTGATCATGTCTGGAGCCCACCAGCCACAGTCAAGAGTGAATTCTAGAAGGGTGGAAGGTTTCTGAGCCTCTAAAGTACAAGGTTGGGCTGGAGAGATGGCCTAGCGGTTAAGAGCGCCGACCGCTCTTGCAGAGGACCCGGGTTCGATCCCCAGCACCCACATGGCGGCCGAGAACCGTCTGAAACTCCAATTCCAGGAGAACTCCAGTTCCAGGGGAGTCCGACACCCTCTTCTGACCTCCGCGGCATTGCACGACACGGGCGCACAGACTTGCATGCAGACAGTACATTCATACACATACAGAAATAATTAAAATTAAAAAAAAAATAAATAAAGTACAAGGTTACACAGACTGCTGGGGTGGTAGCTGCAGGAAACTGGGGGAGAGGAACCCATAAAACTATTTTTAGCCAGGCCCAGTATTGTTCTCCCTGTAATATCAGCATTTGGGAGGTGTTGTTGGCAGGAGGATAAAGAGTTCAAGGCTAGGGGCTGAAGAGATGGCTCGGCAGTTATGAGTATGTACTGTTCTTGCACAGGACCAAAGTTGACCTCCCGGAATTGCCGACAGCGTGCGCACAACTTGCTGCAGAAGAACAGTACTATTCATACAACATACAGAAGATAATTAAAATAAAAAAAAAGTAAATAAAGTCACAGGATTACACAAGCTGCTGGGGGTGGTAGCTGCAGGAAACTGGGGGAGAGGAACCCATAAAACTATTTTTAGCCAGGCCCAGTATTGTTCTCCCTGTAATATCAGCATTTGGGAAGGTGTTTGTTGGACGGAGGATAAAGAGTTTCAGCTCAGGGGCCTGAAGAGCATGGCTCGGCGTTATGAGTATGTACGTTCCTTGCAACGAGGACCAACAGTTCACGTTATCCCCTGCCACTTATGGGCTGCTCAACACCTACTAGTAACTCCAGCTCCAGGGGATCCATAGCCCTCCTCTGGCCTCCACAGGCACCTGCACACACACGGTGCACATAAACTCACACAAGTAGGTAAGTATGCACATATATACATAAATGAAAGTAATTTTTTTTTCAAATTTTGGGTCTTTTTGAGAGAGGCTCCTGTGGCCCCGCCTGCCGCATGGCCTGGAACTCATGTAGACTCGGCTGGCCTTGAAAAGAGAATTCTTTGGGCTGGAGATGGCCTAAGCGGTTAAGAGAGCCGCCGACTCTTGCAGAGGAACCCGGGTTCGATCCCGAGCACCACATGGTGGCCGAGAACCGTCTGAAACTCTCAATCCAGGAGAACTCCAGTTTCCCAGGGAATCCGAGACCATCTTCTGACCCCGCGGCATTGCAACGACATCGGGTGCACAGACTTGCAATGCAGACAGCACTTCATACACATAACAGAAATAAAGTAATTAAAAAAAAAAAAAGAATAGAGTAATTCTTGGAATTGGAGTTTCAGACGGTGCTCAGCCGCCATGTGGGTGCTGGGGATCGAACCCGGGTCCTCTGCAAGAGCGGTCGGCGCTCTTAACCGCTAGGCCATCCAATTCCAGAACTCCAGTTCCAGGGGAATCCGACGCCTTCTTCTGATCTACGCGGCATTGCACGACACGGGTGCACAAACTTGCACGCAGACAGTACATTCACACATACAGAAATAAATAAAATTAATAAAAAAAAAAAACTTAAAAAAAAAAGAGTAATTCTTTAAAGGGAAAAATGGGGGCTGGTGAGATGGCTCAGCAGTTGAAAGGACCTGGGTTCTATTCCCAGCACTCACATGGTGGCTAACAACTGCCCGTACCTCCAGTTCCAGGGACTCCAACGCCCTCTTCCGACCTCCGCCCAGCACTGCGCTACACGGGTGCACTTACCTACATGCAGGGAATATACTCGTACACACAAAACAATAAAAATAATAAAATATTTTAAAGGGAAATATGTTCAAAGATAGCCTTAACTACATGAGCCCCTCCCAAGAAACGAAGCGAAACGAACGAAACCACTTTTTTTTTTTCTGTATGTGTATGAATGTACTGTCTGAATGCAGGTTTGTGCACCCGTGTCGTGCAATGCCGCGGAGGTCAGAAGTCGGATTCCCCCGGAACTGGAGTTCTCCAGGAATTGGAGTTTCAAACGGTTCTCGGCTGCCATGTGGGTGCTGGGGATCGAACCTGGGTCCTCTGCAAGAGCGGTCGGCGTTCTTAACCGCTAGGCCATCTCTCCAGCCCCGAAACCACTTTTGACCTTCACATTAATCAAGTTTACCTAAACCACTGGGGGTCAAGCCACAGCATTCTGAATTTCTTCCACTCTTATTTGCCACGCTGAAGACGGATACAACCAGCCTCCACACCCACGGCAAGCCACATTAAAAATGGCCGCACAGGCTTCAGGCTCGAGTTCCGGTTCCGGTTTCCCAAGCTCCTCACCTGCCGTGGCTCGCGTGCTCACAGGGAGTAGACATGGCGGATGGTCCTGTGGCGGAGCAGCTGCTACGGCGGCTGGAGGCGGCTGATGGAGGTCTGGACAGCGCGGAGTTGGCCACCCAGCTGGGCGTGGAGCACCAGGCTGTGGTGGGCGCCGTGAAGAGCCTGCAAGCTCTCGGCGAGGTAAGCCCCGCGTGTGATGCGGGCCCGCCTAGCCTTTGCATCCGCAGCTCTTCCATGTGGGGGTAATTCGATGTATCGCGACCGGGGTGCGCAGACAGGAATCCGGAACGAGTGATGTTCCTCAGGCGACTAACGCTAATTGAGGCAAAAGCATGGGGCGTGTTGGAGTGCGATGGTGGACAAGGAAGAGACGTGGTCTCTGCCAATCGAATGGGGAGGCCTAAATGTGAGGGCTCAGGGAACCAGCCGTGAGCCAGCCTAGAGTTGGGGGACAGGGAGCGGGACCCCGGTGGAGATGACAGCCGAGTCAGGCTTGTGTCTAGTGCGGGAAACAATGCCACACAAGGAATCAATGGCAGGGCATTGGTGTCGGGATGACAGGCTACAGAGACCATGAATTACAAGGTCTTGTAGGTTTCTTCAGGGTTCCTTGTCTCCTTTCCTATACTAGGGAGTGAACCCAGGGCCCACTACATGCCACTCAAACCCTCTACCACGGCCCTAGCCCCCTTGTTACTTTTTATTTTGAGACAGGGTCTCACTTGTCAGGGTTAGCCTGGAACTCACCGTGTATATAGCCCAGGTCTGCCTGAGATTATAGGCTTCCACTCCCACGCACAGTGTGTTCTGTAGGTCTTTATCTCACAGGAGTACTGAGGAGCCTAGTAGGAGTTGCAATCAGCCAGATATGAATAGTTTCTATTCTTTGGGAAGGACTGATGGGCAGAACTAGGGGTTAGAGGGGAGATGAGGCTGGCACTTCCCCAGAAGAGTTTCTGGATGTGTGGAGGCACATGCCTTGAATCTCAAGCAGGGAGAGCACAGAAAAAGGCCAGCCTTCTGACCTTTGGCACATGGTCTGTAATGGAATTATTACAAGAGGGGGTTCTTGAGGGTTTGTGGGCCATCTAGGAAGCCAGCTGCATGAGGCCAAGCTGTTTATTTGTTGAGCGCAAATTCTGTGCCTACCCTGGTTCAGCTTTATTTGATGAAACCAAGTCTTGCCAAAGCCTTAGGATGATGACATTGTTATCTTGATCTTGCACATATGATAAATGATGCTCAGCATAGGAAAGCAAGTTGACATTGTCAGTAGGTGTCTAGAGTATATAGTTCCATGGTGTTCATGTGGAGGATAGATTAAAGTTATGATGTAGGGGTCAGGGGAGATGGCTCAGCTGGTGAGAGTACGAGTGCAAACCTGGTGACGTGAGTTCAGTCCCCAGAATCCACATAAAAAGACTGATGCAGTACTGAACTCCTAGGGGAGATGGGAGGCAGAGAGAAGAATCACTAGGCCAGCTAGCCTGGAGTATGTAGCTCAGCAAACCATAAGAGAGGCCCCACCTTAACAAGGTGGAAGGCCAGAACCAGCTCCCAAAAGCTGTCTCTGTGAACACTCAAACTCAACATACACACTACTCTTTTTAAAAGTTTTTGGGCATGGTAGCACATACCTATAATCTCAACCACTGCAGAGGATGCAGTGGAGGATTTTGAGTCCTAGGCAGGCTCAAGCTTCCATGCCCTATCTTAAAACAAAAGGAGCTGGAGAGAGAGCCCAATGGTTAAGAGCACAGACATTCTTGCAGAGGACCTGGGTTTGGTTCCCAGCACCCACATGGCTACCAACTGCCCTTAACTACATTTCCAGGGGATCTGACACCCTCATCTGGCCTCTGCTGGCATGGCATATAGGTAAAACACTTATACACAAAAAATAAATTAAAAAGCAGAAAATAACAGGTTGCGTATAGGTGATAGTACCTTGATCATTGTAAAATTGACATTTGTGTAGGTTAAAAAGGATTAAATAACAGGGTATGGTGGTGCACACGTGTAACCTGAGCACTGGCAAAGGAGGCAGATCTCTTGAGTTCAAGGCCAGCCAGGGTTACATAGTGAAACCCTGTCTCAAAAGAAAACAAACAAAACAACCAAGGGGGCTGGAGAAGTGGCTCAGTGGTTAAGAGCACTGACTGCTCTTCCAGAGGACCCATGTTCAAATCCCAGCACCCGCATGATAGCTAACAACCATCAGTAACTCCAGTTCCAGAGAATCTGATGGCCTCTTCTGACCTCTGACATGCAGGTAATGCACTCTTACATATAAAATAAAAATAATAAACTATTTAAAAGCCAAACAACCACACCAGCTTTAATCCCAGCACTTGGGAGGCAGAGACAGGCAGATCTCTGTGAGTTCAAGGCCAGCCTTGTCTATATAGTGAGTTCCCATAGGGAGACCGTGTCTCAAAAAGCCAAAAACAGAAAGAAAGGGGAAAAAGGGAAGGGAAAAAAAAGAAAACACATTAAATAACAATTTGATTTAGTTTGACCTAATGACAGTAGTAACAGTGGCTAAAATGTGTGGAGCACTGAGAGGGTACAAGTAGGAGGATCTGAGTTCAGATCCTAGCACCCACATAAATGAAATGTGGAGGTCCACCTGTAATCCCAGTGCTTGGAGGGTGGAATGGGATCCCTGGAGCAACCTGGCTAGATTAGGTAAACTGGCAGCAAGTTCTGGTTTCAATTGAGAGACCCTGTGAGATCAGTTGAGGAAGACTCCTGGTAGTAGAGGAAGACTCCTGGTAGTAGCCTTGGGCTGTACATGTACATGTGAACATGCATGCATCTACCACATGCAAAATAAAAAATAGCATTTATTGAATGAGAAGCACTCTGTGTATGGATTAAATTACCCCTTGAGGTTTAATTAGGTAGACCTCATCAAAAGAATGAAGAACATTACTTAGGCCTGGGATTGTCACCCTGTGGTAGAGCACCTACCTAGCATGTTCCAAGCTCTGGGTTCTGTCTCTAGCACAGAAAAACAAAAGTCACTTGAGAGGTTAAGCAAGAGGCTCCCACCAAGAGCATAGGAGAGAACTTGGAATAGAAAGAAGGAAACAGGAGCTTGAGGTTGGGGCCTCTCTGCTAATTTGTCATTGCATTACTCTCCGTCTCAGGTTTCTGTCTGCAATTTCGTCCTCCAAGGCCCATCTGTGGTACTCCAGGCACTGATGTGCAAACACAAGAACATGGAAACAGAAAGAAACAACACAAAATAAATAAAAATAAAGAATAGAAAAAAGGATATGGAGATAGAACTGTTTATCAGGACATTAAATCTGACATGGGTTGAGAGCAATACTAAGAATTGGTCTAGTTAGGCTCAGTGATACATACTGTATCCCTGACCTAGTTAGGCTGAGGCAAGAGGATTGAGAGTTTTAAAACCAACCTGAGCTATATGGCAAGACATGGTGTTATTCCTCTACCACAAAAAAGGAGGCTAGGGCTGGGTGTGATGGCACATTCCTTTAATCCCAGCACTCTGAGATTGAGGCCAGCCTGATCTACATAGTTCCAGGCCAGCTGAGGCTACAGGGGGAAGGGGACCCTGTCTCAATAAGACTAAAAAAAAAGGGGGGGAGGGGGACCTAGGGAAATGGCCCAGTGGATAAGAACACTTGCTGTACACAAGCATGAGGACCAGAGTTCAAATCACTACCTAGCACCATATAAAAGCTGTAAGAGTGGTGAACTCCAAGTTCTGTGAGAGACCCTCTCTCAAGAGAATAAGGCAGAGAGAGAGAAAGAACACCCAATTTTCTCCTCTGTATGTGCCTACATAGATGTGCTCATATACCATGCACACAAAACAAAAAAACAAAGGCAGAAGATAAGGCTCAGTGGTAGACTGCTAATCCAGCATGCCCAAGGCTCTGGGTTTGATCCCTAGCATTGCCTTCAGAATTTGTCTAGCTGGGGCAGTGGTGTGTGCTATAGTCTCCCCACTCAGGATGCTAGGCAGGAGAGTTGCTTGGGTGTAGAAATTTGAAACCCTCCTGAACTACATGACAAGAAAAAGTCATTTCTCCTCTGCCTAATGACATTCCTAGCTCTGTATCTCACCTTGGGAAATCTGAACTGTGATTATCAAAGCTGCATCACATGAGGGTCTGGGAAGGCCTGGTAAATGAGGGAATATCCCCTCCAGGCCACTTGGCTTGCAGATCGCTAAAGAATGTGATATAGTTTCCAGGCTGCCCCTTGGTTTGTTTATTGGTATTGTTGTTATATGTATATGTGAGTTTGTGGATTCGAGACTGCAGGTCCCTGAGGAGGCCAGAGGCATCAGATCTCCTGGAATTCTGGAACTGTAGTTGTTTGTGAGATGTCTGACATGACATGGATGAACTGAACTTGAGTCCTTTGGAAGGGCAGTATGCACCCTTAACCTCTGAACCATCTTTTCATCCCTGAAGCTATACTTTGAATCTCTGGCCCTGTGATATCTCTGAGGAACCCTCACACGTGTGTCCCTTTTATCCTTGCAGGTCATTGAGGCTGAGCTTCGCTCCACCAAGCGCTGGGAGCTGACCACAGAGGGTGAGGAAATTGCCCAGGAGGGCAGCCATGAGGCCCGTGTGTTTCACAGCATTCCCCTGGAGGGGCTGGCACAGAGTGAGCTCATGGTAGGGCCCAGGGCCTCATTCCAAGGAGGGGGTTGAATACAAGTGGGCCTGGTAGTACAGCAAGCACTCAGCACAATTGTTAACCCCACCCCCACCCCCAGCGATTGCCCAGCAGCAAGGTGGGCTTCAGCAAGGCTATGTCCAACAAGTGGATCCGTGTGGATAAGAGTACAGCCGAAGGGCCCCGGGTATTCCGAGTGGTAAGTTCTTGCAAGAGGATGGGCAGGCTAGAGGGCAGACAGAAAGATAGACAAGTGGTGAGTAGATGCCGGCCTTCATTCCCTTTGTCCTGGCCAGGTGGACAGTGTGGAGGATGAGGTACAGAAGCGATTGCAGCTGGTCCAGGCAGACCAGGCCGAGAAACTAGCTGAGAAGGAAAGGAGTGAGCTCAAGAAGAGGAAGCTGCTGAGTGAAGTGTGAGTGGCTGCCAGGCCCAGGTCCCCTTCACCTGTGTGGCACTGTAGGGACGGAGGGAGGGAGGAGCTGCCCATCCCATACCTAGTTCCCATGTTGTTTGTCTTTCCCTAGACCAACATTTATACATAGTAAAGTGTATGTATTGGGCTCATACAACTCCTGGCCTTTGCCCTTACTGCACCTGCTGCTGAGAAAGAAATGTCTTCAGGCATGGGTGACTATCCAATGAAACCCCTGCTTGGTGTCACCTAGGAAAAGCCACATTTGATTCAGACTTGGCAGTGTACACCAGCAACCTCAGGATGTGGGCAGCTGAGGCAAGGGGGATCATGAGTTCTAGGCCACCCTGAGCTACATAGTGAAATCCGTCTCATAAAACCATTTAAGGGCTAGGGTGTAGGGCTACCTGACTAAGTTGAGGCCCTGACACTTATTATCTACATGACTTTGGCAAAGTCACCTCTCCTTTCCCGACCTCAGGTTTTTTTTTTTTTTTTTTTTTGTCTTTTCGAGACAGGGTCTCCCTGTAGCCTCAGCTGTCCTGGAACTCACTCTGTAGACCAGGCTGGCCTTGAACTCACAAAGATCCGCCTGCCTCTGCCTCCCAAGTGCTAGGATTAAAAGCACGCGCCACCACACCTGGCTGACCTCGGTTTTCTTAAAGTATTACCTTCATGCTGGGTGTGGTGACAAAGGCCTCCCAGCCAGCACTCGGGAGGCAGAGGCAGGTGGATCTCTATGAGTTCAAGGCCACCTGGTTTACATATTGGGTTCCAGGACAACTGAGGCTACAGGGACACCCTGTCCCAAAAAGACCAAAAAAAAAAAAAAGACCAAACTAAGTAAATAACATATTAACGTATTATATGGTTGTGGAGTAACTTTAGAACAGATCCTGACCCAAAATATACCCATAATAATTTACCTAATATTTCCAGTATAGCACCTTAAACTGACCCTGGCACAAGTTAGGCTCTCATTATATATATTGAATGAATAAATGTGTGAACATAGGGAGCTAGACAGTGGCTCTGTAAGAAAAAGTTGCTCTTTGAGGGGCTGGAGAGATGTCTCAGTGGCTAAGAGCACTTGCTGCACTTGAAAAGGACCCAGGTTTGGCTCCTAGCACCCACATCAGGGGCTCACAACTGCCTGTAACTCTAGTTCCAAGGGATTTGCTGTTTTCTGGCCTTCTCAGGAACCAGGCATGCAGGCGATACTCAGACATATGTGCAGGCACTTTTTCATACACTTAAAAAAGTCAGTCTTTAGGGCTCAAGAAATGGCTGAAGGAGCCCTGGCTGCTCTTGAAGAAGACTGGGTTTGATTCCTACCTAGCACCCACATGGCAGGTAACAACTGTCCATAACTCCAGTCCAAGGGGATCCAATACCCTCTTCTGACCTCCGCAGGGATTGTAGGACACAAGTGCACTTAAACACATGCAGGCAATTTACTCATACACATAAAATAAAAATAAATTAAAAAAATTTTAAGTCAGTCTTTATTTTTTATTTTTTATTTTTGTATGGGTATGAATGTACTGTCTGCATGTAGGTCTGTGCACCCGTGTCGTGCAATGCCGCGGAGGTCAGAAGAGGGTCTCGGATTCCCCTTGGAACAGAGTTCTGGAATTGGAGTTACAGACAGTTCTCAGCCGCCATGTGGGTGCTGGGGACCTAACCTGGATCCTCTGCAAGAGCAGTCGGTGCTCTTAACCGCTAGGCCTCTCTCTAGCCCTAAGTCAGTCTTTTTTTATTTATTTATTTATTTTTTTTATTTTTGTATGTGTATGAATGTATTGTCTGCACGTAGGTCTGTGCACCCCTGTCGTACAATGAACTGGAGTTCTGGAATTGGAGTTACAGATGGTTCTTAGCCGCCATGTGGGTGCTGGGGATCAAACTGGGGTCCTCTGCAAGAGCAGTAGGTGCTCTTAACCGCTAGGCTATCTCTCCAGCCCCCCTAAGTCAGTCTTTAAAAAGAAACATTCCAGGCTGGAGAGATGGCCTAGTGGTTAAGAGCGCTGACTGCTCTCGCAGAGGACCTGGGTTCAATTCCCCAGCACCCACATGGCAGCCGAGAACTGTCTGTAACTCCAATTCCAGGAGAACTCCAGTTCCAGGGGAATCCGAGACCCTCTACTGACCTCCGCAGCATTGCACGACACAGGTGCACAGACCTACATGCAGACAGTACATTCATACACATAGAAAATAAATAAAATTAGCTGGGCGTGGTGGCGCACGCCTTTAATCCTAGCACTGGGGAGGCAGAAGCAGGTGGATCTTTGTGAGTATAAGGCCAGCCTGGTCTACAGAGTGAGCTCCAGGATAGCTGGGACTACAGGGAGATCCTGTCTCTCAAAAAGACCAAAAATAAATAAATAAATAAATAAATAAATAAATAAATAAATAAATAAATAAAATTAAAAAAAAAAAGAAGTATAAAATAAAAAAAAATAAAAAGAAACATTCCTTGATCTCCACAAATGAATCTTAGGAAATGTGTACCTACACAAGGACACATACTTACAAATAGATAAAGGTAATAATTAAAAAAAAAAAGCTCTTAAGCCGGGCGTGGTGACACATGACTTTAATCCCAGTACTTGGAAGGCAGAGGCAGGCAGATCTCTGTGAGTTCAAGGCCAGCCTGGTCTACATAGTTCCAGGACAGCTGGATCTACAAGGAGACCCTGTCTCAAAAACATCAAAAATAACAAAATTAAAAAATAAATAAAAATAATAAAATCTTTTAAAAATTAAAAAAAAAAAAAGCTGGTACCAGAGCCTAAGTGGTAGAACACTTGCCTGGGATACCCAAGGCCCTTGGATGGATTCCTAGCACCACAGAAGCAAAAATCAAAGCAGGTTGGGACATTTTGCCAAGTTAAATGGCACATGCTTGTAATTCCAGCCCCTGCTATGTAAAAAGACCTTTTGGGGAAACCAGTAACTAAATGCAGGTTCTGAAGTTGTAGATTAGTTGGTAGAGTGCTTGATTAGCATGCAGGAACCCCTGGGTTTGATCCCTAGTACCACATAAACCTATAATCTCAACATGTAGGGGTATCCTGAGTTTGAGGCCATCAACTACATAGCAAGTTCCAGACCCGTCTGGGACACATGAAATAGTCCAAAAAAAGAGAGGCAGAGTAACTTGTAGATGGTGCTGAGATTAATACCCAATAAAGACCAAGAGACGGGCTGGAGAGATGGCCTAGTGGTTAAGAGCACCGACTGCTTTTGCAGAGGACCCAGGTTCGATCCCCAGCACCCACATGGCATCTGAGAACCGTCTGTAACTCCAATTCCAGGAGAACTCCAGTTCCAGGGGAATCTGAGACCCTCTTCTGACCTCCGTGGTATTGCACGACACGGGTGCACAAACCTGCATGCAGACAGTACATTCATACACATAAAAAAAAAAAAAGACCAAGGGACGCCTTTTGTGGTGACAACATGCCTTCTCTTTCTCTGATCACAGGACCCTGAAAACCTATTGGGTGAGCAAGGGCAGCGCCTTTAGTACCAGTGTGTCCAAGCAGGAGGCAGAACTGAGCCCAGAGATGATTTCCAGGTAGGGTTGGGGACAGGTGATGCAGGTGCTGGGGGTGGAGAGAGGCTTGGACAGCCTTCCTCATGTCCTTGCATCCCGGATCTCCCCATAGTGGCTCCTGGCGGGACCGGCCCTTTAAGCCTTACAATTTCTCTGCCCGAGGTGTGCTCCCAGACAGTGGACACCTGCACCCTTTGCTCAAGGTCCGCTCCCAGTTCCGACAGATCTTCCTAGAAATGGGGTGAGCACAGGGCCTGGGGTGGGGTGCAGCAGCCACCAGGCACAGGTAGGGCAGTCAGTCCATGTCTCCTACAGATTCACTGAGATGCCTACTGACAACTTCATTGAGAGCTCCTTCTGGAACTTCGATGCACTCTTCCAGCCCCAGCAGCACCCAGCTCGTGACCAGCATGACACTTTCTTTCTGCGGGGTAGGTAGCCTAGAAGCCTAACCAAGGAGAAGCAGAAGTCCCAGGCTTGGGGGAAGTTTTTGGGAAGGAGTATTTATTTCATAAAATGAAATCTGATACCATGATCAAGAAGGTGGTTTCCCCAGGGTGAGGCTCATCCATTGCACTTAGGATTTGCTGACCCCTGCGATTTCCCCAAATGCGGGAAACTCGACTGCATAATTTGTGGTAGTGGGGGACTGCGTTCGCGCTCTCCCCTGTAAAAAAAAAAAAATGAAAACTGCCCTTGTGGCCAGTAAGACCCTGGAAGCTGGTCCTGTCTGCCTCTACAGTCTCTCTCCTCTGTGACCAGTCTCTATTGATGTCCACCACAGGGCCTTTGCTCATGCTATATCTATGCTATGCTAGCTACCCAAAATTGCTTTGTCTCAGCTCTTTAATGCCATCCTAAGGCTTGGGGTGTGTAGAACACTGAACCTAGGACACATGGGAACCTGGATTCCATTCATCCCTGGCATAGCATAAATAAGTAACTAAGGCCATCCTGACTTTGCTGCTCTCCTCTTCCTGTTGGTCTCAAGGGTTTATTTTGAATCAGAATCTTTTACACAAAACTGAGACATGTATGGTAGCTGGAGTTACACAGCTCAGCAGCTGCTCTTGCAGAGAACCCTAGTTCAGTTCCTGAAACCCATGTAGGGTGGCTTGTAACTGCCTGTAATTCTAGTTCTAGGTGGTCTGGGTACCTGCACTCATGTATATATATCCCACCACGCACACACATATGCATAATTAAAAAATATAAATAAGGGCTGGAGAGATGGCTCAGCAGTTAAGAGTGCCGACTGCTCTTACAGAGGACCCAGGTTCTATTCCCAGCCCCCACATGGGTGCTAAGAACTGGAGTTCTCCTGGAATTGGAGTTTCAGACGGTTCTCGGCTGCCATGTGGGTGCTGGGGACCGAACCCGGGTCCTCTGTAAGAGCGGTCGGTGCTCTTAACCGCTAGGCCATCTCTCTAGCCCCTCATAACAGTATTAATGATTAAATTATTTATATACTGATAACTATATACTGTTTCCTGTCGTGGTGTTACGTGTGTGTGTGTGTGTGTGTGTGTGTTCGTCGTATCCAATCTGGGCATGGGGTGCACGCCTTTGATCCCAAAATTGTGAGGCAAAGGAGCAGATCTCTGTGAGTCAAGGCAGCCTTGTCTACACAGTGAGTTTCAGGACAGCGGGGTTCAGGGGTACCCGTCACAAACAAGACTCAAAAATAAACAAAAAAATCAAAAATATGAATCAAATCTGTTAAGCTGAGGCATGTCATTCTTGGTTCTACAAATGTCCAATCAGCCACACGTGGTGGTATAAGCCTTTAATCTCAACACTAGGGAGGATGAGGCAGGCAGATCTCTGTGAATTCAAGGCTGCTGGTCATATCATTAAGCAAGCAACTTCCCCAGAGCCAGCTGGTACGACAGGGAGACCTTGTCTCAGGGGAAAAAAAAAAAAAAGCCCCCCCCCCAAAATCCAAATCAAATGTCCATCAATCACCCCAGTCCCACCACAACCCCAATAATTAATAGACCTATTCTGTATCCTGGGATGATTATGAACTCAAACTCATGGCAGTCTTCCTGCCTCAGCTCAGCTCAGCTCAGCTTCCCAAGTGCTATTTTAGATGTGAGCCACCTTGCCTATCTAGTTTGGATTTTTTTGTGGAATACAGTATGTAATAAGGCTGACCTTGGTCTGTCAGTCCTGCTTTAGCCTCCTATGCATAGGGATTACAGGTATAAGTCACCATGACTGGCTCTTTGGGGGGGGCGGGGGTTGTTCACTGTTATATGGAACCCAGGGTCTCCTACATTCTCTACAAGTGTTCAGTCCCTGAGCCACAAGCCAGCCCAAACTGTCCTTGATCCTATCTGAAATGAATGGCTCCTCAGACCAAGAGAGCATGTGAGCTCCCTGGGTAACATTTCTCTATGACTACATAAAATGACAAAAATATAAAAAATGACTACAGAGTCATTTTTATGGTACCCAAAACTACAACCAACTCCCAGAGATGGTACTGTTAGCCCCTCATTTCCTGCTGAGGAACTGAGGCACAGAGAGAACATTGCTTGCTGTGGGCCTCACAGCTTGTAAGTGCTGCAGACTCATTGAAACACCAGAGCTATGTCCCTGGGAAGGAATGAAAAGAACCCACATGGCCAGATGGGTGTGGTGAGCACACCTGTCATCCCAGCACTTGAGGCTGAGTTCCATGTCAGGCAGAGAGTAACATGGAGTTTCCAAAGCTGGGCATGGTGGTGCACACCTTTAATCCCAGCACTCAGGAGGCAGAGGCTGGGGCAGGTGGGGATCTTTGTGAGTTCAAGGACAGCCTGGTCTACATAGTGAGTCCAGGACAGCTGGGCTACAGGGAGACCCTGAATCAAAAAGACAAGCCCCAAACCAATAATAATAATAATAATGTTTACAAACAAACAAAAAAAGAAAACAGTTTGCATATAGTGTCCATCTCAGTGGTAGAGTACTTGATAAACCTGAGGAAGGCCCTGGGTTCCAAGAAGTACTGGAAAATATTTTATGTATGTATTGAGCAAGTACTCCCTGAAGCCCTCTTATGTGCCAACATTTGCTGTGACCTGAGTCACCGCATGGATTGGGACAAAAGTCCTTGCCCCAGGGAGAACCACTTCCCCCACTTCCTAGATAGAGAGATGTTTTAAGTCTTGAGCAAGCTTTTTGGTGGGACAAGGTATTAAATAATGCAGGGACACGGGTGCAAAGGTCCTGAGGCTGGAATGCTCTACATGTGCTCAGTTGGGAGCCTATGACTGCAGGGCTTAGTCAAGTAGGAGTGAAAGAAGACCAAAGCAGGAGGTAATAGGTCAGAGCCAGTGGAAGGACTTGGGCTTTTCACCCAGTGAAGTAGGAAGCATGGAGGGTTATGGATGGAGGGGCACATGACCGACTGAGGAGTGCCAAGTACCCCTGGCCATGGTAGGAGCAGCAGCTGCTGAGGAGCCGTGCCTAACCTCCATGCGTAGCTTTTGAGAAATGCACATTGATTGACCACATGGTTCTGTCTTTCCCAGATCCAGCTGAGGCCCTGCAGCTTCCGATGGACTACGTCCAGCGGGTGAAACGGACCCACTCCCAGGGTGGCTACGGCTCACAGGGGTGAGACAGGAGCAGGACTTGGGTTGGCGGGAAGGAGCTCCAGAGGTTGGGACCCCAGGACCACACTGCAGACTTAACACTTTTCCTTCTGAAGCTACAAGTACACCTGGAAGCTAGAAGAAGCCCGGAAAAACCTGCTTCGCACACACACTACAGCAGCCAGCGCCCGTGCCCTCTACCGCCTAGCCCGGAAGGTGTGGAACAGCCTGGGCAGGGGTGGGTGGCTGCTAACCTCCTGTAGACCTTCTGACCTATTCCTGGGCCGGGCCTGGCCTGGCCTTGGCTGTCACCCTCCAGAAGCCCTTCACACCAGCCAAATACTTCTCCATTGATCGTGTGTTCCGGAATGAGACACTGGATGCCACACACCTGGCTGAGTTCCACCAGATAGAGGGTGTGGTCGCTGACCATGGGCTCACCCTGGGCCACCTCATGGGTGTCCTGAGGGAGTTCTTTACCAAGCTGGGTAAGCATGGGAGCCAGGCCAGGTGGGCAGTGTTTCGGGTTCCCTGGGATGATACCATCATCAACAGCATGCCTTGTCAGGAATCACACAACTGCGTTTCAAGCCAGCCTACAACCCTTACACAGAGCCCAGCATGGAAGTGTTCAGCTATCACCAAGGTCAGGAGGATGGGAAACTGGGTGAAGAGGGAGGTCTGAGGGGCCCCGCACTCCCCTCCTACCACTTCCCCAGGTCTGTGTGGGTAGCAGTGTCCACACACATGTCCTAGCCTTCTCTTTTCTCCCCATAGGTCTGAAGAAGTGGGTGGAAGTAGGCAACTCTGGGGTCTTCCGTCCTGAGATGCTCCTGCCCATGGGGCTTCCTGAAAATGTGTGTGTCATCGCCTGGGGTCTCTCCCTGGAGCGGTGAGTGCTAGGCCTGAACTTGGGGTGACTCCATCCACTCATTCACTGGTTCATTTGTCTGAGAATTAAGTAAGAAGGCCAGTTTGGGGCCTAGGCCTGGGCTGTAAACATGATGTGTCCCTAACACCACAGAGCCTAGGTCCTAGGGGAAGAGCAAGGATAACTAGCAAGCCCAATAAGAAAACTCAGTTAATGAAGTCCAGAGCGTTGGAAGACAGGAAGCACTATAGAGAGGACAAAGATAATAGGCGATCAGAGAAGGCTTCATGGAGGAGGTGGTGTCTGAGCAGACTGGAGGTAGGAGTGAGGATACCTAGAAGAGTTTACCAGGCAGAGGGCATAGCCATTGCAGAGGCCCTGAGTCTGGACTGGGCATGAGGTATTTCAAGGACAGTGGAGAGAATGGCAGGGATAAGGGCATGGAGGTAACCAGGTAGATGCATCTTGCTCATCATGGGAAGAACTTCGGCTTTTACTCGAAGGAAGATGAAAAAAGGAGAGCCTGACCTGACATACTGTTCAACTCTGTCCCTTCTTCTTCCAGCCCAACAATGATCAAATACGGCATCAACAATATCCGGGAGCTGGTGGGCCACAAGGTGAACCTGCAGATGGTGTATGACAGCCCCGTGTGCCGCCTGGACACTGAGCCCAGATCTCCACAGACACAGAAGGCTGCGTGACACAGGCTGCCTAGGAGAGCCTTCCCTACCTGTCCCTTGTTATCCCCAGCAGTGATCCCCTTGTATTTATGAGGCCTCTGTGAGGCCAGCCCACTCCTTCTGTCCCACCCATCCCTGGGATAGGGTGCTGGGGACCAGGGGACGGATTCCCTCTGCTGATTTTCTGTAGTTCCTGTGCCATGGGGGGCTGGGGCCCTATAGGTCAGCTTCTGTTTAATAAAGTGGGCACATGCCCCTTCCTGGTAGCTTTTGTTAGGTTTCTTTGTTGTTCGTTTCCCTAGGTCTTCTATGAGCCTCACCCCCACCTCTCTCTCAGTGCGGTGCTTGATGGGAAAGAAACTGGGCAATGGATTCCTGGGTGTGACCCTCCTTGGCCTGGAATCTAGGAGCTCCTAGCCAAGCCAGGTCCATGGGCTCCATCCAGATTTGGGATTTTTTTTCTTTTTGTATTATTTTTATGTATATACATGGGTTGCCTGCATGGTAATTGCACCCGTTTTAAAATGGTTCAGTGATTAAGAGCACTCTTCCAGAGGAGCCAGATTCAATTTCCAGCACCCATATGGTGGCTGACAGCCATCTGTAACTCCAGTTCCAGGGGATCTAATGCCGTCTTCTATTTATTTTTAATGGATGGCTTGTGTGTTCATGTCTATGCAGGTCTATGGGGAAGCTAGAGGACAAGCTTGGGTGTCCTCCTTAGGAGCACTCCTCTTTTGAGACAAGGACTCCATTGGCTGAGCAGTGAGCCCTGGGGTGCTCCTGTCTCCATTCCCTAACTCTAGTATCATAAGTGTGCTTCACTACAGCTGGGTATTTACATAGGCCCTGTGGACTAAACCCAGGTCCTCTGCAAAAGCAGCCAGTGCTCTAAACCACTGAGCCACACTTACACTAAGAATCAAAATCCCAGCACTGGAGCAGCTGAAGCAGGGTGATCCTGAGTTTGAGAACAGCCTGCAGCCTGGGCCACATAAGACCCTATGTCCACTGGGTGTGGTGGCGCACGCCTTTAATCCTAGCACTCGGGAGGCAGAGGCAGGCGGATTTTTGTGAGTTCAAGGCCAGCCTGGTCTACAGAGTGAGTTCCAGGACAGCTGGGGCTACAGGGAGACCCTGTCTCGAAAAGACAAAAAAAAAAAAAA
>VZQC01008980.1:551804-600967 GCA_009823505.1 Rhizomys pruinosus | reverse complement strand
TGTATGTGTATGAATGTACTGTCTGCATGCAAGTTTGTGCACCCGTGTCGTGCAATGCCGCGGAGGTCAGAAGAGGGTATCGGACTCCCCTGGAACTGGAGTTCTCCTGCAATTGGAGTTTCAGACGGTTCTCAGCCACCATATGGGTGCTGGGGATCGAACCCGGGTCCTCTACAAGAGTGGTCGGTGCTCTTAACTGCTAGGCCATCTCTCCAGCCCCTCATTAAAGTTCTTTGAACTGTAGATTTATATCGTTTTATTTCATTGTAGATAAATTATTTAATAAACTTTAAACAGTATAAGAAAAAGTTATTACAATAAGTAGGAATTCAGTAATATGTCTAATGAAAACATACACATAACATTTCTTGATTATGTTATCTAGATTTACTTTCTATTTTTATTTATTTATTGATAGCTAAACATATCCCAAAGGACATGTACCAAGATAGATTTCCTTACTACCTACTTCCCTCTCCCAAACTTTTCTCCAGTACGGGAGCCACTAGTGGCAAGAAGTACTGCCAGTAGGCTAAAAAAAAAACTTCCTTAGAAAACAACTTGTGGTCTGTTTTAATAAATAAATTAGCAAATCACCAAGACCAGGATTCTCTAAGGCATAGTGAAATTATTATTATTATTATTATTATTATTTTATTTATTACTTTTTTATGTGATGAGTGTACTGTCTGCATGTAGGTTTGTGCACCCGTGTCATGCAATGCTGCGGAGGTGAGAAGAGGGCATCAGATTCCCCTGGAAATGGAGTTAAAGCCAGTTCTCAGCCGCCATGTGGGAGCTGAGGATTGAACCCTGGTCCTCTGCACGAGCAGTTGGTGCTCTTAACCACTGAGCCATCTCTCCAGGTCTGGCATAGTGAAATTATTACAAAGGTTTTTAATTATATAAGTTTCTCCAGCCAGTCACAGAATCCTTGCCAACAACATCTCATATAGTAGTATAAAACAGTTGGGCACAATGGACTCCCAGCATTTGGGAAGGCTGACACAGGACTGCTGGGCATAGGCTACATAGCGAAATTCTGTCTGTAAAAAAGTATGAAACAATTTTATACCAAGAAAGTACCAATGTGTGACATCATCTCAAAAAATACCAATAAGAAGAAAAAGCTATTGCTTTAATTGATACTTTGAATCAAGGATATGGATAATACTGAAGATGTATACTCTAAACCACCAAATTATTTGTGTTTTTTATTTTGTTGGTCTACCAACAAAATCCAAAATTTATATCAAGAGATATTTGGTAACTTACAGGTGTGTGTAGGTTAAACAGCTATTGTTTTAGTCTTGAATTGGCCATAAAGCTTTAAAAAAGCATAAGGACAAGTTTTTTATTCCCAAACCAAATTACCCAACAGTTGCTGAAAAGTGGCAAAAAAGCCATGTTTTGTACATAGTGGAACTCTGGCCTAAGAGAAAGAGGGTGCTGAAAAGGCCTTATTTTCCATCTGTTTTATTAAACTTTAGGTACATATTATACTGCCTGGTCCTTGTAACAAACTTTTCATTTAAACTTTTCTACAAATCAGGAAGTGTCTTATTTAGTACTCAAAATGTAGTAGCTATTTAAGACAGAAATTTAAAACTTATTGGCATAAGAAATCACTTAAGGAAGTCTGTTGCAGTAGTAGATGCTCTGCTCCAAAAGATTCTGCAGTAAAATTTAAGGGAAGCATAAAAGCCAAAACGACAAAGGTCCAGATCAGAATTGTCAATTGTCTAGCCCCCTTTTGGTTGTTACAAAAGTAATATATAAATTAGGACACTCAGGCTTTTTCTTATACTCCAACAATGGCACAATTTTGAGAACAATCATTGCTTGGGTTAAAAAAAGTACAGCCTTTATATCATTTTAGTTGTTTGCTGCTAAATGCAGCACTTTACTATGTGAGATGTGTGAAACTACCATTAAGTATACTTTTTGGTTCTTTGGTTCTTTGAAAAATTATAAGAAGTTCCCTTGGGGACAGTGTATGTAGTCAATTTGCTGTTTCCCAACTTGATATCAAAATAATATAAATTATATACCAATTAGAATATAAATATTTACATAGATGAAATAAATATATTCTAAAGTGTCTGCCAAATAATGGCATTAAAGCTTTTCTCTATTTTTGTAGGCAGAATGCCAGAATATGCATTTATTTACTCTTTAAAGAATGCACACTTTAAAAAAATTAATTATTATTTTTTATGTGTATGAGTGTACTGTCTGTATGTAGGTTGTGCACCCACCCGTGTTGTGCAATGCTGCAGAGGTCAGAAGAGGGCATTGGATTCCCCTGGAACTGGAGTTAAAGATGATTCTTAGCCACCACGTGGGTGCTGGGAATCAAACCCGGGTCCTCTGCAAGTGCAGTCGGTGCTCTTAACCACTAAGCCTTCTCTCCAGCTCCAAGAATGCACACTTTATAATCAGTGCTCCTTCTTCAGTCTTTCCCTGAATAGCTCTTTTGCCAGTTCATCAAACTGGGAATGGGTAAAACAGTTTCCTTAACAATGGAGTTAGAGGCAGAGGCTTTTCACATATGATTCACACAAAGCTGAGTGGAACCACAGCTAGGCAGGATCTTCTGAGCTAGGGAAAACAGGCTGGACCTCCTCCTCACTTTAAGACTCACTAGTCACTTAATAGCAACAAAAGGCCTAACTTATGACACGATATTATGGGAAACAATTATAACTAACACATTACCTAGGTAATTCTAGATAATGGCTCATTTTATATAAAACTAGGCACTAGCTTCTTTGGTTTGCCTAAGACTTTCCTGGCTGCAGCACTGACAGAGTCCTGTATCTTGAGAACTTTGCGTTACTCACAGCAAGCCAGGGTGATCGGTCACCTTATTCTATAGATTGGCCCCTTATCCTTTCAAGCACTAACACTTTCTGCAGGAATGTGTCTGTGATATGATAGAATAACAGACTTGTAGTCTAAAAATCCATTTAAGTTGCCAGGTGTGGTGGCGCACGCCTTTAATCCTAGCACTCAGGAGGCAGAGGCAGGTGGATCTTTGTGAGTTCAAATCCAGCCTGGTCTACAGAGTGAGTTCCAGGACAGCTGGGGCAACAGGGAGACCCTGTCTCAAAAAGACAAAAAAAAGTCCATTTAAAGGGAGACCCTGTCTCAAAAAGGCAAAAAAACAAACAACAAAAAGTCCATTTTAAAATTCTGTCTCCCAAATAAATAAATAAATAAATAAATAAATAAATAAATAAATAAATAAATTTCTGTCTCCAGCTGAGTGTGGTGGCATACACCTTTAATCCCAGCATTCAGGAGGCAGAGGCAGGCGGATCTTTGTGAGTTTGAGGCCAGCCTGGTGTACATAGCAAGTGCCAGGCCAGTCAGGAATGAACTGACTAGCTAACTACCTACCTACCTACCTACCTACCTACCTAACTAACTAACTAACTAACTAACTAAAATTATGTTTCCAACAATTTGTAGCTTTATCACACTTAGGGCATCAGCTTCCTTATCTGTAAAATGGGAAGAATACAACAAGAGCTTCCATCTAGGATTATACACAGGCCTTGAGGGTTCATAAAGTGTTGAAAGTGCTTTGTGAAGCTGGGCGTGATGGTGCATGCCTTTAATCCTAGCACTTGGGAGGCAGAGGCAGGCTGATCTTTGTGAGTTCAAGGCCAGCCTGGTTTACAGAGTGAGTTCCAGGACAGCTGGGGCTACAGGGAGACCCTGTCTCAAAAAGACAAAAAAAAAAAAAAGTGCTTTGTGGATCTGAGATCTCCAAAGACCAGCTGAAGCACAGGAAGGAAAATGACTGGAGCTAGAAGACATCATGCTGAGTGAAGTAACACAGTCCCAGAAAAACAAACAACGAATGGTATCCCTCATCTGTGGATGCTAGTGCCAATTACCTAGTTGTAAGTATTTCTTGTACAGGGCCCCTTGAGCTCTTGTCTAGCAGTTGGGAGTGATGCATATTGGAAACAACAACAACAACAACAACAACAACAACAAAAACCGAAAGGACTGCATCAAAGAACTGACTGAAACAGTGAACTTCTGCTCAAAACAGTCAACTTCCACATGGAGAATATCGAGAAAGACTGAGAAAGAGATGAAAACCATGTTTGGCAGAATACATGAGCTCTGGTGGGGTGGGGGGATAGGGTGGGGGACACGGGTCTAGATTTGATAATCTTGTACAAAATATATATTAAAAAAGATAAAAAAAGAAAGTGCATGACATGAAGCATGTTTCTCTTTGACTATTTTTGGTGGAAATTATTCTTTCCTACCTTTAACGAATATCAATCAGGCCAACTCTGAACACAAAAGGTGGCAATGTGAACACTCATTAGTAAGCCATACTACTATAATGTAATTCAATGCCTGCTTTAACATTGCAGTTATTCAACTATAATTTTTTGGGAAATCATTACTGGTCTATGGACTCCTTGGAGTCACATCTTTATAACAACTCATGTATCTCCATGTCCTAGTCACAGCTGCCAAACCCTGTCCATTTCATTTCTGTGTCACCTGTCCAAACTCTCTTCCTCTTCCTGATATTACCCTAGTTTCAGTCTTCACCCATTTGTGTCTGGATCACAGCAAAGATCTTCTAATGGGCTCCTTTGCTTTCAGTTTCTCCTTTTCATTTTGCTCATTCAAGTGTTATCATAGTTTAAAACAAACATCATATTACTTCTAAACCCTTCACTGTGCTCTATTTCACACACTAAAATGTTATAATCAGTATGGCTTTGAAAGCTCTCCAAAAATGATTTTATATCCAACAACTTGAGTTCACAGACCTATTTAGCAGCATAATTGGAACTAGAATATAAAATCTTTAGTTTTTTTTCCTTTCCTTAAAATATTCCCACATTCTACTTCAGTTCTTTTCCTTCAGCTCCCCTGACCCATCCTTATATGCTTTAAAATGTGTTTTCTTAAGGAATATTCAAATTAAATTTCCATAGAAAAGGAAGGGACAAGTAGGAAGGAGAGGTGGAGAAAGTAGAAGCTATAGGGGGGAGGGAAGTAAATATGGTCAACTACTTTATGAAATTCCTCACATTAATAAATGGTGTCCACTCTGTTCAACACTTCTTTAGCCTGATGAACCCCACTCACTCATCAAAATTCCACTTACACATTGACTCAGTTATCTTTAACAGTCTCCAGTGGAGGCAGAGATATACTGCTGTGACAACACAGCAAATCCCCCAAAGCTCCCACCCATGCCTCAGGGTCTTGGCATTTATCAAATGATCCTGCTGCTGGTGATTTACCTTCCTGCCAATCTTGCTGAAAGGCAGAACCAAGCACAAAGAGCTCATTCAACCTATATCTATTATACATTTCTGTCATACAGAAGTCTATGTCTCACTGAAATAGAGAATTTGAAAATGAACATGACTATAAGCCATCATCATACACTCTTTATGCTCACATTTTATTCAGAAAGAAAATGAGACCGTAAGTAGGGAGGTAACATACTCAAATTCCCATGGCTAATTTATAACTTAAGTGAAAGATGAGCCCAGGTTTTTTTATTCCCAATCCAGCACTCTGCTATCCCATACTCTTCATAGAAGATGGTGCTAAAAACATCTAAACTTTGAACAGTCCGTACTCTGGCACATGCACACTGATTAGAGACTTTTCAGAGAATGGACAAGAAATAAATGCAGCAAGAGAGTTTGACTATATTCTGCACTTTTTTGTTAGTTCGCATGTTTGAGACAGGGTCTCTGTATAGCCCCAGCTGGCCTGGAACTCCCTATGGAGAATAGGCTGGCCTTGATCTCACAAAGATGGGAGTGTGCCACCATGCTCAGTGCTATTGTGCATGACTGTAAATGGAAAACTTTAAGGTACTACCACCACAGAATGCACTACCTTTAAACAAATACCTAGTAATTTCTATGTCATGGTTTAGTTTATATACTATGTTATTTAATATTATCACTCGACCCTCAAAAAGGTTTTACTCGAAAAACTACTTAAGATGAAAGGTTTCAGGTAAATTTTAATCATTAAGGCCATTATATATGTAGATCTGTTAATTATTGGTTAACTATTCAATACTAATTATGTTAAATGATCACAAATCTGAAAGAAATTGGTTTATAAAAGTGCACAAATGATTTTCCTTCACTAGAGGGAACTAAAAATCATATCACACCTATTAAGGAGTTAGAGTATCACTCAGATATATGGATCTAGACAATATCATTAAAGCAGTCAGTGGAGACCCTCTTGCCACCAACTGAATCCTATTGACCTTTCCAAGAATGAAGCAGGCAGACAGCTAAGAGTGTAAAAAGGAGAGGTAGTATATTAACTCAGGGTTATCAACCTTAAATGAGATAAACAACTTTATACGGGAAGAACAGGTCGCCCCGTGGGAGTGGTAACTCAAAGGGAACAGACCTGAACTGGAGGCAGGAGCAGGGTACCAGCTGAGAGCTGTAAGGAGTGGTACAGCTCAGAGGTGTTACAGCTCTTTCCAGCTTTTGGAGCATCAGTTTTGCAAGTCTGGAGCTGGGTGTCTCTGAAGCAGTAGTAGGTCTTGGAGGCTGCAAACAGCTGCAGAAATGAAGCCCCCTCTGTAGCTGAAGTGTGGAATCTTGGGAGGCTGAGGGACGAATGAATCCCCTTGCAGTTGTGTGTCCAGTCCTAGAGGTTGACCTCAGTGAGTTCTTTGTCTGTTCCAAGTCTGTCACTGGGGAGTCTTTAAAGTAGTCTTCCCTTTCTTCCTCTTCTGAAGAGCTCTTCAACAAGACTGCCTCTCTAGAGCTCATTGACTCAATTATATCTAGCTAAGTGGGCCCTGATTGGCTGAATGTGTATGTATAGAAATATGGTGAAAAATGAGACCAATTAGAGAAAAGCTGTCCAACCTGGAATGGGAGGGGAAGAACGCTGACCCCACTGAAGGTGCTCCATCATGTTGGCAGGTTGGAGTGGTAGGGAAGCAGGTGCTTAGCTGTCAAAAGGAGTGCTATTGGTTTCCAGTTGCTATGGTAACACCATCACCTTTGCATCTGGAGCTGCTCCTGTGAAGTCCTACAGGAGACACCCCGTTGTTTTAGTCACAGAGATCATTGTTAGGGCAGCACTTTGATCACTGCAGGCCCATTTTCCCCATTCTAATAGCACTTGGGGGCTCTTCTTGTCAGTTTTCATTTGGCCAGGGGGGTCTTCACTTTGTTCCTTTCTGCTGCCTCACTGACAGCTTACATGGTGTCAATGGCATGCTGTCAATCAGCAGTCTGCCACAGGGTTTGAGTATGAGGGCTCCCTTCTTATCCCTATCATTTTGGGTCTTAATCCTACAATACACAATGAGATAATCATTTGCCTTTAACATGTCTATCAACAATAACATCAGCTAACATTTACGAAGTATTTTACTGAGTCAGGCTCTATTTTAAATGAGCTGACACCGAATCCTCAAAACAACTTGAAGAGGCAGACTATATTTACGTAATACAAGGCTAAGGTAGAAAGCAGTTCAGTAATTCATCCACAAAATAAACTGTAGAACAAGGATTTAATCTCAGTGTGATTCCATTATCTATGTTATTTGTGTGTGTGGAGCAGTTATGCATGTGTGTACGTGTATGTGCAGGTGTGCTTACCCATGTGGGCAAACATGGAGGCCAGAGGTGTTGGGATGTCTTCTTCAGCCACTTCTCCATCCTGGTTTTTGAGAGTGCCTCTCAGTGAACCCAGAGCTCTTCTACCTCAGGGACTGATCTGGATGGCCTAGAGCTCCTGGGATCCACCTTCTTCCCAGTCCTGGGGTTACAGGTGTGCACCGCCTCACCTAGTTTTTATGTGGGTGCTGAGAACCCAAACTCAGGTCCTCAAGTTTACACAGCAAGCACTTTATCTACTGAGTCATCTCCCTACCTCCACAGTTACACTCTTAATTCCCCGATAAATACTTGTTAGGTCTGCAACTACTCAACTCTGAAGAAGAATCTTAGAGCTAAAATATTTTTCCGTGTTATTTTTTTAAATAAAAATTTCTTGATTAAAGTCAAGCTTAATCAGAGCAAATTTCAGTAATGAAATTCTAGTATGTTTTGAAATTTTTTTTCCTCAATTCAAGTCACTTGGTTATAATTTTGAAAAATTACTTTTGTATTAAAGCACAGAATCATTAAAACACAATGACTAGGTGGGGATTTAGAATAGCTGTCTGAGGAGCTATGAAAAAATTTGTCCCCTGGAGTGACATACAAAAATTCTGTCATGATATCTAGATACAGCTTCTAGAACCCCCACATATATCCAAATATGTGGCTGTTAAGTACCTTACATGAAACTAGTGTTGGGGTTGTATGTAACCTATACTTTAAGTTCTTTGTAGATTGCTTATAATACCAGTACAGGATAAATGGTACATGAATATGTATTATACTGTATTGCTCAGGGAATAATTCCAAGGAATAAGTCTGTACATGATCAATACACATGTAGTAACCCCCCCCCCAATAGTTTCAACTCACAGTTGGTTCAGTCTTTGGATGTAGAATCCGCGGGTACAGAGTGCCTACTGTATTTAGCTACTCAAAATTGACAAATACAAGCATTTAAAGTCTCTGGAGACAGATCAAAGGGCTTACAACAAGTTGAGAAGCATTTATTCAATAAAATCTACAGAAACTAGGTAAGAATAAGGGGATGCCTCAGCAATGGAGAGATATATACAAGCAGTGTACTCACGTCCCCACAGGGAGCTCAGCAGCTGGGTGACATATCAACCCCTTGAGGTAGAAGAGCTAGTTGGGATGATGTAGGCAACTGGTCAACATTGCAGAGCTCATGCTGGGGAAAGCCTATATAGTGAGTATATGACAGAAGCTAATGAAGCAGCCATTCCTCTATCTTCCCTTCTAGCTAAATACAGAGGACTCAGGAGAAGTTGGCAGAATATAGTCACCTTTTCCCACATAGCTCTGTGTTGTAAGGGGACTACAGAGATGAGCCTGGCAGCAAAACGGCAACTCCCAACTCCTTCAGCTTCCTAAGGTAAAAGCCCTATTCCAAATATATATATATATTCAGCACCTGATGAATGCTGGAAGATGTCATGTTCCCTTGGCTTTAGGCTGTGGGGTACCCATACTATTATATAACTAGGATTTGGCATCAAGCCATACTACACTCTCCTCTATACAGCACAAAGACTCTGGTCCTATATCAATAAGGAGGATCTGCATGGAATGGGAAGATGAGGAATGAGTTTCCCATTCCCCTAGTTCCTACTCCATAGTACAGTTTCTGTTCAGATGAGAATATGAGAAGCTTCCTATAGTAGCAAACCCTGTCTCTGGCAAAGGAGTCTGCTATTAATTGGCTAAGATTGTTCCACAGAGCAATTTGTACTACAGAGCATTGTAAAAAATGCTAATCAACTAGCACTTAGTACAGTGGAATACTAACAGAAGTAGCAGAGTTTAGTAGAGAGATCAGGGCAAGGAGAGCCCAGCTGAAGTCACAGTTATTCCAAAGGGTCAAGATAGTTGTGCACCTGTTTAAAGATGCACTTAAGTTTAGAGGTTGCACTGAATTGGACCAGAATACATAAAAAAGCAACCCCCCAGAAAAGTGTGACCCTTACACAGGAGAAAAAAAAGCAGAAAGTAGAAATTGCCTTTGAGAGGACTAGATATTGAAATACAAAATTACAGGAAATCTTGTTTGAAGAATTAAAGGAAGATTTGGCAATGTCTTACCAAACAAACAAATGAACGAACAAACATAGGCTATAGAAGAATTGGCAAACTTGAAGATACAGTGTTAGAAACCACAGAGATGAAGAATAAAGACCTGAATAGAGCTTTAGAGAAACATGTGGCACCATTAAGCAAATTAACACAGGCACAATGGAAATGCCAGAAGAGAGGGAAAGCTAAAACCTTATATAAATATCAAATAAATAAGTAGGTGGAGGGTAAATGGACAAATCTTTAATGTAGATGATATTCAAATGCTCATCAGGTGATCTGACTATATGAATCTTTTTATTGTTTTTTATTGAAATTTTGTGTATTTCATACATGGCATCTCAGTCTTAATCGTATTTATATCTCCTTCTCTATTGGTACCCTCCCACAGCTCCTCCCCACCCCGTAGTTCACACATTTGTGTTAGAACCTATTATCCCAAATTAATCTCCCCGGCCATTCCTCAGTGAAACTTCATCCACTGATTTCTAGTCATCATATCCAGAGTCCCTTGTTTAAAGGCCAGTTCTTCCTCACTCAACAGTAATCAGCTGATGATATTTCTTCGGCTAGGATGTGTATGTAGAAAGAGGCCACCTGTGGCTACATTGTGGTAAATTACCTGCTTGTCTGTTTACACTGAAACCTGGTCCTAGGTGGGACTTGCTTGCATTAGCAAACCCGTGAGACAGTCCCCTGGGATCAAACCCTAACAAGAACTCATGGTATTTACAGAACACAAGGCATGGGGTCTGAAAGCAGGCCCTGAGATATGATGTCACTCTGGATATAAAAACAAAGTGCTGTGGATGAATAAATGGATTATTTTCACCATGGACAAGAATCTCCAGTCTGTCATTTTCTGTGTGTGCAGACCAAAGCAGGCCTGGATTTCAAGTGTTGGTGGCTAGTGGGTGGACGGCAAATCTATCAGTGTGGGGTTGGACAGAGACCAATTAGGTCACCAACCTGTGGAGTAAACTGTGAGTGGGTGTAGGTTGAAAATAGGCCATCAGCTATCAGCCTGAAATTCCTGTCCAGAGACCAGCAGTCTTAGGGAAGGTGGGAAAGCATGGCCAGATGGGAAGCATTCCACTTCCCAGGCTGAGGACCTGGGCTGGAAGTACCTCTCAGGTTGGGTTACAAAAGTAAACAACTGACCTCTGTGCAGGCCACTGTGCTCCCCTTCCCTTAGCAGGACTGTGCTGCACCTGCTTGTAGCAAGAGAAGCTTCTTACATTTGGCACCTAATGTGGGGCTCGAACCCAGGACCCTGAGATTGAGTCTCATGTTCTACCGACTGAGCTAGTCAGACCATTGTCTTTTTGAGACAGGGTCTCCCTGTAGCCCCAGCTGACCTGGAACTCACAAAGATCCGCCTGCTTCTGCCTCCCAAGTGCTAAGATTAAAGGCGTGCATCACCACGCCCAGCCATTGTCTGTTTTTAACTGATGTGGAACAACTCATAATTAATATGCAGTGGAATAGGTGTTGACAAAGGAAGAAAGATGCCAGGATGGGGTTCTGCTACCTATTTTTGCAGTTTCACACTGATTTTTTGTCTTACTGAGCTTGCATGGGTCTTGTGTATGCTGGTACCAATCCTGTAGATTCATATGACCAGGGTTCCAGGAGCTTGTATGATTCTATTTGTATATCATCTTATACCACCTCCCTGGCTCTTACAATCTTTCCACTCCCTCGTCCACAACGTTCCCTGAGCCTGGGGTGAGTGAACCTAAATACAGGCAACCTGTCCATGGACCCACATTTTGTAGATTCCTAATCTCCACAGTTTGGCCATTCATGACCTTTTGAGTTCCTGGCCCTCTGTTGCATGAGGGAGCTTTCTTAATGAGAGGTAAGAGGTTAATTTGTGTCCTCTTGGCCCCTTGTTTCCATGTTGCGTGAGCCTTAAGGATAGAGGTTGTACTGCAGATGTGTTGCTTAGCCTTGGGCAATTGGCAGACAATGTCTGTGTGTGTCTAGTTGTAGGACTCTATAATTCATCTGGTGCAAAAGAAGCTTCTTTATTTAGTGGTGTCTGGGATATTTGTCTGTAAATATAAGGATACTTATTTTGCAGTTAGCAAGAGGATACAATAGCTTAGGGAAGTGACAACCTTGGGAATTTCTCTAAGATCTATGACCTCTCCAGCAGTGTGTATCTGGGTATGCTTACAGTACCACATATGCGCTTCCTCTACGTGTGTGGCCGGGGGTGGGGGCTTCATTGGTCTATTGTCAGTACAATGGAGGGTGGGTAGAGGTTTGTTCACATCTCTTCAGTAAGAGTCACAACAGAATACATTATTGCATATTCACTAGAACTATGCTACAATCAATTATGGATTAAGGGAAGCAAGAATACCATACAGGTTTATCTCTGTGAGATATGTGACTGTGATGGCTAACTTTGGCTTAAGGACTCCCAGTACATCTTGAGTGGTTAAAACACCCTTAAAACTATCTCTAATAATTTTTCATTATATTCTTCCTTTATTTCTTCTTTTATTCCTCCAAAGGAGTCAGACCTACATAGCCTCTAATGACTCAGCCTCCTCAGGTTCCTTATCCATTCAGTTTTACTCATTTGTTATTTTCAAATAAATTTCTTGCACATCTAATCAACTCTTGATAACTGCTTTTTTTGTAGCATCTGAGCTAACTCATCAAGACTGTAATTAGGGAAGCCAGTGAGAAATAAACTGGTATCTTTATCAAAATATTCTCAAGCAAGTTTGGGAATAGGAAGCACTGGGCATTTTAAAGGTAGCAGTGCTGGTAAAGCAAAAATCAGGACTACTAGTTAAACTTCTATAGGAGCATTCTTTGATCAAGTAAGTTACAACTTCCTTACTTTTTGGACAATTTGGAGCCAGCATCATAGCTTAAGTCAAAATAAATAGGAGAACTAACTAGAAACTTCATGTTTAATATGTTAAATACACTCAGTCTCATTTAGTTAGGTGGCTTGTGGAACTACTATAATCAGGCTTAGATGCCCCTATGTACCCCTTTTCCCCCTGGCAGACACACCCTCACCCAAGACAGACACTCAAAAGAATCTTTTCTGTCAAACTGATCTGCTTAAGAATAGAAAATCTACAGATACACTATGGGGCTGTCAAAATTGGCACAGTTTTTTTTTTTTTGTGATTACTTATGGTTAAGTTGTTCCCTCATGCAGAGTTTCTAGGCAACTGCTTAACTGTCCTCTTAATAAAACAAAAGAATAATAAAATAAAAGAACAGATAAGGATCTTTAGATTTTAGAAGAAATCCTCTAAAAAGAACAAGTATAAAAGAAATAGAAAAACATCTTTCCAAGGAATCCATTTCTTACAAAAGCAAGACAAAGAGAATGTCAAACAATTATGACTTTGATATAGATGTCATGGTTAATCTTGTTTGCCTTGATTGGACAACACAGGACCTAGGAGATTAATAAAGCATACCTCTGGGCCTATGTGACACTATGTCTGTGTGTTTCCAAAGAAGAAATTTCTGAAGGAGGAAGAGCTTTCCTGAATGTGGGCAGCACAAACCTATAGGCTAAGGGCTCAGATGGTATGAAAAAGGAAAAGAAGGAAGCCACTGACCATAGACATTCTTTTTGCTTCTTGGCCACCATAATGTGAACTATCCTGTGCCACATTCTTCCCACCACAATGGCATGAAACCTTTGAAACTCAGAACCAAAATGAGTATGCCTTCCTTTATGCTGTTTTGCTAAGGTGTTTTGTCATAGTGATTAATAAAAAATAAACTGCCTAACACAGAAAAATGGTACCAGAGAAGTAGTGTCATTGTGCCTACCTGAAAATGTGGTTCAGAAGTCCTTTGAACTGGTTTGTGGAAGGAGTTTGGAGATGTGGGCTATAGAACTTCTAGAATGCTATAAATAGAGCTTAATGAGTGATTCTGGTAGAAGCTTAGACTAAAGTGCAGATAGAAATGTAGTTTTAGATTGGATTGGAGGCCATAGATGTTCTGGTAAAGAATCTGCCTACATTTTGTTCTTGTTTTGGCATTTTGTATGAAGCTGAATATAAAGGTTGTAGACAGAGATGGTAGAGGAAACAGAACAAAAGGGAAAAGTGGGGGGGGGGAGCCCTCGAGTGTAAGCATTCTCTTATTTCTCCTTCCTGGCAACAATGATGCAAGTTGCTCTGTTCTACCACACCTTCCCTGGCAAGATGGACTAGAACTTCTGATACTGTGTGCCAAAATGAATCTTCCTTTGTCCAGTTGCTTTGCTTAGATATTTTATCAGAGCGATTAGAAAACTAACACAGTAGATAATAATATGAAGAGCATTAAAGTATACAACACTAATAATTGAAAAGAGAAACAGAGAATTAAGTCTTTAGAAGTGATAAATTAGGGCTGGAGAGATGGCCTAGCGGTTAAGAGTGCCGACCACTCTTATAGAGGACCCGGGTTTGATCCCCAGCACCCACATTGCGGCCGAGAACCATCTGAAACTCCAATTCCAGGAAAACTCCAGTTCCAGGGGAATCCAAGACCCTCTTCTGACCTCCACGGCATTGCACGACACGGGTGCACACACCTGCATGCAGACAGTACATTCATACACATACAGAAATAAATAAAATTTAAAAAAAGAAGTGATAAATTAGGGGAAAAGTAGGAGATTCAAATAGAAGGATTAGAAGATCAAGTTGAGGAAATAAAGTAGAACAAAAGAAAGATAGGAAAAGGAAAGAAGAGGCTGGAGATGGTGGCTAAAATCCTATAAGCAATGTTATTACTGAAATAATACCAACTAGAGAGGAAAACAGGGAAACTGGAGGGATAGACATTTTCTAAGAATAAAACATCTTTGAACTGAAGAGCAATGAGTATCTAAATTTAAGCAAGTTTCTAAGAACAAAGATTTTTTTTAATTTTTTTTTTTTTGACAAGGTCTCACTATGCAGCCCTGACTAGCCTGAAACTATTTGTAAATTAGGCTGGCCTTGAACTCACAGACATCTACCTTCCTCTGCCTCCTGAGATCAGAGGTTAAAGGTGTGTGCCACCACACCTGGCCATGGTGATTTTTAAAAGGCTCATAGTAAAACACTTCACTGAGAAATTTCAGGGTACTGGGACAAAGAGAATATTATTAAAGCTTTTTAAAAAGATTTGTAAGTGATATCTTTAAATCCTTTAAATAATTCCAGAGATTGGTAAGATGTTATACCTGTTTTTATATGAAAAAATAGGCACAGAGAGGTTATGTGATATATCTATGTCACAGAACTGGTATGTTTGATGTGAACAAGCTAATTGCACTGCTGCATAAGTTTTTATAAATATGCTAACCTTTTTAAAAATCCTGAGAAGTTACTTCTGACCTAGAATTCTATACATAACCAAACTACCAGTCAAATAATAAAGTTGAAGAAAGGCATTTTCAGATACATAAAAAGGGTACCTTATCTTAGGATGTTATTAAAGTGCACACTCTACCAAATGGAAAAGAAAAACAACAACAAAAAACAGGAAACCTAGGAAACAGGGATACCAGCGCAAATTAAAGACAGAGAATTCCCCTGATGACAGCTGAGTAGGCCAAGATGTAGCAACCAGGGATCCCTCTGCTACCAAGAAAAACAATGAATGTGATCAAACCTGATGGGCTGAAATGCACTAAAGAAAGTTACACAGTTCAGCAGGCCAGTCTAGGGATAAATTAATAATGAGATAAAAATCTCAACAAAGAACTAAGTCAAATATTTACTCTAGGTGCAGTAAGTACTTGTATAAAACATCATATTTTACCAATGACTGAAGTATAGATAATTTAAAATGAACAAAGGGAACTAAGGAGAAGCAGGAAAAAGGAGAGGGGGCAACATAAAAGCCTACAAAATCAAATAGTATAAGCATATATTGTTAGTTATAAAAGAAATAGTGATAAATGCTTACAATGGTCACTTCAGATAATGAATGGGCTTGTGAGGTTGGAATGAAGTAGGACAGGAATTACTTTGGTATTATTGCTGAAGTAGTATGATTTGATGCTAAAATCTATGTAGTGGGCTCTGGATGTACCACAAAAGAGCACTTTTCTAGCAGCAACACCACCAACAAGAAAATAGAAATAAAGCCCGTGTGCTTAAACGAAATAGAGCAAAACCACTTAAGGGATGTGTTGGTTACTTTTTAGTGTCAATCTGACCCATCCTAAAGTCTCTTGGTAAGAAGGAACCTCAACTGAGGGAATTTCCCAGATCAGAGTGGCCTATGGCTATATTTATGGGGGACTGTCTTGGTTGATGATTGATGTTGGAAGGCCCAGCCCACTGGGGCAGGTGGGTTTGAACTATGTAAGAAAGCTAGCTGAGCATGTACCAGAGAGTAAGCCAGTAAATAGTGTCCCTCTATAGTCTTTGCTTTAAGTTCACTGTTACCTGGAAGTGTAAGCTGAAATAAAACTCTCACCCCACAACTTGCTTTTGGTTAGAATGTTTTATCACAGCAACAGAAAAGAAAACTAGCATAAGAATGAAGGACAGAAAAGGAGAGCATGGCTGTGAACTAGCCGACCTGGGAAGTCCTTCTTTCCCACTAAATTTAATAAGGTAACACCAGAGATCTTGGATAAGCTGGTTTTCAAAGTGGTTCAACTCTGGCCATGGCTGTCTTTTGGGCTGGTTATTATTTTATATGTTACAAATGATAAAGCTCTTTTTCAAGGGTAATAAAGTCAATGTAATATGCTGGGGCTGCTGCTATGGGCTGGAGAGATGGCCTAGCGGTTAAGAGCGCCGACCGCTCTTACAGAGGACCCGGGTTCGATCCCCAGCACCCACATGGCGGCTGAGAACCGTCTGAAACTCCAATTCCAGGAGAACTCCAGTTCCAGGGGAATCCGACACCCTCTTCTGACCTCCGCGGCATTGCACGACACGAGTGCACAAACCTGCATGCAGACAGTACATTCATACACATACAGAAATAAATAAAATTAATAAAAAAAAAAATTAAAAAAAAAATATGCTGGGGCTGCAAATGTATATGGCCACGAACAAAAGCAAGCAGTTTTTAGCTGTTTTGTCTATTCCATAAGCTTTGCTTATTAGCCAAATTTAGCATTTGTTATCCTATATAAAAAAACTCTCTTGTTAAAATAGTAGACATTTTAAAGGCATTATCAAAATGGTGTTAATATTCACTCAAATCTAAGATTCTGTGAAATAAATGCAAACCTCCATAGTGAGTATAGATGGTTCTCCCACTTTAACATAAGTGCTCATTTTACACTGTCCCAATTCACACAGAGCTTGATCCACTGTTAATGGAGTACTAAAAACCACAATTAAAATGGTCCTTTTTCTCGTTTTATTTTTTGGTTAATTACAATGTTCAAACAGACCACTGGAAATAATTTCCTTTTAAAATGATCAGTTTTGCCTGTTTTTATTCTTTCTCTTCTCTCTCTCTCTTTTTAATATGGCATGGGTCTCATTAATGTCATTAGATGTGATGCCTGCTGAGAGAAAATGCTGACTTCGTGCACATGGAATCAATTTCCTGAATTAAAAAAAAGGCTTTGCAAAACAGTTTCTTGTATAGTATTTATTTTCTCAGAAGCCTTCCCTGTAGGAAATGCTTTAAGTATTGTGTTAGTTGCAGGATTACCAAATCTACACTTATGCAGTGAACACACTCTTGAACTGTGTTCCTTTATTGTTTTCACCCATTTAACCTTGCTGCAAACTACATGTATGATGAGACATATGCTGAATTTACGAAGCTTCCTTCCCTAGGATGACAAGACAGACATGCTCTAGCTTTATATCTATGTACTTTGTGACTACAGTTACTCTTGAATGGAAAAAAAATCAAGAGGGCACATGTCTCCAAGGTGGAGGCAGAAGGGAAGGAGGGAATCATGTGTGCAGTTTAACAATGGTTATGTTATCAAGTCCAGGACGGAAGAGCGAGGAGCAGGCAAAAAATGCCACAGACAGGCTTCAGAGCAAACACTGGATAACAGACAAAAGGAAAACCCAAGATATGACTAAGATAAGGGAGCAATACCCAATTTAAAGACAAGAAATCAGACTCAGGATCCTGAGGTGGCCTGAAGATAATGTTCCTAGTACTAAGATAGAAATAGCAGATATGCAAGTTATGACAAAGTGTCATAGGTATTCACAATTCTGGACTGATATCCCAAGACCTACCATATAAGTCTTCAAGAGAAAGTTCAGGCTCTTATAAAGTGGGACTTAATAAAGAAATAATGAAAACTGGAGAAGACTAAAGAGAAGTGAGGTGCAGAATAGAAGAAACTTGGCACAAAGATAATTATAAGAATGCCAGATGTGGTGGCACATACTTGTAATCCTGTAATTTTTGCACCCAGGAGGTAACTCAAGAAATACTGGTGCACAAAACCTGGAAGCCTCCCTTTCCAAATCCTGTATCCCAGACTTCAAGTTCAGAAGGTGATACCTTAGCTGTCAGAGCTGCCTGTCTTCTTCCAAGGCAGTACAATATGGTGATTACAAACAAGGCTTTGGAGATGGCGATACAGAGTTTGTATCTGGGCCATTTGCTCAATTGTTTTTTTACTTGATTGTTTTTCTCAGTTCGAATAAGTCAGTTAACCTCTGTCAAGCTCCAGTTCTTTCCCCTCTAAACTGGCATAATATGGGAATTATATAATAGAACTATAATGAAAAAAATGGGACACCTTTTAGTAAGGCATTTTACACAGCTAAAATGCTAAATAAATGTTAACTGTCATTAGCATATTTTGTATTATTAATTCTCGTTACTGTAACATCCTACCCATTTTATCCTAAGATATATATATATATATATATATATATATATATATATATATATATATCTTTTTGAGACAGGGTCTTCCAGTAGCCCCAGCTGGCCTAGAGCTCACTATGTAGACCAGGCTGGCCTTTGAACTATCGACCGCTCTGCCTCTAGCAAGCTGAGAGGCATGTGCCACCATGCCCGGCCAGAAATTTACATTTTTAACTACACTGGAAATATAGCAACAATTTTCCAACCCGAGCATTGATGGGAATAAGATAAAGCTCCATTTTATTTGACAAAATTCTATAATAGTATGTCCCTAACTAAACATCATGAGATAAGATTCTTTGAATCAAATTTTAAAATTACTGTAAAGACTTTCTAACCATGAAAATTTAATTGGAACAGAACTTCTTTTCCAACTAAATTAGAAAGTAAACAAAAATATGAAACAAAATTTTCAGACACTGGACCAATTCTTCCTGGAAGCAATGTCCAGTTCCTAACACAGGGAGAGGAAACAAAGCAGAGAATAGTAGCATCGATGGGTTGAGAGAACAGGGATTACAGCTTATAGAAAATGAGGGGGCTGTTCTATACATAGTGCTATAAGGGAGTATATTAGTCACTTTTCTGTTGTTGTGATAAAGTACCATGACCAAGGAAACTTGTTAAAAGGAAGAGTTTTTTGAGCTTACGATTGACAGTTCCCAGGGAATTAGAGTCCATTGTGGCGGGAGGCGTGGTGGACTGGGACTGCAGCAGGAAGCTGAGGGTCACATCTTGCAAAGAGACACAGGAAGCAGAGAGCAAGCAAACTGTAGACCACGGGCTTGTTAAACTCTCTAAGCCCTGCCCCCAGTGACACACTTCCTCAGCACAGCCACATACCAAGTCCATAGACCTCAAAACAGCACCCACAACTGGAGCCAAGTGTTTGGATAACCTAGAGCCTATGGTGGGACAACTCATTCAAACCACCCCATTCTACTTCCCTGGCCCCCATAGGCTCCTGACCATTAAAATGCAAACTGCATTTAGTCCAAACTTAAAAGTCCCCATAGTCTTTACCAGTTTCAATGCCATTTAAAAGTCTACAGTCCAAGTCTCTTCTGAGACTCAGGCCAATCTCTTAACTGTAAGCTCCTGTAAAATCAAAAGACAAATTACATACTCCCACATATACAGTGGAACCGAATACACATTCCCATTCCAAAAGGGAGGAATAAAGCATAGTGAGGAAATACTGGACAAAAACAAGACTGAAAACTGCAGGCAAACAACCAAGTCCAGGAGCTCCACATGCAATTTCTGGGACTTGACTTCCAAAGGGCTTAGACGGTTCAGCTCTTCAGCTTTGCTTGCAACATACATCTCTTTCTTAGGCCTGGTACCACTCCCTGTATGCAGCTCTCCTTGGCAATATCTCACAGGTCTGGCATCTCGAAAGTCTTCTTGGGGTCTCCGCTGCCAACCAGGCTTCACATTCACAGCTTCATGCAATGGCCTATCAGGGCCTTCTTTTTGGGATGCCCCTTGCTGTACTCTGCCTGACCTTGGCGCTCTCGAAACCGTGGAGGAAGAACTGATGACCCCTTCACTCTTGCAAACTCATGCCTCTAAAGCCAGCACCATGTGAATGAAATTGCGAGTTGGCTGCAAGTTCGGGATGGATCTCTCCTACTTTAACCACATTTGCATTTTTCTCTGGCCGGACTTGCTGGAGGATTAGCTGGGTGTGGTCTTGCCCTGAAGGTACTGATTCTTTTGTTTACTTGTAAATCTCCAGGCCTCTCCTTAATTGCTTTAATCTCCTTATGAAAGGGAGCCTCTCCTTCACATGCCTTGGCCCCACCTTTAATCTTCCTAGTGCAGTTATCAGATCCAAACTGTATATTCTGCATTTCTTTCTGCCGCATCTGCTCTTCTTCACTGTACATCTACACAATATTCACCATTAAAAGCCATGCCACCATTTCTACATTAGGCTGTCTTGAAATATCCTCCGCCAAAGACATTAGTCCATTGCTTTTCATCTTAGCATCAGGCAAGCATTTGGGCTGTGGGCAAACTGCTGCCAGACTCTTTATCAAAATATCCCAGTTGCTGCCTAAGTCTTTATTTTCCCCTGGAACCACATCTTTTGCAGCCATGCTTTCTTCCAGGCCTCCACTAGAATGGTCCTTTAAGTTCTGCTTACAGTAGTCAACAGTCTTTCTAGCCCAAAGTTCCAAAGTCTTCCACATTTCTCCAAACATCCACATGGTCAGGTTCTTCACAGCCAACAGCCCACTCTCTGGTACCAAATTACTGTATTAGTCACTTTTCTGTTGTTGTGATAAAGTACCATGACCAAGGAACTTGTAAAAGGAAGAGTTTATTTGAGCTTATGATTGACGGTTCCAGGGAATTAGAGTCCATTGTGGTGGGAGGCATGGTGGCTGGAGACTGCAGCAGGAAGCTGAGGGTCACATCTTGCAAAGAGCACAGGAAGCAGAGAGCGAGCAACTGTAGACCACGAGGCTTGTTAAACTCTCTAAGCCCTGCCCCCAGTGACACACTTCTTCCAGCACGGCCACACACCCCAAGACCTCCAAAAACAGCGCCACCAACTGGAGACAAACGTCTGAATACCTAGAGCCTATGGGGGACACTCATTCAAACCACCACAGGGAGTGAGGTGAACAAAGGCTCCCAAAATATGCACAAAGAACACTCTGTTTCTTCACCTTAATAATTTGGGTATGCATTGCTTCAAACTCCATGAAGCTAAGCCAAGAAAGCAAGGAGACACTGAAGTTCTAACCAGATACAGTAGAGAACCCCACTTAATGCTAAAGACAATTCACATATCTTAAGTATAAGAGCTAAACAGGGTGCTAAAATATAGACTACATTAGTTCTGGACAAATAAAACACCATAAAAACACAATTTTTAGTTAAAGCTGTCCCTTAATGAAAATTCTAGATCAATTTTGTAGCAATATAAATTTTACCAGGCAAATAATAAAGAAAATGTCAATTCTATACAAACCTTCCTCAAATTGAAAAGGAACACTTCTCAACTCATTCTACAATGTCAGCATAACCTTGTTACTAAAACTAGATACAGAACTTATAAGAAAACTACAGACCAATCTACAATGTTCAGAAATAGTTTATCATTACAAAAGTGTGTGTGTGTGTGTGTGTGTGTGTGTGTAACCAAAGATTATGTAACAAAGAGAAACCTCCCTTTGAGTTGTTGGTCAGGGTAGACCAAGAGACTCCCAAAACAATATAGGGTATTGCCATAGCCCTTTGTTGCCTCCAAGAGCTTGAAGGTAAGAACCTATTATTATTGAAGACACCAAACACTTCAGATACAGGACTTGGAGCAATGATCTGAAACTGACCTGGAAGCCTCCTCCCTGAAAACTAGCTTACATAATATCAGAAGGTGCTATGGAAGCTGCCAAGGGAGAAATTCATTCAATGTTCCTACATAGCTGTAAAGCCTATAAACCACAG
This sequence comes from Rhizomys pruinosus, assembly GCA_009823505.1. Classification (NCBI taxonomy): domain Eukaryota; kingdom Metazoa; phylum Chordata; class Mammalia; order Rodentia; family Spalacidae; genus Rhizomys; species Rhizomys pruinosus. The sequence goes on along the minus strand of VZQC01008980.1, from coordinate 578,921 downwards.
TAGTAACTGGCCCAGTGAAATCTTAGTGCAACAGTGGCACTTTTGTCTTAGGGGTAACCAACAGCTGTCTAAATGGACTTAAGGCCTGCTCAATAGGAGGGAATACATGCTTGGTACTGTAAACATAGCCAGATACCCATGGCTGGAGATGTCACAGATCTTAGAAGAAAACCTACTACTGCCACGTTCCTAAAGCAACATAACTTCCCATTATAGTCTAAATACTTATCCTTATATTCACAGAGAAATAAAGCTCTCACCACTCATCAAAGAAGTTTGTTTTTGGAACAGATGGAGTCTATTACAAAGTTCCACAACTGGACAAAAAACAGAGAATAAATGACAGTGGGCTACTTTGCCACAACTGAAACATCTGCAATGCAACCCCTACATCCATGGCTCCGGAAATATAATGGAAGAGAGGGGAGGGAGAATTGTAAAAGCCAGAGGACCAGAACCCCTACTGCTAGATGGTGTATTCTAGACATGACAGGGAAGCTGTGCCTATGAAATCTCCACAATATGCCTGCCTAAACAAGACCTGCATAATGATAACACCAGTTGACATGCCAATGTGGATGGGGGAAATTTCACAAGGTCCCACATGTAGAGGAAGAGCTACAGACAATCAGTGGCTGCAGAGGGAGGGAGATTCGATTTACTTTAGGTATGAGCTCCCTGAAGAGTTATCCAATCTCAAGGAGTCAGCCATATACACATAAGCACCATTTTGTGTGTGTGTGTGTGTGTGTGTGTGTGTGTGTGTGTGTGTGAATATAAGGAAAGAAAACTGAGCAAACTAGGAATAGAAAGGAATTTCTTTTATCTGAAAAGGGTCATGCCCCCAAACCCTGCAGCTAACATCATACTTAAAGGTAAAAGATCAAATGCTTTCTAAGATGAGGATGAGACATTTGTTCTCATGACTTTTGACATTATACTGGAGTGCAATAAGGCAATAAATCTTGATTGGAAAAGATGTAATGGTAATTCTGTTTGAGATGACATAACACAATCTCCCACAGAGAATATCAGAGGAAATCTACAACAAAATGCTGTAAGTACCGAATTTATTGAGAATGCAGAACATAAGACTAAAATATCAAAATCAATGTATCTATGTATCCAAACACAAAAAAACTGGACACTGAAACAAATAGTAATTTACAATACTATCAAATATAATTTTACAGGGCTGGAGACATGGCTCACTGGTTAAGAGTACTGGCTGCTCTTGCAGAAGACCCGGGTTTAATTCCCAGCACCCACATGGTAGCTAACAACTGTCTATAGCTTCAGTTCCAGGGGAATCAAACACCTTCTTCTGATCTCCTCAGGGATTGCATGAGATGGGTGCACTTACATATATGCAAGCAATATACTCATATGCATAAAATAAAAAATAATAAAATATTTTTAAAAAGAATTTTACAGGGATGTAAAAACATTTGCACAAAATTTACAAAATTATTGCTCAGAGATATGTAAGAAAATGTAACTCATACAGAGGCAATATCTGGGTAAAAAAACTTGACTCGATAGGCCTTAATATGTATGACAGAATGCATGAAATCCTGTGAACAGGCTATGAGGGTACATGTAGGGGAGGGGATCTAAATATGATTAGAATGTATTGTATGAAACCCACAAAAATTCAGTAAAAATATACATTGAAAAAAAGAAAATGTAACTAAAACATAGCTGTGAATTGACTGGGAAGACAATACCATTAAGCTGCTAATTTTCCTTAAATGTGTTTATATACATATTGTAATTACTTTTCAAAGTACTATTCTAATAGAAATATGTATATTGGAGTTGTGTATGTTGTTGCAGTTAACAGAGTAACATGTAAAGATGAGAACTACTTGTAGTCAACATAATACCAATCAAAATCTAGAAGGACCTTTTTGCAGAAATTGATAAACTACTTATAAAATTAATATAGAAATATAAAGCTCTAGAAAAGTAAAACAATTTTTTTCAAAGCCAATTTTTATTGAAGCTTTGTGCATTTCATACAAAATTTCCGATCAAATCTAGACCCATTCCCCCTTCCTTGCCCCCCACCCCACCAGAGCTCATGCATTCTGCCAAACATGTTTTTCATCTTTTTCTCAGTCTCTTTTAAGATTTTCGATGCAGAAGTTTACTGTTTTGAGCCGAAGTTCACTGTTTCAGTCAGTTCTTTGACCCAGTCTTTTGTTGTTGTTCCTTCCAATTTGTATCACTCACATATATCTTTTAGCATCTTTAGCTTATGATTTCTTTTTCTTTATAGGCTGAAAGGTGTCATGTTTGAAGTTTCCTCCTTGGCAAGCCCAAACAAACATCAGTCCTGCCCTTGTGCTCCACACTGGAGTTTTCCCTTTCCATGGTCACCAAATGAGGTCCAGTAAGACTCGACCAGAAGACTCTTTCATCTAATTAACCCATTTGGCAAAGTATAAAGATAAAAAAAATCAATGTACAAAAATATGTAGCTTTCTCTCCACACCAACAATGTACTCAATGAAAAACAATAATGTTAAGAAACTACCTAGGCAAAAAAAAAAAAAAAAGAAAGAAAGAAAGAAAGAAAGAAACTACCAAGGCATAAACTTAAACAAAGATGTTAAAGGAAAAAGATCTTGGCAGGCATGGTGGAGCACGCCATTAATCCCAGCACTTAGGAGGCAGAGGCAGGTGGATCTCTGTGAGTTCAAGGCCAGCCCAAGCCAGCTGGGGCTACAGATACCCTGTCTCAGAAAGCTCCCCTCCCCCAAAAAAGGAAAAAAGATCTCCCATGTTTATGTACTAAATTAACACTGGCAAGACAGTCATATCATCAATAGCAATCTACAGAATCAGTATAATCTCCATGAAAAATTCCAATGACATTCTTCACACAATTAGAAAAAATAATTTTACAATTCATGTGGAAGCATAAGACTCAAATAACCAAAGCAATCCTGGTCTAAAAGAGCAATGTTAGAGGTAGCTGATTTCAAACTCTCAAACTTAGAAACAAAACCAGTATGGCCCTATTAATAGTGTGTGTACACACACACACACACACACACACACACACACACACACAAGTAGGCCAGTGGGAACAGAATGGAAGATTCAGAAATGAGCCCATGCGGCTACAGCCCTGATTTTGGCAAAGGTAATGAAAATATATTTTTGGAAAAAAAAAAAGAATAGAGGGTATGACTATGATCAAAGTATGGTATATGCATGTATGGAAATGTCATAATGAAACCTCTTCCTTTGTACAATAAAATAAATTTTTTTTATTTATTATTTTTATGTATGTGTGAGTTTATCGCCTGCATGTATGTAAGTATACCGGTGCCTGTGGAGGTCAGAAGAGAGCATTGGATTCCCCTGGAACTTGAGTTAGGATAGTTATTAGCTACCAAGTGGGTTCTGGGAATCAAGCCTGGGTTGTCTGCAAGAGTAGTCAGTGCTTTTAAATGCTGAGCCATCTCCCAGACCCAAGAAAACTTATTTTAAAAAGCTAAAAATATTTTTAAACTGGAAAACTCTACATGGTCCTAAAACCAAATGAATATGCATATGCCCTCTACTCTTCAGATTGCAAAATTATTTGCTTATGCAAAGCTAAGCAGACCTACATAAGTAGAGAAATGTCCATGGATTGGAGAACACAACATGATTAAATTAAGATGTTCATTCTCCCCAAATTTATTTGTAGATTCCAAATAACCCCAACCAAAATCCTGTTTTTCCCCCCACTAGAAATTCACTCTAAAATTTTTATGAAAATGTAAGGAATCTAGGATAGCCCAAGCACTTTTGAAAAAAAAAAACAATGATAGAACTTAAGTTGGTATAGCTAAGAGTTAATACTGATTAACCCTTTCTGCTGCTGTGATGAAACACAGTACACCATGGACAGAAGTCAGTACAGGGACTCAAATAGGAACTTGAAGCAGAAACCATCAGCTTGCTGGCTCACTCAAGCTCTTGCTTACCTAGCCTTCTAATACATCCCGGGACCACCTGTCCAGAGAAGAGCACTGCCTATAGTGGCCTGGGCCCTTCTGTATCAGTTAACAATAAAGAAAATCCCCCACAGGCATGCTCACAGGCCCAAATCCCTCACAGGCACACCCACAGGCCCAAATCCCTCACAGGCATGCTCACAGGCCCAAATCCCTCAGGCATGCTCACAGGCCCAAATCCCTCACAGGCATGCCCACAGGCCAATCTGATCTGGGAAACTCCTCAATTAGGATTCCTTTCTCAGCTGACTTTAAATTGTGTCAAGCTGACAGTAAGCTAACTAGGGCAGCTTCTCTTTTGTGTCAGTGGATGAGGGGCCCCCTTTTGACTGTGGCCTAACAAGATCCTTCCTATTAGTCTCCACCTCCCAGAAGTAAAGGTGCTGAATTCCTTTGCCTTTATCTCTACCCCTACTCCACATATCCCTCCATTTATAACTGTTTCTCTAAGGGCTTCTAAACCTTTTCCATATTTTTTATGTACAAGTGTTATGCCTGTTTGTATGTATGTATGTATGTATGGGCACCCGTGTCATGCAATGCCCATGGAGGACAGAAGAAGGCATTGGATCCCCTGGAATTGGAGTTACAGAAGGTTGCTTGCAGCCACGTGAGTGCTACGATCCAAACCCAGGTCTTCTGCAAGAACAGTCAGTGCTCCCAATCACTGAGCCATCTCTCCAGCCCCAACTTTTTGCACTTTGCAATTCCTTCTTACAAAAGGCAATTGTAGTCACCTTGGTATACAGGTGTATAAAATCAAATATTTACCAAAAATAAATCATAAAGAAACTTTAAAACAATTCTTTGTTACTTATAATTTTACAATTTATTTATTTATTTTTTTATTTTATTTATTTATTTTTTTTTAATTTTAATTATTTCTGTATGTGTATGAATGTATTGTCTGCATGCAAGTTTGTGCACCCGTGACGTGCAATGCCGTGGAAGTCAGAAGAGGGTGTCGGATTCCCCTGGAACTGGAATTCTCCTGGAATTGGAGTTTCAGACGGTTCTTGGCCGCCTTGTGGGTGCTGGGGATCGAACCCGGGTCCTCTGCAAGAGCGGTCGGCGCTCTTAAACCTAGGCCATCTCTCCAGCCCCGAGGACTAGGTCTTATACATATTATAATGGTGAGTATTATGCCAATACATCCCAAGCCGCTCATTGAATCTGTTCCAGCAAGATGGCTCAGCGAGTAAAGACAATAGACATNGTTTCAGACGGTTCTCGGCTGCCATGTGGGTGCTGGGGATCGAACCCGGGTCCTCTGCAAGAGCGGTTGGCGCTCTTAACCGCTAGGCCATCTCTCCAGCCCAATTTTACAATTTATTAAAGATGAAAGCACATTTGCATACTAATGAGATAAATGTGCTTATTTGTAAAAAAATTTAAATACTGGCTGAATATTTGATACTTCATGACAGTGCATCTTTGTTTTTCAGAGTTGATCAGTATTTGATTTTATAATTGTTAATGCTGAGAACATCTCTTTGGACAAATATTTTGTATAAAATAGCAGAAATATGTTTATGACCATACCAGAAATTGTTGGAAATTCTGTCCTAATTGAAAGCCAAATTCATTTAATGATTTTTTTTTATGAAGCTCAAACCAACAACTCAAACAGTAATGTTTTAAATAAAACATTTTAACACAAATCCAATCCAATATACCAATTTAATACTTAGATGCTAGGGGATGAATGTGGAAAAATATCTCTTTCTACAATTAAATCATTACGTTTCTATAAAGGCAGAAAACGTTCTATGTATAGCAAAACACTATAATTCATAACATACAATAGTCTTGAATCTGGCTGAGGTGTTTCCAGCAGCGTTCTTTGGTGTTACATTGCATGACGGCATAAGCAGCACAGTGTATATTCTGTGTATTCAGAACCAGGGCTGCAGTGAAGTCACATGATGTAATGGACAAATGCTGCTAGAAACACTTCAGGTTCACTGTGCATTTGGTTTTGGATTGTTTTGGTCCATGCATGCTCAGAAACTGTTTAATATTGCCAAATTTTTCACAATCCCAACTTTCTGTTATATGATATCACATGGAGTTGCTGCCCACAGCTGAAGAAGCCAGGGCCTAGAGGAACCCCTATTACTCATGCCCCCTCTTCTCCCACTGTAGAAAATCTCTTGCATATTGCCAGATCCATTTTCCCTCTTGAAATGCCATCTTGTTACTTCTTCAATGCTTATTCCTTCCTTGGACTACTGCAATCTGGCTTCTCTTTACCACAGCACTGTAAATGTTCTGTCCAAGATTCCCACTGATTTCCATGCTGACAAATTCCACAGATATTAGTTACTCCATCAAGCAGTCTTTAAATAATTTTTGATACCAGAGAAACTATTTTTTCTTTTAGTTTTGATAACAGCATTCTCAGAGGATAATTTCAGTCCTTTTTTTTTTTTTTACTTCTTATGTGTATGAGTGTACTGCCTGCATGTAGGTAGGTAAGAAGAGGGCGTCAGATTCCCCTGGAACTGGAGTAAAAGACAGTTCTTAGCTGCCATGTGGGTGCTGGGAATTGAACCTGGGTCCTCTGAAAGAGCAGTCAGTGCTCTTAACCACTGAGCCATCTCTCCAGCCCCTGTACCCGTCCTTTTTATAAGTGGAGGTGTTTGTTAGGTCCCTTCCTCTGATCTCTGTGAGTCCAGACTAGTCGACATAACAAGTTACATGTCAGCTGGGGCAACAAAACAAAACAAAACCCCAACCAACCCACCAACCAACCAACCAACCAACCAACCAATCAACCAACCAACCAACCAACCCACCCACCAACCAACCAACCAACCAAAATCCCCAAGTTCCTCAGGTGCAAAATATTCAAAACTCATTTACTTATTCTTCTTGGCTTATCCTTTGAGAGGGTGCACTTGAATCAGATAACATCACTATCCAACTAATCATATGAACCAAACATCTGGGCATGTCCTAGAATTTTCTGCTTAAAACTACCACATCTCATTGATTAAATCTCCTTAATATTTTTCTATGCAACCCCTTTCCTTCATTCAGGACTACTACGAAAGCTTTAATCCAGACACCTATTTCTTTTTTTTTTAATTTTTATTTATTTCTGTATGTGTATGAATGTACTGTCTGCATGCAGGTCTGTGCACCCGTGTCGTGCAACACCGCGGAGGTCAGAAGAGGGTGTCAGATTCCCCTGGAACTGGAGTTCTCCTGAAATTGTAGCTTCAGATGGTTCTCGGCCGCCATGTGGGTGCTGGGGATCGAACCGGGGTCCTCTGTAAGAGCGGTTGGCGCTCTTAACCGCTAGGCCATCTCTCCAGCCCCAAGACACCTATTTCTTACATGGACCAACTTCCTAGATGGCTCTCCCTCCTATAACATCTACCTTTCACAATGGTGCCTAACAGGTCATAAATATACACTTGATTGTGTGACTTTCCTGCTTGAAATCTACCAATGTCTGCCCAGGGCCTGAAAAATCAAGTCCAAACATCTTTTAAAATTCTTTTTTGATTTATTTATATTTTATATGTATGAGCATTTTGCCCATATGTATGTAAGTGCACCATGTGCATGCAGTGCCTGTGGAGGCCAGAAGAGGATGTTGGACCTCCTGGAACTGGAGTTATGGATGGTTGTTAGTTGCCATGTGGGTGTTGGGAACCTGAGCAGTGTCCTCTCCAATAGCAGCCAGTGGTCTTAACCATCAAGCCATCTCTCCAGCCCCCAAGTCCAAACTTCTTAGTATTACACATAGGACATTTACAACCTAGCTAGTGCATCTCTCATTGTCTCCAAGCCTTCAGCTCTAACAACCAAAATACATCTTCCTAAATAGAGCGGGCTGCTAATTCATTACTGTACACCTCTACACATTTTTCCCTTGTATCCTCAGACAGTATCTCTGAGAAGTCCATTTATTAATTCCTTGATTGTCATAGCAGAATTTGTCACTTTTCCTTGAAGGCTACAGTTAGGAATGCTTGTATTTTAAATCTACTAAGTTGTGTTAATAGTTTTCTTTTCCTCTGGAAACAGTTTACTTCAAGCTTTATGAAGTCTCTTACACTTTTCAAGGTCAGAAGTCTACAGTGAGTCCTAAGAGATTAAAATCAAGATGTTGGCAGGGCTGGTTTCTTTTGGAAATTCTAAGCGAGAATCAGTTTCTTGCCTCTTTAAACTTGTAGAGGCTGCCAACATTCCTTCAATCATGGCTTATGGCCACATCACCCCAATCTCTGATTCACATACTGCTTTTACCTGGAGTAAATCTCATCAAGATCCTAGACGTTAGATTGAGCTCACCCTGATAATTCAGGAGAATCTCAAGATTTATTTGTTTGTTTGTTTGTTTATTTATTTATTTATTTATTTATTTATTTATTTATTTTTGTCTTTTTGAGACAGGGTCTCCCTTTAGTTCCAGCTGGCCTGGATTGCTCTGTAGAGCAGGCTGGCCTTGAACTCACAGAGATTTGCCTCCCGAGTGCTGGGATTAAAGGCATGTGCCACCACGCCCAGCCTAAAATGGTTCTTAGCCACCATGTGGGTGCTGGAATTTGAACCCGGATCTTCTGCCAGAGCAGTCAGTGCTCTTAACTGCTGAGCCATCTCTGCAGCCCTGTTCCTTAATTTTTAAAATCACATCTGTAATTTAGTTTTCCCATAAAGGTAACATAATTACAGGTTATAGGATCTGGATGTGAACATCTTTTCGGGAGGGGGGTCGATGAATATCATGGTCCACTCTAATGATAATCATGTAAATTGCATCTACCATGCTTGTATCATGACTTCCTTCAGAGTAGGTTTGTATTTATCTTCTTAGTTTTGGATACAGGAAGAAGTTAATAAAGACCTGCTAGGTTAACCTAACAAAGCATTCCTGTTGGGAAGCTAAAACATGATTGTCCTGGAAATGTTTAGATAGCAAATATCAGATAATCCAATGTCAGAGTTTCAATTCAATTCCAAAGCAGTAGGGCTACAGAGAAAACCACTATTAATTATATGTTCTGAAGATTGGGGAAAATGAGGAAAGCAGTAATTAAGAGAGAAAATCTGGAAGTTAATTGGCAGAATGAATTAGAGGTGGGGTGAGACTGGAAAATACTCAACTAAAAGATTTTTACATTAGCCGAACAATGATTCATTGAGACCTAACTTAGATGTTGGTAAGTGGGAATGGAAAAAGGTAAAAAAGATCATTCATGTTAGTAAAATAAAATAAAAAATTACTCTTCATAGTAGCATTACTAGAGTCGCTACTCCCCAATGTGTTGATTTGGCATTTATATAATGTACACTGTTGCAGAGATTGCTTTGATCACACCTAATTCCTCACACTCTTCTGTAAAGTCCTTTAATTTTCAGAGAAATATTCTGGCTTTTATTTAAATATACACATTAATAACATTTTCACTAAAGCTCACTTGGTCACTCAATAGTAGTCCACACAAACTAGTTAGGTAACATATGTGAAATCCTAATATACAAACCAAATACAAAATATGGACTTAACACAGTATTCTGAATCAAATCATGGGTTTACCTTATTTATACAGATGATGTTTCAGGTAAAATTGGATTATTCCCAAGTTAATAAAAATCAATATTAAAGATTCCACTGTGAATAAGCTCTGATATTTGGTTATCAATGATTTAAAGAAAATAAGGGAAAGAAAGCAAAACAAAATGAAAATATTGCCAAGTCTTATAGATGGGATAGCCAGATAGATTATGTCACCAAGCTATCCTATTTGTGTGGATACAGGTCATGAAACTGAAAGGAGTACCCCAGAGGGAAAGAAATCTTGAGGAAGGGGGTAAGCAAAAAAAAAAAAAAAGGAAAAAAAAGGAGGGTAATGCTCTGGGGGGCATCCAGAGGGATAGAGGCAAGAGCCCTGGGGAGGGGATGAATAACAAAGGATGCATGTTACAATGTTACAATGAAATCCATTAATTTGCGTGGTTACTTAAAAAAAAGCTATAAAACGACTATGTCCACAGGGCCTGGTGCACATGCCTGTAATCCCAGTACTATAGAGGGCAAAGCAGGAGGATAGCAAGTTTAAGGCCAGCATGAGCGGCATTGTGAGACTGTCTCAAAAAACAAAACAAAACAAAGTCCCCACTGTATTCACTGCTAAATATAAAATCCTCATGCCCCTATACTATTTATCAATCCATGATCTCTGTGCTTCCACCCTTCATTAACTGCTTTGAACTATTAAAGTTGGGCTCCACTTTTCGAGCTGCCACAACATCAAGGTTTGCCAACAGAGGGCACCAAAGGGACACTGGAGGAAGAAATATTGTGCTCTGGTTCCGACGGTTTTTCTCACAAGGCTCCTGCAGTGTGTGTAGTTTGTCTTCAATGCCAAGCATGTGGCACCTTTCCATGGGCAGCTTCTCTCAGAACCCTCTTGAGATGGTTTTGGAGGAGAGTGCTACTAGTAGGGTACTCTTTCTGTATCCAGCTTCCACTGGAACATGCTAGTTTGTTGCACATTCAGAGGGGAAGCCTATCCTTAAGGACCACGGATGGCCGATTTGTAACATCTCTGATCCATGAACTACAACCATGCACTTCCCCCAAAAGGTTTGCATCTCAGTGCTACTGGAAGGTGGCTAAACTCTTCCTTGGGTGTTCCATTTCAGCTCTTGAAGTACTAGCTATTCCGTATTCCTGTTGTTCCTAGATTTCTCAAAGTTCTTGAATTCTAACCAACCAATGCCCTAGAGGATGCAATAATTCTTTATATTAAACTTTGCCTGTTCAAACTAAGTTATTGTTTGACTTCTATCTGGAGAGGACTATGTCTGATATACCTTGGGTGTCACCAGATGATCTAAAATGATAAAAATATTCAGAAAACTCTCTGATTTTGCTAAATCATAGAAATTAAACTGGTTATAAATAAAACCAAAAGGAAGATATTAGTTTCAGAATTTTTCCTTATTTCAGAATCAAGCAGTTAAAAATACACTATGAAAGCAACAATACCACGTATGCTTCCTTTTATGAATCTTTCATAGTTAAACCAGCTAAATCTGCCTATCATGATTAAATCAAACTAGGCTTGTGGTAAAATCTAAGAATCTCTTAAATGAATTCATGAAATCTTCCAGGGCAGTCTACCACTGATGATGTGTCCTTCACGTGTGTGTGTGTGTGTGTGTGTGTGTGTGTGTTTTACAGCTCAAAAGGATATCACTACCTGTTTCCTTTTAATAGTCTTGAGAAGCATGCCAAAACCATATCAAAACAACAACCTGTCTAAATTTCCTTATATATTGCTTTTTAAAGAAAAATTCAGTTAAAATTCAGTAAAAATTCAGTTAAAATAAACAGCGCCAGGTTGCATTGTGGTGTTCTAATTATGGAACACAATGTATCTTTATTTTAGTCTCTTATTAAGTGATGAATTATTCATTGTTGTTATATTTACCCTCAATTGAGGATATTTGATCCTGTGGTAGAATTTTAGTACTGCTTTGGAGTAGAGCAGGACCACAGTGCTTTGAATGACAGTGTCCCCCATAGACTTCCAGTATTTAGATACTTGGTCCCCAGTTCCTGGCATTATTTGGAGAGGGTCATGGAACCTTTAGGAGGTGTGGCCATGCTGGAGGAAGGACATCACTAGGCTTTGAGAGTTCTTAAACCTTGCCAGATTTCCAGTCTCCCTCTGCTTCCTGTGGCTGCTTGAAGATGTGATCAGTCTGCTTTCTGCTCCTGCTCCTGCCCCCGTTATGTACTCTTAACTCCTTGGAATAGTAAGCCAAAATCAAAACAAAACAAAACAAAACAAAACAAAGCAAAACAAAACCCCCTCTTCCTTCCGTAAGTTATCTTGGTCACATCAACAGAAAAGTAACTAATACAAGAATCGACGACTATAACCTAACTAACACAGTGAATTTAAAAATGTACTTAGTATGGCAGAATTTTTTTTAGATTAAAGTTGATCAGAAATTGCTGTTTCTTCCATGCAGGGGGAAGGGGATAAATTTATATCCTTTCTTCTATAAGACAGAAGAGCTGTGACTTTTCAGACCAATAAAGTGCAAAATGAACCCCCGGATTCTCTGTTAGCCTGAGGAGCGTTTTTCGTATTATCAAAATCCTTGTCACCACAATGCCTTGACTTTTGGCTAAGATTATCTTCAAAAGAGCACATTTTGTGTACAGATGGTCCAATAATTGCCAAAATTCATGCAAAATAAATATTTATATTAAAATATATAACTACAGCTTTTCTGTAATTTAAATTATTCTTTTACTAAGACCACTTGAATAATTTCCATTGTTTCAATATGTTTCCATTGCTGGGCCTTTTAAATTATTATGTCTGGGTGTATTAATAGTATATTAAGGCAAGAAACAGTTTTTACAAACATTATGTAGGGGTTAGAGAGATTTAAAAAACACTAGGGCCAGAGAGATGGTTCAGCAGTTAGGAGTACAGGTTCTCTTGCAGAGGACCTGGGTTTGGTTTCCATCACCCACATGTTGGCTTACAGCCATCCCTTAATTCCAGTTCCAGGGGATCTGACTCCATCTTCTGGCTTACGTGGGCATTGCATGACTGGGTGCATGAACTAGGGAGATAGCTTAGTCAGTAAAGTGCTTGCCACACAAGGCCTACAAGCCCAAGTTTCATTCCCAGAACCCAAGTAAAAAGCTGGGCATGGTGGTATGTGTCTGAAATCCCACCACTAGAGAAACAGAGACAGAAGGATCCCTGGAGCTTGCTAGCCAGTTAATATAGCCAAATCAATGAGCTCCAGGTCAGTGAGAGATCCTATCTCAAAAATTACAGTGGAGAAACAAAAAGGACAGCTAATGTCAACCTCTGACCTACACACACACACAAACACTACACACACACCACACACACACACACCACACACACACACCCCCACACACAAACACTACACACACACACACACACACACATACACACACACACACACACACGCCCTTGAGGGCTAGAAATGTCATCCCTGTAGGTGGATCATTCCTTAGCACAAGCAAAACAGAAAAGGAACAGAAAATGCTTCCGAACTAAATCTAAGTTACAGAAACATACACTAGAGAAAAGAGGGTGCTTTCAACTAGTGAACTAGACCTCAAGTAGTCATATAAGTAAGGGAAAACATAAAAAGGAGCCTTAGTCTGTTCAGGTCACTGTAACAAATACCAGACTAGCTGGCTTATAAACAACAGGAAAAAAAATCTTATGGTCTTGGAGGTTGGGAAGTCTGGGACCAAGGTAGCAAGAAACCTGTTTTCTGGTGAGTTTGCTTACAGCTTCTTAGCACTGCACCATCATATGGAAAAGGGGTGAGGTGTCTTTCTGGGACCTCTTTATTTTTTATTTTTTGGCCTTTTTGACACAGGTTCTCCCTTTAGTCCCAGCTGTCCTAGAACTCACTCTGTAGACCAGGCTGGCCTTGAACTCACAGAGATCCACCTGCCTCTGCCTCCCGAGTGCTGGGATTAAGGGCATGTGCCACCATGCTCAGAGACCTCTTTATTTTTTGACACTCTACAGATAGGGAAAGCTTTTTTATGTTCCTTTTTATTGATATTTTGTGTATTTCACACATCATTTTTTAGTCCAATTTGGATACATTCCTCTCTCCTTGCACCCCTCTCCCCCCGTTTATGCATTCTGCCATACATGTCTTGTATCTTTCAGTCTTTCCAAGGATTTTTTTTCTGCAGAGGCTTGTTGTTTGGGGTATAATTTAACTGTATCAGTCAGTTCTTTGACCCAGTCCTTATGTTTGCCCCTCAACTGATGAGTGGATATCAAAAATGTGGGACATCTACACAATGGAATTCCAGAAAGATGACATCATAAACTTTGCAGGTAAATAGGTAGAACTAGAAGCCATTATGCTAAGTGAAGTTACACAGTCCCAGAAAAAAAAAAAGGTGAACGGTTTCCCTCATCTGTGGATGCTAACACCAAATCCCCAGTTGATGGGCAAGCTGAGCAACTTTATTATTATATTTCTTTGTGCCTGAAAGCAACTGTGCTGTTATAATGTGAATCTGTTAATGGGCTCTAGAATCGACCTACCACTTATATTCAGACATTGTAATTGCTATATATGGGTGGAAGATATATATATATAATATATTATATATATATATATATATATATATAAGTATCTCCATGATGGAAGTTTTGACTGTTTTGAGCAGAAGTTAACAATTTCAGTACACAGTAAGGGCTTTGGTACTTCTGTAAGGTGTAGTGTACTGATAAGTATATGTTTGTTTCTGAAAGGGCTGTGGAGTGAGACTTCAAGTTTATTTCTGGAGGTCATAAATTTGGTACATATGCTTGTTTGTATAGGCGTAATTTGGAGCAATACAAAGGGGGAGGGAAAGCTTTTTAATCTTTTAAAAAGTAGAACAACAGCTTTTTGGCTGTTTGTTATATGAAAAGAATGCTCTAGAAACCAAGACAGTAGTTTTTTGTTGGAGTTCACAACAGAAATCACGTCTGTGGCTAGCTATATAGGAGAAGAGAATGGATTGTATAGAACACTGAGTCAATAAAGCCTTGAAGTCTCACTCCACAGCCCTTTCAGAAACAAACATATACTTATCAGTACACTACACCTTACAGAAGTACCAAGCCCTACTGACTGAAACAGTGAACTTCTGCTCAAAACAGTCAACTTCCTACATGGGAAATATTGAAGAAAAGACTGAGAAAGAGATGAAAAGCATGTTTGGCAGAATGCATGAGCTCTGGCGGGGTGGGGGAATGGGGGTACCGGGTCTAGAATTTGTTAAAAAAAATAAAAATAAATTTATGTGAAAAAAAAAATTTACCAACCGTATAAAAAAGTGGCTTCAAACTAAGCTCTCCTAAGCAGGGTGGGTGATATGATTGGAAATAGGATTTTCAGTAATAGTGCCACATGAGGCCATGCTTCTATTTTAAAAGCTTATATTTTCAATTAAGAGAATGAATTTAATCAATAATTTAAGCTTGGAATTTGTATTCTTATATCAATAAATGAAGTAATATAGAGATATTTATAAGAGTGGGCATTAACTGTGTTCCATTTTGGCGCTTTTATTTAATTATATTTAATTTGTATTTTTTAATTTTTTATTTTTTTTTTTTTTTTTATGCGTCTTTCGAGAACAGGGTACTCTCCCTGTAAGTCCCACAGCCTGTCCTGGAACTAACTCTGTACAGGCTGGCCTTGAAATGCACAAAGATCCGCCTGCCTCTGCCTCCCGACTGCTAAGAGATTAAAGGCGTGCGCTTCACCTACGCCGCTGCCAAATTTGGCTCTTTTAATACCCAGCTACGGTAGGTTACTTACATTTTAATCCCCACTTTCTTCTCTTGTCAAATGGGAAGAACAAATTGGGTTGTTTGGAGAGCTAAGGAGATAATGACAAAGCAAGCTCATAGTAAAAGTGCTTGATATTCATTATGTCATTTATCTTGCTTATTAATAGTCATGTATCTCATCACAATTATATGTTGATGTCCATAATTATTCCAACGCAATCCCTTCTTATATTGTGTCTTTCATTTGAACAAGCAATACAAACTGAGTTTGGGGGTCTCCTTAATAAAGGATAACAGATCACCTATTCCATGGAGCTTTGCCTTCATCGACTTTAATCAACTTCCCCAAAAGCCCCACCTCGGACGACTAATCATTCTGAGATTAGATTCAACTACAAAAATTAGGGAGACACACAACTTCAAATCTGAGTAGGCCAAAAACACCCCACAAAATCAGCTAGTCTTCATAATAAATACATCAGACTTATAATACGTGGAAACTTAAATTTTTATTACTTATCTGTGACACAGTTAGTTATGAAATAAATGGTAATTATAAATTAACATGAACAATTTTTGAGTTTAAAATTAAAAACATTTGGGGACTGGAGAGTGGCTCAGTGGTTTAAAAAGGCACTGGCTTGCTCTGTAAGAGGCTCTGGCTTTGTTCCAGTAGTTTCATCACATTCTATACTGCATCATTTAGGGTCATCACCAATACCTGCTTACTAGCCTACCATAAGCATAGGCTTCACGTGGTGGATCCTTACAATATATCTAGGCAAATAAACCTAAAAAATATAACAATAGATAATATAGAGGATTGGAATGAGTGCCTAGATTAGATGTAACTCCAGAATTTAACATGACTATATATGTTGTTGACAATAAACTTAGAAGACAGTGAAAATTTCAGCACATTAACTATATTGTGGAACGTCATACCTTAGCACTCAATCTTGGTGGTAGCTCTCTAAGGACAGTATTACTCTCCTCATCTGATAGCATGAAAGTGGAGGTTTACAGAACTTAAAGTCAGAGTGTTCAGACAAATTTGGAATGTCTGGCATGTCTGTCCTTCCCAGTTTTCAAAGCTTGGTTATAAACTACTCACTAAATAAGCAAATAATTAAGGCAGAGATACAGAAGATACTTCATAACATTTTCATTCATATACTGTGTCCCTTAACAGGCTTTAATAATACACTCTTTATTTTTTAATTTTTTTAAATTTATTTAATTTTTGTATGGTATTGAGTGTACTGTCTGCATGTAGTTCAATGGTAGCACGCCGTAGTCCGTCCAATGCCGCGGAGAGTTAGAAAGAGGGTCCTCGGATTTCCCTGGAACTGGAGTTTCCACTGGAATGGAGTTACAGAGGCTCTTAGCCACCATGTAGGGCTGCTGGGGATTGAACCTGGTTCTCCGCAAGAGCAGTCGTGCTCTTGACTGCTAAAGGACTATCTCTCCAGCCCCCCCACACATATTTTTAGACCTTTGTAAGCTTGGGGAAATTGGGTAGAATGATATGTAGGCCATATTTAGAAGTAAATAATAATCATAAAAAGAAAAAATGGGAATCCTGTAATATGATATGGATGACAGTTTTTGTGTGCAGATGATATTTAAAATTTAGGTATATTTGATGATGTATATGTGTGTGTAAATATATATATATTATAATATATATTATATTATTGCATAATGTTGAAGCAATACAGATTGGAGGGACAACAAAGCAAGGGAACTAGATAAGGAACAGACTGGAAACAGTAAGTCCCACCAGACAATAATTCCTTGCTTTGAAAAACTTTAAAAAGAAATCAGAAAGAACAAGGCAGGAAATGGAGGATGCATGAACTCAAGGTGGGAGATGGGGGGCCATGGAAGGGGAGAATGAGTTCTAGATTAGAAATGAGAAACAATCGTATAAAATGCACAGTATTCATAAAACTTAAATATGTATCATATTATAGAGACAAACTCACAAAGCTTCTCTGAAAGCCAGTATTACTTACTGACTTTACACTAAATAATGAATAATTTGGCAATCATTCCTCAAATATTTTTTTCTGAAGTGCATACATATGAATATTTCTGAAGTGCAAACAAAATAGATAAAATTTACCATATTGATGGGGAGGGAATTTAAGATAAAGGCAAATAGCACAGTTAATGCAAAGCCAGTTTATACAGACTAAGAAAATATCCCTTTAATCTTAAATTTTTTAAATTTATTATTATTCATTATTTTTTTGTCTTTTCCAAAGACCAGAGGTCTCGCTGTAGCACCAGGCTGTCCTGGACTCACTCTGTAAGACCAGAGCTGGCCCTTGAACTCTACAAAGATCCAACCTGCCTCGTCTCTGAGTGCTGCGATAAAGTGTGCGCACACACAGCCCAGCTGATTACTTATTTCATGTGTATGATGTTACTGTCTGCATGTAGGATTGTGCACCCTGTGCCGTGCAATGCCTTAGAGGTCAGAATAGGATGGAATTCCCCTGGAAACTGAGTTAAAAGAATGGTTCTTAAGCCGCTATGATGGGTACTGGAATGTGAACGCCCAGGTCCTCTGCACAAGACAGTCGCGCTCTTACCGCTGAAGCGCCATCTCTCCAGCCAGGAGCTAGGGAATTCTTACCTAAACATTTCAGAAATGACATTTAAGCCCATACTTTTAGGTAGATTTTATCTCATTTTAAGCTGAATGACTGGTTACTCATTTTTTTTTTAAGTAACCAATAAGGATAACAAATAATATTTATCAGTGTCCTGAGAGTACAATTACTTCTTACTACCTTATAAATAATTCTATTATTGAGAAGTGAACAAACCTCATGTTTGGATTACCAGATCTACAGCTATCTATGCTTTATTCCTATTTGCACTCATCCTAGTACTTAACATTCTACACAGAATAGTTATCTAATGACCTTTCCCCTTGGACAAGACTGAAGCTTTTGAGAAGAAATTAGGCCCCTTTATCTAAAATGTAAATATTGAGTTAGTTGATCTTTACCACATGAGTAGATATAACAAAATTACTGCAGTCCCTTTTCCTTGGGACAATGTATAACTAATCCTTGTATATAAATTAGAAGAGCACAGTTTAATGAATATCAGTGAACTCTCCAATATAACTAGCACCCAGATCAAGAAACAGTATGACCAGAAGCTTAGCAACCCTACTGGGGATCTCCAAGCCAGTACCTTCTCTCAGCGGTACCAGCCAGTACCTTCTCTCAGGGTAATAACTACTTATTTGACCTTATATCAGATTACTAGTAAGGCTGGAGAGATGCTCAGACAGTAAAGAGCATGGCTGCCCCTGCAGAAACCTATGGGTTTGGTTCCCAGTACCCACATCGGGCTAAAGCTGTCTGTAGCTCCAGTGCCAAGGGAATCTGACACCCTATTATGACCTCCAAGGCATTGAACAATTGCCGTACTTACACAGCAAGTAGCCATACATCTCATACACACATCATAAGCTATAAAAAAAACATTTAAAAAACCTATATTACTTATAATATTACCTCTACTTTAATTACAAAATATCAGGTCATCGGAAGTAAGGTTGTATGTATATATTTATAACCTGTCCATATGGTGTCTGTGGTGCTGAGTGCAGAATATGTCAGCTCATGTAATGGATGTCAGATGGAACAACCCCAGAGCTGGTTCTTATTTTGCTTCTTCTATACCTTGTGAGGCTGTCTTTCTTGTTTTTGCTGCTGCTTTGCATAATCCAGGCTAGCTAGGATGTGAGCTTCCAGGCATTGTCCTGCCTCAGCCTCACATCTCACAGTAGCAGCGTTGGAATTACAGATGCTCCACTACTTCGTCTTTTCCGTGTGGATTGCAGGGACTGAACTCAGGTCATTAGGGACTTGCATCAAGCTAGTGCCTTTACCATGCCTGAGATCATATCTCCATCGACCACTTTTTTAAAGAGTCCGTAAAAGGTGAAGTTTAAACGGCGTGGGCAATGGGTCAAAGGATATGGGGAAGGGTCTAAATATGACTAGAATGTATGNCAGTGGCTCACCTTCCCCACTACCTACTGTGTGCAAAACAGGGGTTGGGGGCACTGTACACGGGTCAGAGTGCTAGGCCAGCTGAACTCTCATCTGCTGTCTCACTGTGGGGCGGACTTGTAAACCTCCAGGCCTTGAGAGCAGATAGAAGGAATGCTGCCCTGTGGTCTGGAGGAAGGGACGAGCCTGCCAGAGACGAGCGATAAAGAGCCTGGAGCAGGGCGCAGAGGGACTCCAAGCTTGCCACCTGTGGCTGGACATGGGGCTGAGTCAAGCTCTCTGAGCTTCCTTGTTTCCTCAGTACAGCCTCAGGGGTTGTTGCCCAGCGAACTCCCAAATCCTGGTTGCTGATCCTGGTCCTGAGTCCCTGCCGATCCAGGGCTGAGGACCCACAGGCTGGGTTGAAGCTGGGATTAGGCTCAGATGAATGAATATATTTTATGTGCACATATACGTCATAGCCTGCATGTGGAGGTCAGAGGACAACTTTCAGGAGTTCCTTCCCTCCGTGTGGGTCCTGGAGATCAAACTCGGGTCATTGGGATTGGCAGCAAGCACCTTTCCCCAGTAAGCCAGCCCCCAAAATTTTAATTTTATTTATTTTCGTTATGTGTATGAATGTACTGTCTGCATGTAGGTTTGTGCACCCGTGTCGTGCAATGCCGTGGAGCACAGAAGAGGGTGCCAGATTCCCCTGGAACTGGAGTTAAAGACGGTTTTCAGCTGCCATGTGGGTGCTGGGGATCGAACCCCGGTCCTCTGCAAGAGCAGTCGGTGCTCTTAACCTCTAGGCCATCTCTCCAGCCCCAGCCCCCAAAATATTTTAATGAAATGTCTCCAAACAAAATTTAGACACATTTCGGCCACTTGCAGGACTTTATTTATTTATTTATTTTTTTGTCTTTTCGAGACAGGGTCTCCCTGTAGTCCCAGCTGTCCTGGAACTCACTCTGTAGACCAGGCTGGCCTTGAACTCACAAAGATCCGCCTGCCTCTGCCTCCCGACTGCTAGGATTAAAGGCGTGCGCCACCACGCCCGGCTCCAATTTTGGCTCTTTTATATACCAGCTCGGTAGGTTACTTACATTTTAATCCCCACTTTCTTCTCTTGTCAAATGGGAAGAACAAATTGGGTTGTTTGGAGAGCTAAGGAGATAATGACAAAGCAAGCTCATAGTAAAAGTGCTTGATATTCATTATGTCATTTATCTTGTTATTAATGTCATTATCTCATACAATTATATGTGATGTCCTAATTATTCCACGCAATCACCTTCTATATTGTCTTCATTTGACAAGCAAACAAACTGAGTTTGGGGTCTCCTTAATAAGGATACTGATCCTATTCATGGAGGCTTTGCCTTCATGACTTAATCACTTCCCAAAGCCCCACCTCGGACACTAATCACTTCTGAGATTAGAATTCAACTACAAATTAGGGAGACACACAAACATTCAAACTGTAGTAGGCCCAAAAACACCCCACAAATCAGCTGTCTTCAATGAATACATCAGACTTATAAAGTGGAAACTTAATTTTATTAGCTATCATGTGACACAGTAAGTTTGAAAATAAATGGTAATTATAATTATCATGAACAATTTTGAGTTTTAAAATTTAAAACATTTGGGGACTGGAGAGATGGCTCAGTGGTTAAAAGCACTGGCTGCTCTTGTAGAGGCTCTGGGCTTAGTTGCCAGCATCCAAGTAGTTGCTAACAACCATCTGTAACTCCAATCACAGGGCATCCAATACCTGCTTCTAGCCTCCATAAGCATGGCTTACACGTGGTGGACTTACATATATCTAGGCAAAACACTCAAAATAAACAAATAGAAATCATAGAGATGGAATTGAGGTTGCCTAGATTATGTAACTCCAGAATTAACTGACTATATGTTGTTACAACTCAGGACAGGAAAATTACACACTACCTATATTGTGGAACGTCATACCTTAGCACTCAATCTTGGTGGTAGCTCTCTAAGGACAGTATTACTCTCCTCATCTGATAGCATGAAAGTGGAGGTTTACAGAACTTAAAGTCAGAGTGTTCAGACAAATTTGGAATGTCTGGCATGTCTGTCTTCAGTTTTCAAAGCTTGGTTATAAACTACTCACTAAATAAGCAAATAATTAAGGCAGAGATACAGAAGATACTTCATAACATTTTCATTCATATACTGTGTCCCTTAACAGGCTTTATAATTAACCCACTACTTATTTTTTTAATTTTTTTAAATTTTATTTATTTTTGTATGTGTATGAGTGTACTGTCTGCATGTAGGTTTGTGCACCCGTGTCGTGCAATGCCGCGGAGGTCAGAAGAGGGTCTCGGATTCCCCTGGAACTGGAGTTCTCCTGGAATTGGAGTTACAGATGGCTCTTAGCCACCATGTGGGTGCTGGGGATTGAACCTGGTTCTCCGCAAGAGCAGTCGTGCTCTTGACTGCTAAAGGACTATCTCTCCAGCCCCCCCACACATATTTTTAGACCTTTGTAAGCTTGGGGAAATTGGGTAGAATGATATGTAGGCCATATTTAGAAGTAAATAATAATCATAAAAAGAAAAAATGGGAATCCTGTAATATGATATGGATGACAGTTTTTGTGTGCAGATGATATTTAAAATTTAGGTATATTTGATGATGTATATGTGTGTGTAAATATATATATATTATAATATATATTATATTATTGCATAATGTTGAAGCAATACAGATTGGAGGGACAACAAAGCAAGGGAACTAGATAAGGAACAGACTGGAAACAGTAAGTCCCACCAGACAATAATTCCTTGCTTTGAAAAACTTTAAAAAGAAATCAGAAAGAACAAGGCAGGAAATGGAGGATGCATGAACTCAAGGTGGGAGATGGGGGGCCATGGAAGGGGAGAATGAGTTCTAGATTAGAAATGAGAAACAATCGTATAAAATGCACAGTATTCATAAAACTTAAATATGTATCATATTATAGAGACAAACTCACAAAGCTTCTCTGAAAGCCAGTATTACTTACTGACTTTACACTAAATAATGAATAATTTGGCAATCATTCCTCAAATATTTTTTTCTGAAGTGCATACATATGAATATTTCTGAAGTGCAAACAAAATAGATAAAATTTACCATATTGATGGGGAGGGAATTTAAGATAAAGGCAAATAGCACAGTTAATGCAAAGCCAGTTTATACAGACTAAGAAAATATCCCTTTAATCTTAAATTTTTTAAATTTATTATTATTCATTATTTTTTTGTCTTTTCCAAAGACCAGAGGTCTCGCTGTAGCACCAGGCTGTCCTGGACTCACTCTGTAAGACCAGAGCTGGCCCTTGAACTCTACAAAGATCCAACCTGCCTCGTCTCTGAGTGCTGCGATAAAGTGTGCGCACACACAGCCCAGCTGATTACTTATTTCATGTGTATGATGTTACTGTCTGCATGTAGGATTGTGCACCCTGTGCCGTGCAATGCCTTAGAGGTCAGAATAGGATGGAATTCCCCTGGAAACTGAGTTAAAAGAATGGTTCTTAAGCCGCTATGATGGGTACTGGAATGTGAACGCCCAGGTCCTCTGCACAAGACAGTCGCGCTCTTACCGCTGAAGCGCCATCTCTCCAGCCAGGAGCTAGGGAATTCTTACCTAAACATTTCAGAAATGACATTTAAGCCCATACTTTTAGGTAGATTTTATCTCATTTTAAGCTGAATGACTGGTTACTCATTTTTTTTTTAAGTAACCAATAAGGATAACAAATAATATTTATCAGTGTCCTGAGAGTACAATTACTTCTTACTACCTTATAAATAATTCTATTATTGAGAAGTGAACAAACCTCATGTTTGGATTACCAGATCTACAGCTATCTATGCTTTATTCCTATTTGCACTCATCCTAGTACTTAACATTCTACACAGAATAGTTATCTAATGACCTTTCCCCTTGGACAAGACTGAAGCTTTTGAGAAGAAATTAGGCCCCTTTATCTAAAATGTAAATATTGAGTTAGTTGATCTTTACCACATGAGTAGATATAACAAAATTACTGCAGTCCCTTTTCCTTGGGACAATGTATAACTAATCCTTGTATATAAATTAGAAGAGCACAGTTTAATGAATATCAGTGAACTCTCCAATATAACTAGCACCCAGATCAAGAAACAGTATGACCAGAAGCTTAGCAACCCTACTGGGGATCTCCAAGCCAGTACCTTCTCTCAGCGGTACCAGCCAGTACCTTCTCTCAGGGTAATAACTACTTATTTGACCTTATATCAGATTACTAGTAAGGCTGGAGAGATGCTCAGACAGTAAAGAGCATGGCTGCCCCTGCAGAAACCTATGGGTTTGGTTCCCAGTACCCACATCGGGCTAAAGCTGTCTGTAGCTCCAGTGCCAAGGGAATCTGACACCCTATTATGACCTCCAAGGCATTGAACAATTGCCGTACTTACACAGCAAGTAGCCATACATCTCATACACACATCATAAGCTATAAAAAAAACATTTAAAAAACCTATATTACTTATAATATTACCTCTACTTTAATTACAAAATATCAGGTCATCGGAAGTAAGGTTGTATGTATATATTTATAACCTGTCCATATGGTGTCTGTGGTGCTGAGTGCAGAATATGTCAGCTCATGTAATGGATGTCAGATGGAACAACCCCAGAGCTGGTTCTTATTTTGCTTCTTCTATACCTTGTGAGGCTGTCTTTCTTGTTTTTGCTGCTGCTTTGCATAATCCAGGCTAGCTAGGATGTGAGCTTCCAGGCATTGTCCTGCCTCAGCCTCACATCTCACAGTAGCAGCGTTGGAATTACAGATGCTCCACTACTTCGTCTTTTCCGTGTGGATTGCAGGGACTGAACTCAGGTCATTAGGGACTTGCATCAAGCTAGTGCCTTTACCATGCCTGAGATCATATCTCCATCGACCACTTTTTTAAAGAGTCCGTAAAAGGTGAAGTTTAAACGGCGTGGGCAATGGGTCAAAGGATATGGGGAAGGGTCTAAATATGACTAGAATGTATGNTAAATGCTGGACACAGGAGCACACGGGTCTGTAATACCTGTGCTCTTGTTGGGGATGAGAGACAGAGGCAGGAGAATCCCTGAAGCCTAAAGTTGTAGGCGAGCTAGCCTGGTGCACACAGCAGTGAATAAGAGATTCTGTCCCAAACAAGATGAACGGTGAGGACCAATAGTAGCTGTTCAATTGTACACACACACACACACACACACAAGAATAACAAGGGAAGAAATGTGAACCCTCATGAGCAGCAGGCGGTCACACTCTATTCAGAAGGGAAAATGCCCTCAAGTCCTGCCTTGACATCTCACCCCAAGCTTCAGAAAGCAAAGGTCTTGAGAAAGACATGATGAGTCAGGGACAAGACCCAAATCAAGGATGACAAGGAGCCAAGATGGAACCCACGTTTATGAAGTTCAAGGCGCCTAGGGCCTGTCTCAATGCACCACAGTAAAAGGACACAATTCTGGCCACAGAGCATGAAGCTGGGCCTGCGATTCAGGTCACTAGTTCCCGGATTTCAGCATAATATGTTTAAGTCTCTTTCTCTCCCCTCCTCCCTCTGTGTGTGGGGAGAGGGGTAGAGAGGCCTGCCTGTGAGTGCTTGTGTGTATCAAGAGGACATAAATTGCACCCTTGTCACTGTGTAGTCAGGGGCTGCTCTACTCCAGTCTAACTGCAGGCGAACAACTGAAAGTGGGGACCAGGTTGGTTCTGTACAGCCACCTAACAGGGAGACGAGAAATGGCCCCTTAAAGCTTTTTTTAAATTTTTTAAATTTATTATTATTATTTTTTTGTCTTTTCAAGACAGGGTCTCCCTGTAGCCCCAGCTGTCCTGGAACTCACTCTGTAGACCAGGCTGGCCTTGAACTCACAAAGATCCACCTGCCTCTGCCTCCTGAGTGCTAGGATTAAAGGTGTGCGCCACCACACCCAGCTGATTTATTATTTTTCATGTGTATGAGTGTACTGTCTGCATGTAGGTTGATGCACCCGTGCCGTGCAATGCCTTAGAGGTCAGAAGAGGGAGTCGGATTCCCCTGGAACTGGAGTTAAAGATGGTTCTTAGCCGCTATGTGGGTACTGGGAATTGAACCCAGGTCCTCTGCACAAGCAGTCAGCGCTCTTAACCGCTGAGCCATCTCTCCAGCCCCGACTAGGAAAATTCTTACCTAAACATTTCAGAAATGACATTTAAGCCCATACTTTTAGGTAGATTTTATCTCATTTTAAGCTGAATGCCTGGTTACTATTTTTTTTTAAGTAACCAATAAGGATAACAAATAATATTTATCAGTGTCCTGAGTCATTCTTCCTTAATATTTATTATTGAGAGTGACAACCTCATGTTTGGATTACCAGATCTACAGCTATCTATGCTTTATTCCTATTTGCACTCATCCTAGTACTTAACATTCTACACAGAATAGTTATCTAATGACCTTTCCCCTTGGACAAGACTGAAGCTTTTGAGAAGAAATTAGGCCCCTTTATCTAAAATGTAAATATTGAGTTAGTTGATCTTTACCACATGAGTAGATATAACAAAATTACTGCAGTCCCTTTTCCTTGGGACAATGTATAACTAATCCTTGTATATAAATTAGAAGAGCACAGTTTAATGAATATCAGTGAACTCTCCAATATAACTAGCACCCAGATCAAGAAACAGTATGACCAGAAGCTTAGCAACCCTACTGGGGATCTCCAAGCCAGTACCTTCTCTCAGCGGTACCAGCCAGTACCTTCTCTCAGGGGTAACTACTACTTTGACCTTAAACAGATTACTTATGGGCTGGAGAGATGGCTCAGCAGTAAAGAGCATGGCTGCTCCTGCAGAAAACCTGGGTTTGGTTCCCAGTACCCACATCGGGGCTAACTGTCTGTAGCTCCAGTGCCAAGGGAATCTGACACCCTCTTCTGACCTCCAAGGGCATTGACATGGCCGTACTTACACACAAGTAGCCAATACACTCATACACACAAAATAAAAAATAAACATTAAAAAACTCAGATTACTTATAATATTCTTCTACTTTACATAAATATAGTCATGGAATAGGTTGTATGTATTTTATTTTATAACTGTCCATGTGTGTGTCTGTGTGCTGAGTGCAGAGTATGTCAAGGCCTATGTATGGATGTCAGAGGACATCCCAGAGCTGGTTCTTGCCTCTTACCTTGTTGAGGCAGGATCTTTCTTGTTTTTGCTGCTGCTTTGCATAATCCAGGCTAGCTAGGATGTGAGCTTCCAGGCATTGTCCTGCCTCAGCCTCACATCTCACAGTAGCAGCGTTGGAATTACAGATGCATGCCACTACATCTGTCTTTTTACGTGGATTGCAGGGACTGAACTCAGGTCATTAGGCTTGCACTGCTAGTGCCTTTACCTGCTGAGTCATCTCCTCACCCTTTAAAGAGTCGTCAGTAGTGCGGTGGGGGGCAAGGAATGGGGAATGGGTCTAAATATGACTAAGAGATGTTATATGAAATGCACAAAACTTCAATAAAAAAAGAATAGTCAGGGGGGCTGGAGAGATGGCCTAGCAGTTAAGAGCGCCGACCGCTCTTGCAGAGGACCCGGGTTCAATCCCCAGCACCCACATGGCGGCCGAGAACCGTCTGAAACTCCAATTCCAGGAGAACTCCAGTTCCAGGGGAATCCGACACCCTCTTCTGACCTCCGCGGCA
>VZQC01008980.1:523106-550374 GCA_009823505.1 Rhizomys pruinosus | reverse complement strand
ATTTAAAATACCAGACGGCTGGGTGTGGTGGCACATGCCTTTAATCCTAGCACTTGGGAGGCAGAGGCAGGCGGATCTTTGTGAGTTCAAGGCCAGCCTGGTCTACAGAGCGAGTTCCAGGACAGCTGGGGCTACAGGGATACCCTGTCTCAAAAAGACCAAAAAATAAAAAATAAAAAAATAAAAAATAAATAAAAAAATAAAATACCAGATGATCAGTACATGGCAGCTTTTAAGAATTAGAATGTGCTTATTTATTTAGGTACAAATGCAATCTTTACTGCAAACAGAAGCACAGAACTCCTTTTGTTTATAGACACTGCTCTTTCCAATGCACATTATTAAACTATTTTAATTATATAGCCAATTATCCATGCTACTAGAAGGGTTGAGATATTAAAAAGCAACAGTTCATGTAAAAATGCCAACTTAAAAACACTTTCTTAACCCACTCACGGGTTTAACAACTTCCTATATAAAGACTCTAGGTGAAATGTTTTGAACTGGCCACGACGGAACTGGGCAACAGGAAAGTGAGACAGACGGTAAAATCTGATACAATGAACAAAGTAAGAGATCCATTTACTCTTAATGTTTCTTGTAATTGGGCATATCTCTTTAGAGGCCCTTGGAAACTATGCAGATAATGCATATGGATGTGTCACAAAAGATAATGACTCCTAGGGGTCAAGGGTGCCTAAACTAGAGTAATCCCCATATCTGCGTGACAATGATGTCATTTCCTCACATATGGTGAAATATGACAGTGTCCAACTCAAATTTGACTTCTATTTTCCTCTTTAGCCATACAGACTGAGACTATTCACAAAACAAGATGTTATCATATAGCCCAGAAGTGACAGGTACTATTTTAGAAAGAATATTTTGGCTATACTGGGAATGGAACTCAGGGCCTCACAGATGCTATGTAAGAGCTCTAGCACTGAACTATATCTTCATGCTGTAATGCTACTCTTAAGGATACACCCAAGACACTTTAAAAATGTATGTCTATGAATAATCATGCACAGCTAATTTTCATTATTCATGGTAGTTATGTTTTTCAAACACTGAATAAGTGAACATAACCACTGAAATACAGGGTTAGGTTCCTATAAATCTCTGGCTACAATTTTTGTCAACTGATTAATATATATCCTTATTTTATAAAATATAAAATGCCTTATTTCATATATATTGATTTGTTAGCTGAACTTATAGCCAACAGTTCTGTAACATATACCTGAATAAGTATATCTAACATATGTATTTCCTCTGTAAGGCACAAAAATACCATTTTTGCATTTAAGAATGCTAGAACAGCACATTGATACTACACATGGTGGCTACTTTTTAAGAAGCCAAATCAACAGCAAAAAAGTACAAAATTGTGAAACGTGGCTTTAAATAGACCTTGAAAAGGGTACTCATTTACAGAATGAGAGCCAAACAAGTAGGAAAGAGCTGCCTTGTCTAACCTCAGTGAGAACCCATGTGTTGAGCAATTAAAATTTTTTTTTCTGTTTTGCAGATCTGTGGGTGACCACAAAAGTGCCACAAGTATTAGTTTGGGAATTATAAAGAAATACTACTAAATAGGTCACTTTATAAATATAGAAACCGTGAATGGGGATGGACAGTACATTAATGTTCACAGCAGTATTGCAAATAACAGTGAAAAAACTGGATTCAAACACAACCATGAAGTAATGAAAGGGTATATAAAATACGGCATATACACATAATGCCTTATTATTTGGCAAAAAGAGAACTGGAGCACTGATACATGCTACAATATGGATGAGTCTTGAGACATGTTAAATCAAAGAAACCAGACACAAAAGTTTTATATTCTATGATTTTTTTAATGTCTAAAATGGGTAAATTCACAGAAACAGAAAATAGATTAATAGCTTTCTTGGGGGTTGATGAAAATTTCCTGGAAAACCACTGATATGCATAAAGGGGTGAATTTCATGGAGTATGTATTATATCTCAACAAGATTATTTTTAATATTTTATTAACCTGTATAAATCTTACCTATTAATAGGTCTCAGTGTGGAATTTCAATATATATAAACATTATACACTAACCAATCAAATATAGCCTCCTTTAAACCATTGCTTCTAACTATCCCAAACCTGTACCTCATCCTACCCAACCTCCCGGGATACTTTTCTACTTTCAGGCTGACTTTTTTGTTTTAAAGAGAGGACATACAGTACTTGTCTGGCTTATTTCACAATGTCCTCCAATTCCATCTAGTTTGCTGAAAATGACAGGATCTCATTCTTTATAAGTGAGTAAAATACACTGTACATACATATGTATTCTCTTTTTTCTTTTGGTATTTTTATTTTTCTGTCTTTTTGACACAGAGTCTCCCTATAGCCCCAGCTGGCCTGGAACTCACTCTGTAGATCAGGCTGGCCTTGAACTCAAGAGAGATTTGCCTGCCTCTGCCTCCTGAGTGCTAGGATTAAAGGCATGCACATTAATTCTTTGAAAATTTCATACAACATATTTGATCACGTTCATCCCAACTCCTCCCAGATCCATTCCTACCTCCTTACCCATAAAGCTTCATGTCCTTTTTTTTTCTAAATTTTAATTGAATTTTGTGCATTTCATACAATATATCTTAATTATATTTAGACCCTCTCTCCTATCTGGAACCTCCTATGGTCCCCCCAGCAGATTTCATGTACTCTGTCATATATGTTCAGGCCTACTAAGTCAAGTTTGTGTTGCTAGATGTCCCTCAGTGAGTGTTTATCAACTAGAGCCTGGTCAAGCTATCTAGCACCACTCCCTAAAAGAATACCAACTCCCCTCACATAGCAGTGATCAGTTCATAATGCATTTTCTTTATCCTTTCATCTGTAAATGAGCATCTAGGCTGGTTCCATTGGTTGTTGTGAGTAGTACTGGCATGAACATGGACATGCAGGTATTTTGTTGGCATGGTGACTTCATTTCTTGTGGGTAGAAACCCAGAAGACACTGGATCATATAATAGATCTTTTTTAGGAACCTCCACACCAGTTTTTTATTTATATGTATGTATATATGTACATATACATACATATATATATATATAATAGCTGTACTAATTTACATACACAACAGTGTATAAGAGTACTTTTTCTCCATATCCTTGCCAATGTTTTTAACTTTTTAATTTTATGTGTATAAGCATATTGCCTGCATGTATATAAGTATACCCATGTCATGCAATGCCCACAGAACCAGAAGATGGTGCCCAATTCCTTGGAACTGAGGTTATAGATGGCTGTTAACTGTCATGTGCTGGGAATTGAAATCCTCTGCAGCAGCCAGTGTTCTTAACTGCTGAGCCATCTCTCCAGCCCTTTTATTTTATTTTATTTGTTTATTTTATTTTATTTTATTTTATTTTATTTTATTTTATTTTATTTTTAATAGCCATTTCCATTGGGGTGAGATAGGAGGTAACTCCCTATGGTTTTGATTTGCATCTCCTGAATGGCTATGGAAATTGAGCATATTTTCAAATATTTGTTGGCCATTTTATTTCTTCTCCTGCTCTTTTTTTGTTTGTTTTGAGACAGGCTCTCATTATCTAGCCCTGGCTGGCTTTGAACTCACTATGTAGATCAGGCTGGCCTCGAAGTTACAGAGATGCACATGTCTCTACCTTCCAAGTCCTGGCATTAAATGCATACACTACCATATACGGCTTATTCTTTGGAGAAGTATCTATTCAGGTCATTTGCCCATCTTTTGTCTTTGTTTCTGACCTTGAATTCACTACACCACCTAGGTTGACTTAGAAGTTGCAATCCTCTTGCCTCAGATTCCTGGGTGCTGAGATTAATGGTAAGTGCCATTATTGCAGACTAAGGGTATAGTCTATTTTTTCCCTATTATGCTGTGGATAGAATCCAGAACTTAGTGTGTGCTAGACAAATACATAAATGTATGTGGGTGCCACCATTAAGTATACTATATGCATGCAGTCCCCACAGAGGCCAGAAGAGGGCATTGAATCCCCTGGAACTGGAGTTAAGGACATTCCTTTGTCAGCTACCATGTGGTTGCTGGAAACCAAACCTGGTTCTGCAAGAGCAGCCAGTGCTCTTAACCACTTAACTATCTCTCCAGCTTCCCTTCCTCCCCATTATTATTTTTTTAAACAAGCAGATGGGAATGGCTGGGGCTTTTATGAGCAATTTCTTTGTGAATTATATATCATGAACTCCATAATGACTTAATAATTGATTTTAATGATTCATCAGCTAGCAAGTTGATCAAGTCTTACACCAATTTTATTGTAAGCAAACCAAGAATCAATCTGACTCATTCCATTTCTCAACAATGATGCCAATCCTCAACATGTCCCTTTGTTTAGTATCCTGGAGACTTTTGTACATATTTCAACACACCACAATACCATTTTGGATGGGTGAAAGGAAGATCCATTGTAAAGTGAGATAAGAAACCACTGCAAAAAGGAATGAGAGAAAAGAACCTATATTATCTATTATGAGCACTTTCTTAAGCATAAGAGAAGAGAAAAGCGTTTAGAAATTGGTTCCTTTCCAGTGGCACCTATCCCTGACACTGTATGGAAGTCTTTGTGAACATTAGGAATACCTGTACCCAGTCTGAAGATTGTCTGTTACAGAGTGAAAATACAAATTTAAGTTAAGTAAACTTTCTTTTTTCATCAAGTGAATTCTCACTTATCTTTATTAATAAGTAATATAATTTAACATTTAAAATCTACAACTTTCATACTATCCTGCAAATATTTCAAATTCCAAGGGGACAGGCTGCTTATGTTTCATTGTATCCCCTTCATATTACTGAGTGCAGACCATGTTAAAAATATTCAGTGGTTTAAATAATTTCCAGGCTACTTTTAGCACCTAATATAAGTAATTATTGAACTATATGCTGTTCCGGGACCCATGACAAAATAAAAGTCTGTACTTACTGAGTATTGATAAAAAGTTTTTACAGAATATTTTCCATCTGTGTTTATATGAATCCACTGATGTGGAACCCAAGAATGAGGTCTGACTGTACATGTAAAAATTTGCTGGCACTAAAATCTAGTCCTTGCCAAAGAAAACCATGACTATTAATATATTCTTATATAAATTAAGAGTACAACTATGCAGTGAATATTACTGATCTTTCAAAGTCTTCACAGGTGAACATTTGTTAAATTTTACTTAAGCTGTCTGACCCTGGAAAAGCAGCAAACCTCCAAAACCCCACCAACCTTCTGTGTTCTGGGAAATAGCTTGTAGCAAAGAATTGCCTTCCCTTTATCACTGAGATAAAACTCATGGATGCTCCCCTGTTTATCTATGGTAAAGGACAAACACAAACGCTCTGAGTTTCCATTCTTTGCCTCATAACTAATGAGCCGAACTGCTCAATCAATAAGAACAACATGACGTGTTAACCTTCCTTCCCTGCATGGTCTTTCTAGCCTCCTTTACTCCTCCCATATAAGAAAAAAAAAAACTTGTTTTGTTTGATCTTTGAGAGGCACATACATCTTTCATGGCATTAAACTTTTCAGTTAAAACAGACCTCATCCCCATTGTTTCTCATCCTGGAGGTTTCTCTATACATTGCAACAGACCGTAGTAAGATTCTGGATGGGACTGAGAAAAGGGCTTATCCAGGATATATTGCAATGGTTCCTTTTCTCTTTGTGCAGTAATTGTTTTGAATAAACAGTTTCATTAAGACAGAATTGTTTTGATACATATTATGCAACTGTATAATGTAAATCTCTGTTGAACAATTTTAATAAAAATGTATCTTAGGTTATTTTAAAAACCTATTGACTTAGCTATAATAGTGGCAGCTCAAACATTTCAGAATTACTCATCTATTTCTTTAGACTTAAATATTATAATCATCAACTACACTGAAAAATTCTTCTTGTACTTATTTTACAGACTGTTTTCCATTTCTATCTACCAGTGTTTATATATCTATAAACCTGGCAAAATCTCTATCATTTTCTATTTTTATGGTTTTTCTGAGGAATTCTCTAAATCACATAATGTAAAGACTAATGAAATAAAAATCTGAAAGAATAGCTAGTTATTTACATGGAAAAGAGACTATGGAAAAAAGTAAAAACAAAAAATCCACGGGGAGATTAAGAAATCTTTCAACTCTCCCCAGAGAAGTTTCCTTATGTAGCAGATGGTGATTAATACAGAAACCTGTAACTGGCCAATGTGCAGAGAACAAGAGGCAGCAGAGTTCTTATCCTTGAATAGCATACCTATATCAAATTTCTGCAGCCCAAGGCTCAGGGATCATTGTGTGTGTGGGGGGGGGCAAAGATCATAAGAGCCAGAGTTAGTAGATGACCACAGGAAACAGAGTTTTCCATACAGCTGGTCAGTTACTTATATGAACTCACAGCAATGCTGACAAGTCTTATGCAAGCTCAGATCAAACAAAATCCCAGAATAGATATAAGTGAGGGGGTAAGAACCCCCAACCCAACCTAAGGAAATTTTGTCAATCAATGGCTATTAGGAGGGGAAGAGAGATCATCAAAGGACAGGACTCTCCATAGGTTAACCAGGCTTTAATGGACGGACTCACACTGAAGGACATTTGGAGATATAAATTAGACTCTATAGGAAGGGAAAATGTTAAAAGACTGTTTTTTTTTTCCAGAATAAACTGCTGCTCTCATTTACATCTTTTCATGCTTTTACTATTTCCTGAATGTGACATTAAGACGATATTAAGGTGAAACAATATATAAACCAAAGGGCTTTTGAAAGCACTAACATATAAACACGACGGTCTCTTCATCAACACACCTAGGTTATATGAGGTGGGAAATCCAGATTAAGGGACATTTGTAATGTTAATATTAGGGATTATAGTCAACATATTAAATCTTCACATCTAGAATTATATCAAATGAATTTGAGCCATTTTACTTAACAAACAGCCACAAACTTTTACGAGCAGGTAATCTGGACTAAACCTCCATTTTTTATTGAAAGGCAAAAAGAAAAAGAAAAAAGAAAGAAATCAGAGCTTTCTTTTCCCACACAGCTAATCTCAGAAATACTCATTGCGAATTACCTCAGCTTTAGAGATACATGAGCAATCTCCCATAGAACCAGTTGTGAGATTTGATTAGTCAGACAATCAGAAACTTCACATCTGGAAAAGATGTCATCTCATTTTAAATTTACTTCTCCAGAAATACTTCCCACAGCACTGCGAGTAATCATTTAAAAAATTAGATGCATTTGTTCCAAGACCATTTAGCTCAAAAGGGTTCAATATACACGGACAATCAGGCAGGTAAACAGACAGACAAATGTGCATGCACAGACAGACAGACAGACACACAAAGAAATATTAAGAAAAAAGCCAAAGATATATCGTCAATGCAATTTTCTAAAAGCACTCAAGCCAAGTTGCCTGAAATAAAAAAATATTATTTTTATTTTACTATGATTTTATATATAATGAATATTTGCTTCAAAAATAAAGGGGAAAAAAACTAACAAGAAAATTCCCTTTTAGAATCCATAAACCAGGGCCCAATGTAATAATTAAGTGAGAACTATGATCAAGAACTGTGAAAAGAGGTGCTCTGTTGAAAATTATATGACTAGCTGGAAGCTGGTCTCCAGCAGTTTTGTTCAAATATTTCATTTACTAGGAAACCCTTTCTTTTTTTTTTCAAAGAACCTATTAAGGAATAAAGCTTTTAAAATATTAATCGCAATTAAGGATTTCATGATTCTTAAGAACCTGTTAATCTATGATTAATAATACCAATGCTAAAAGCAATTATATAACCCAACAATAAAATGAATTTATGCTTCACATGTGTATAATGTAGCCCATAAAGAATAATTCAGTAACATTTGAAAGAATGAGTATTTTCATTTCAAATACTGAATTCATGTTAGAAATTAATACATTAAATCTGTGACCAGCACTTACTAACATACAAGAAAACTGATCAGGAACCACATTCTATGGCATTTTACAGAACAAAAATAAAAGTGTAAGTGTTCATGTCCTGATGTTTTCTGCATTACTTCTATACCAATTACAAGTCATAGTGGAAGAAACGATGACACTAATGAAATGCAACAGCAAATAAAAGGTTTTCCTATACTTTCTGCATGTAATTAGCTAGACCAGTAATTATTCTACAAAAATGAATATAAATTCATTATGTAAATGAAACATTAAATATTCATGTTTCATGGGGAAAGCAAATGAGTGTTGGATGATGTTCTCAGTTACATCAATCATGATTTGCCTGTACATAACAATTTGAGTTATTAGAAACCAAAACCTTTATTTAAAATGTTTTTCCACTGGGCGTGGTGGTGCATGCCGTTAATCCTAGCACTTAGGAGGCAGAGGCAGGCGGATCTTTGTGAGTTCAAGGCCAGCCTGGTCTACAGAGTGAGTTCCAGGACAGCTGGGACTACAGGGAGACCCTGTCTTGAAAAGACCAAAAAAATTGTTTTTCCATTCTCTCAAATATTTAGGGGATAATTATTTTGTAGAAGATTTTACAAATCATAAAGAAACTTTTATTCTAAAATAATTACACATTAAGAGAAATGTGCAAAATTAATACAGAGACTTTGTATACCCTTAACTCAGTCTTTATTTCCATTGTTAGCATTTTATAAAAACCACAGTATAATATCAAGCCTGGGAAATTGACATTAGTACAAATGACACACCATGATTTCATAGGTTTACATGCACTCATGTATTATATGAAGAGCTATTCAATTTTATCATCATATGTAAATTCTTGTAAGTAACAAAATAGTAAGAAGTGTATGACATAGAAGGTATTTCATAAAGAAGATGCTCCACAATGAGCCCCATGCAACTCCTTTACAACATCATTCACCCTATTTAATGAATCTTACCTGAATTTTGCAGTCTCTATAACCTGACAATCACTAATCTGCTCCCCAGTTCTAGAAACTTACATAAAGGAAGCCATACAGTATATGATATTTACAGATAGTTTTTTTTTTTTTTGAGACAGGGTCTCCCTGTAGCTCCAGCTGTTCTGGAACTCACTATGTATAGCATAATTCCTTGAGTTCCATTAAATTGTTGCATGCATTTTTCTTTCTATTGCTGAGTAGTATTCCACGGCATGGATATACCACAATTTGTTTAACTATTAATCTACTGTGAGATATTTTAGTGGTTTCTAAATTTTACCTATTATGAATAGAACTGCTATGAAAACTTGATTACAATCTTTCTGTGAACATGAATGTTCATTTCTCTGGAATGTACATTTCCTTTCAAAATAATTGCTGGGTTGTATGAAAAAGCATATATTAAACAATATTTTCAGAATTATAATACCACTTTATATTCCCACTAGCAATGTATGAAAAAGCCAGTTTCTCTTTATCTTTGCCAGAAAATTATATCATTATTTTTAATTGTAAGTCTTCTATTAAGTATGTGGTGTTGTGTCATTGCCCTTTTGATTTCTCTAGTGGATAATTATATTTATTGAACATATTTCTGTGTACTTGGTTAGATCTTTAATTTTTTTAGATAAGATCTCCCTGTAGCTCAGCTGGGCTGGAACTCACTATACAGAGGCTATCCATCTGCCTCTGTCTCTCAAGTACTGGAATTAAAGGCATGTAATCACCACACCTGGATTTTTACTGTTTAATATTTACTTCATATGCATGAGTGTTTGCCTGCATGTATGTATGTATACCACATGTATGCCTTGTGCCTGTGGAGGCTAGAGATGGGCATTGGATTCCCTGGAACTGGAGATACAGTTGGTCATGTGCCACCATGTGGATGCTGGGAACCAAACCTGGGTCCACTGCAAGAGCAGCAAGTGCTCTTAACCACTGAACTGTCTCTCTAGCCCCCCTTACTGTTTTTTGGATGTATGAATTATAAACTTGCTATAATGTCTAAGAATTCTTTACCTAGCTCTATGTTGCAATGATTTTCTTGTATATTTATAATTGGGCTTTTTGTTTTACATTTAAATCTATTATCCTGTTTGAATAAACTTATTTAGTATATGAGGTTTAGATTGAGGTCCACTTTTGGCCTATATGGATGTTCAATTGCTCTATTGCCATTTATTTAAAAACATCACCTTTTCTTCACTGAACTGAGTTCAAACCTGTGAACAATCAGTTAGTTGTGGGCTGGAAAGATGGTTCATAAGGTAAAGGTGCTTGCTACACGGTAGAAGGAGAGAACTGACTCCATATATTGTCCTGATTTCCACATGTGTGCTTGTGTGCACACAGGCATAGGCATACACCCAGAATAAAGAAATATAAAACAAAAAAATAGAAAATTAGTTGTATTTGTCTGTGGCTATTTCTGAAAAATCTAATCTGTTCTAGTAACCTGTGTGTTTATGTCTGCATCATTATCAGACTGTAATGTATGTTGTAAAATGGGGATAGATTGATTCTTCCCATCTTATTATGCTTGTTTAATTAAAAGGAATCACTTCCTCTTTTTCCTTTCCACCGACATTTTAAAAGAAAGTTTCTTATACCCACAAACACTTGATGAAATCCAAATTGAAATTGTGTTAAACTGTGAGATATCCAATGGTTTTACATTATAAACTATGATTTCTAGGAGTTCTTTGCTAGTTAATAAAAAGAAAATTTGTCTCATCTTAGTGATTCACTAATTATAGTTTTTTCACTCCTTGAGACATTGTATATGGACTCTCATGTTATTTGCAATTAAAATGTCCTTCCTTTCTTCCTTCTTTCCTCTCTTTCTCTCCCCTTCTTTCCCTCCCTCCTTCATCTATCTATCTATCTATCTATCTATCTATCTATCTATCTATCTATCAATCAACTTTTCCTAACTTGCTGTGGTTGTTTCCAGCAATATGTAAAGTAGGGGTAACAAGTGTTCCCAACTTGCTTTATTCTTATGCTTAAGAGAAAATCATTATTAGTAAACTTTTCTGAAAAATGTTAAGGTCTACATTCAGATTCATTGCTTTTCTTGTGAATGGGCTGGTTTGTTTCAGCTCTACTTGTTGAAAAGACTCTCTTTTTTCCACTAGACTGCCTTCTCTACTTTGTCAAAGATTAACAGGCTATATTTGTATGGATCTATTTCTAAGCTCGATTCTACTGATATATTTTACCACTGATAACCACAGTCAGGATTACTGTAGGTCTTAAGTAAGTGTTGGAGTTGCGTAATATAATTCTTAAAACTTTGTTCTTCTGGGAAAAATATGGTAGGTATTCTGGATACTTTGCCTTTTATATAACTTTAGAATCACTTTGACAATACCCAAAAAGTACCTGGCTACAAACCATAATCTGGAATGTAATGAGTATATAAATTCGGAAATAACTGACCTTTAACAATATTGTCTTCCTATCCATGAACGTGAAAAAGCTCTCCATTTATTTTCATTCAAAAAAAAAGTTGTCAGAGCTGGAGAGATGGCTCAGTGGTTAAGAACACTGCTGTTCCATTCCCAGCACTCACATGGCAGCTAACAACCATCTGTAACTCCAGTTCTGGGGAATCAGACAACCTCTTCTGGCCTCTGTTGGCACTGCATGCACATGGTGCACATACAATACATGCAGGCAAGATACTCATACACATAAAATAATAAAAAATATTAAAAAGTTATCACCAGGGTTCAGTAGATGGACTCACATTTGGGGTGAGTACATTTGGGGACACAAACTTGACTTGATAGGCCTTAACATGTATGACAGAATGCATGAAATCCAGTGAGTGGGGGGGAATATGGGGAACTGAAAATAGCAGAAGGGGTCTAAATATGATCAAGATGTATTGTATTAAAGCACAAAAATACAGTGTTTTTGTTAAAAGTTGTCATGATGTTTCAGATTTTTTTGTGTATGTCTTGTATATATTCTGTTAAGATTATACATATTTCGAGTTTTGTGTTTGTGCAAATGTCTATTTTAAATTTCAAATTCCAATAGGTTATTACTGGTACAAATCAAAACAACTCATACATTAGGATCTTTAATCTACCTTAATTTAATTTTGGTTCATGGTCACCTTCATGTTTCTATGTGTCAACATTCAATTGTCCTAGTGCCACTAACTTTGAAGAAACTATTATTTTTCCAATGAATTGCTTTGATAGTACTGCTGAAAAATCATTTGACTTTAAATATATGAAATTCTGGGTATGATGGCACATACCTGTAGTCTCAGGCAATAGAAAAGCCAAGGCAGGAGGTTTGCTCAAGCTCAAGAGTTCAAGACCAGCCTGAGCAAGACTCTCATTTTAAAAAATACATGAATATATGAGTTTATTACTAGATCTTTGCCTGAATTTCACAGTACCACACTGTGTTATGTGTATTAGTGATAGTTTTATATGAAATTTTTTATTTGAGAAATGAGTCCCCCCTGCTTTGTCCCTTTTCTTTCAATGGTTATTCAGGGTCACTTTCCACATGAATTTATGATGAGTAAGTCAATAATATTAATTTTAAATTATTATTTCCTAAATTTCTCAATATTATTTTAGTTTTCAGTATATAAGACTCATACTTCCTTGGCTAAATACATTCCTAACCATTTTATTTTCTTTGATGCTATGTCAAATGGAAATGCTTTCTTAATTTCATTTCTATAT
Organism: Rhizomys pruinosus; assembly: GCA_009823505.1. Lineage (NCBI taxonomy): Eukaryota > Metazoa > Chordata > Mammalia > Rodentia > Spalacidae > Rhizomys > Rhizomys pruinosus. Next base: position 537,681 of record VZQC01008980.1, on the reverse strand, counting down.
TCTTCACTCCTGATGGATAGAAAATAACTGGCTTTCTGTACTGATCTTGTATGCTGCTATTCTGCTAGGCTCACTTATTACATACAGTAGTATTTTGTAGATTCCTTAAGATTGTCTACATACACAGTTTGTTTTGTTTTGTTTTCTTACAAACAGAGAGGGTTTAATTCCTTCCTTTCCAACCTAGCTGATTTCTACTTCTATTCATTTCAGAACTGGTTAAAAATTATAGTAGAATATTGAGTAAAATTGCTGAGAATAAACATTCTGGTCTTAGTTTTTAGATTAAGTATTATTTTAAAAATTATATACAGAGTTAGTCATTTTTTCTTAGTTGCTTATAGAAAAGTTACTTTTGATTCATACTTTATTGACTTTTTTATTATGAAAGGGTATTGGATTTTGTTCAATGCTTTTTCTGTGTTTATTGAGATGATCAATCGACTGTCATTCACTTGTTTATTAGTAAGGTATAATACACTGGTGCTTCTTCCACCAGTGAGGAGAATTTAAAACAGGGCCTTGCACATGTTAGGCAACAAAACACTTCTACCACTGAAGTATACTTACAGCCCACACTGATTTTTAAATTTTTAAACCAAACAGCAATTTGTTACATAAATCCCTCATATCTGCTACATAATATTTTTGGAAATTCTTTTTCTATTGTTTTTAAACTTTATCCATAAGTCATATATCATTTCTCAATCGAATCTAGAGTCGCTTCCCTTTCCATGCCCCCACCCCACCTAGAAATTCTTTAATGAGATATAATCAATGTCATTCAATTTTCTAACAAACTAAACAATGTAATGAATTTTAGTATATTCATAGATGTTCAATTATATTCAACTTTTAACTTTTAATCACTTCAAAAAGATATTCAATACCTATTATGAATCTTTAAAAAATATTTGTTATTTTTATTTTATGTGTATGAATGTATTGCACCCATGTGGTGCAATGCTTGCAGAGGTCAGAAGAGGGTATTAGATCCCTTGGAAGTGGAGTTGCAGATAGTTGCTGGCTGCCATGTGAGTGCTGGGAACAGAACCTTGTTCTTCTGCAAGAGCAGCCAGTGCTCTTAACTGCCCCTTATTATAAATTTTATTTATGGGATACTTGCATTTTGGAGTCAAACTCTTGTCTTGTTATATCTACTCAGATATTCTATTTATCCTGTCCATCTTAAGTTTTACCTTTTTTCCAAAAATTAGTCCACTTCATCTAAACCATCCAATTTACTGACATATAATTGTTCTCTTCTACTTTAATACTGTAAGTTATAGTGATACTTATTTTCAAATTTATTAATTTACATCCTATCTTAAACTGGTCAATCTAGATAAAGGCTATTTCTTTTTTTAATACACATTAGTGTTTTTTATTTCTTTTATGTGTATGAATGTATTGTCTGCATGCAGGTCTGTGCGCCCATGTTGTGCAATACCGCGGAGGTCAGAAGAGGGCGTTGGATTCCTATGGAACTGGAGTCAAAGACGGTTCTCAGCTGCCATGTGGGTGCTGGGAATCAAACCCAGGTCCTCTGCAAGAGCAGTCGGTGCTCTTAACTGCTAGGCCATCTCTCCAGCCCCTAAAGGCTATTTCTATCTTTTTGTTGTTTCAAAGAAACAACTTTTAGTTTCAGTGACTTTTCTCTATTGTATTTCGTTTATTTATATTGTAATATTTATTATTTCCATTTAATGGCCTGGTTTGAGTATAGCTTTCTCATTTTGTAAAGTAAAGGTTAAGTTATTGACTTGAGCCCTTAATTATTTTTCAATATAGAAATTTCTCTCTAATGCATGTTTTTGATAAATGTCAATTTGTGTACATTATACTTAAAAGTATTTTCTCATTTTCCTTGTGATTTCTTCTTTGGCTCATTGGTTATTTGGAGTATGCTGTTAAATTGCACATGTTTCTGAAATTCTCTAATTGTCTTCTGTTTCTAATTTCTAGTTTCATTCCATTTCATCTGGAGAGCATGCCTTGTATGACTTCAATCCTTTTTTTAATGACTGAAACATAACCGATACCTTCAATAATGTTCTATGCACAACTCCTGTCAGAGGTATTCTAAAGATGTGCTGCTAGACAAGGTTGGTTTGAACTGTTTTTGAAGTTTTCTTCCACTGCTCTGTTGATCCTCCGTGTAGTTGAAAACTTGATAAAGTCAAGTATTGAGGGTCTTCCAATGATTATTGATGAATTGTATTTCCTGTTTGTTTGGGGGTTTGCTGTTAGGTACATATATGTTTACAATCTCTCTCTCTCTCTCTCTCTCTCTCTCTCTCTCTCTCTCTCTCTCCCTCTCCCTCTCCCTCTTCCTCTTCCTCCCCTCCCCCCTTTCCCCCTCCACATTTTCGTATGTATGCAGGTCCATGTGGAGGCTGAAGAACAACCCTCCAGTCAACTTTGTGGACTGCTCCACAGACAATGTCCACCTTGCTCACCAAGTAGATTAGGCTGGCTGGCCAAAGCACCCCAGACACCTGCGTCTCTGCCACCCTTTCTCCTAGGACTGAGATTATAAGCATAAGCCACCATATACATGGGTTCTAGGGATCAAATTTATGTCCTCCTACTGAGCTATCACCTCAGTCCCACTATATCTTCTTAAATACTGATTAAGTGAGCTTCTAGAGTGTCCTATACAGTACAATTTGCTGGGCTTAAAATATAGTTAAGCAATATCTTTATTTTACAAATAAAAGGAAGTCATACCTACAATGACTCCTTCTAGAGTCCAATTTCCATTTCCAATCATTAAAATAAAAAGAAATATTTGGTTGTCTACAGGCTTATAAAATTCCAATTTCTAATAAGTTTGATCTCTCATTTCTATTCATATTAATAATGTTGTATATGTAAATGAAGAATTCTTGTTTTTAAAAGCTTAAAGAATACTATATTGGTATATAATTTCTTCTAATATGTTTTTCATTTACTTTTCCAAATTAAATATGGTATGATACCAGTATCAAAAAAAGATTAACTCTTTTAGCATAAAATATCATTCAAGTAAAATTTCTTTTACAGAAAGGTAGTTCAGACCTCTTTTGGTTACTGTTAACATGATATATCTTTTCCTATCAACTTGCAACTTAAATGTGTTTTGTATCTAAAATGTGTCTCAGCTTGGCAAGATGCTTCACCAGGTAAAGGTGCTTCCACCAAGCTTGATGACCTGAGTTTGATCCCTGGTGGAAGGACAAAACCAACTCCTGCAGATTGCTCTTAGGTTTCCAAATGGTGCACTGTAGCAGGTAGCAGGTGAGAGTGTGTGTGTGTGCACACACACAAACACACACAAATATAAACAGATACATGAAATAAAATAATAAAATTTAGCCCTTGTAGACAGCATATATTAGGGCATGTTTTCATCGGTTTTGCCATGCTTTGCCTTGTAATTAGTTCTTAATTTGCGTATATTTAATATTACTGCCAATAAAGTATAATTTGTATCTGCAGTTTTGTTATTTATTTTCTACATGGCCTTTTTGTTACTGTATTCTTGCACCAGTAACTTTTGTGTCGTAGAGATACTGTCTACTATACCATTTAAATTCTCTTGTCATTTATTTTAACAGTTCTTGAGAGGCTTTTTTGCTGTCATTGTTGATTTAGGGATGACAATATTGCAAAAGGGTCTTATTAACATAGTTTAAAATTTTTTATTTATTATTTTCTTTATGTATGAGTGTACTGTCTGCATGTAGGTTGGTGTACCCATGTCGTGCAATGCCATGGAGGTCAGAAGAGGGCGTCAAATTCCCCTGAAACTGGAGTTAAAGCCGCCATGTGGGTGCTGGGAATCGAACCTGGGTCCTCTGCAAGAGCAGTCGGTGCTCTTAACCGCTAGGCCATCTCTCTAGCCCCCTAACATAGTTTTATAAAGACTATTTTATATGGTCATCTTTTAAGTCATTTAGGAGAAATAGTGATATTAAGAAATGTGTTTATAGCCAGGTCCAGTGGTACACACCTTTAATTTAAGTACACAGAAGCCAGAGGCAGGCATATCTCTGTGAGTTCAAGACTAGCCTGAATTCCAGGTCAGCCAAGGACAAAATGAGATTCCATCTCAAAAAAAGTGTTTACATTGTCTTTTGTATTTTACATATGTAGCTCTCTACATATGTGGGATGATTTAAGAGTAATCTTTATATGTGGTTTCAAGTTATTAACAAATGTTTGCTGTTGAGACTATAGGATTACTTTTACAATTTCCCTATTGGGCAGGCTTTTTATTCCCTGTAGGCCAACAGATTTTTTCCATTTTGCTAATCATAAATTCTTTCTGTATGAAGGATTCTCAATAGTCTTTTTCTTTCAGTACTTTGAATGTGATTCTATTGGTTCCTAGTTAATCTTCATGGTTTTTGATGAAAAAATCCATTGTTAATGTTATTACAGATCCCTTGCATATGATAAACAGCTTCTCTCTTGCTGTAGTTTTACTTTCTTTGTCTATGGCTTTTGGCAGTTTGATTATGATTTACTTGGGGATTTATCTTCCTTGGAGCTTACTGAACTTCTGTGCCATCATTCCTTTAAGTATTTCTTTAAAAAATTTCTCTAATTTCTCTATTCCTTCATCTCCTGTCCTTTAGCATTTCCATTATGTGTATTTTCCATTATGTGTATTTTGTATTTTGATGACTTTCTTTAGATCTGTAATTATTTATTTGGCTTAAAAAATCTGTTCTTCACTACATAATGAGCCTACATTCAACTCTACTAATTGTAATACATTTTTTCTGTCCAAATCTGCTGGTGAAACATTTTTACTAATTTTTCATTTGGGTTATTATAACTTTCAATTCTAAAATTTCTATTCAATACCTTTTCTTTTTGCTTGTATAGTTTCTGTATCATTACTGATATTGCCTATTTGGCAGGATATTGTTCTCATAATTTATTTTACCTTTTAAATGCATAATAGTTTTTCTACTTTTCTGAGTATATTAAAAATAGCTAAATAAAACATCTGCATTTGCTCTTGGATAATTCTCACTGATTGTTCCTTCCAATCCCTTGTGCATAAGCTGTATTTTTTATTTATTTGCATATAAAACTTGTAATTGGTTATTGAAAATTGGATGCTTTGAGTATAATGTCCACTGTAAACATCACAATATCCCCTCTTCCAAGATTTACTGTTGCTGCTGCTATTTATTATTGCTCTTGCTCTTTAATGTTTAGTAATTATTTGGGAAAAAATTCTGTCAAGGCTCTGTCCTTTCCTGTGTGTTATCAGTGAAGCCTCTGCACCAAAAATTAGTTGATAATAATAATAATAATCATCTCACAACTTTGACAATTAAGTTTTTAATTCTATCCTTCTAACATTGTTTTAATTTCCTTATTTACCTGAATTAATTTTGATACCTATTTTAAATGAAAAGTCTAATTATTTGGCCAGCAGAATAAGAAAAAAACTGTACTAATTAAAAGTTCAAAGCTAATAATGTAGTAATTTCATTAATGCTGTGGTGTTGGGGTATGTGTGTATGTATATGTCTAAGTATGAAAATATCTTTCTGTAGCTGGGCGTGGCTGGTGGTGCACACCTGTAGTCCCAGTGCTTGGGAGGCAGAGGCAGGCAGATTTCTGAGTTCAAGGTCATCCTGATCTACATAGTGAGTTCCAGGACAGCTGTGGCTACAGGGAGACCCTGTCTCAAAAAGACCAAAAAGAAAAAAAAAAAAAATTTACCCAGGTGTGGTGGCGCACGCCTTTAATCCTAGCACTTGGGAAGCAGAGGCAAGCAGATCTTTGTGAGTTCAAGGCCAGCCTGGTCTACAGAGTGACTCAGGACCAGCTGGACAGCTGGGCTACAGGAAGACCCTGTCCGAAAAGACTATGTGTGTGTCGTGGTGTGTGTGTGTGTTGTATCTATCTATATATATATATATATATATTTCAATCAGGGGCTGGAGAAACGGCTCAGTGGTTAAGAGTGCTTCCTGCTCTTCTAGAGGACCCCGGTTTGTCTCCCAGCACCCACATGAGGCAGTTCACAATCACTTGTAACTCCAGCTCCCAGGGATCTGACTCTGTGCATGCACACCCTTGCATATACATACACAAACATAAATGAAAATAAAATCTTTTTTAAAAAGCTTCCAATTAGAAATATCTTATAAATTTACTGAGTAAATATAAATTTACTCAGCTTTTGCTTATCAGAAACTTCTCATTCATCTCATGTTTATAAGCATCATTTTTAGATCTTCATACATGTGAAGGAAAACATTCTCGACCATTTAGGAGTATCTGTTTCAGAATGTATTAAAAGCTGTGGACTTTTAAGGAAAATGAATATACATGTAAAAATCTAATTTCAAGGCATCATTAGATATTGTGCAACTTTATAAATTCCTTGAACGAAAATTACTTTTGAATAAAATATATTATAAACAATAACCTATTTAAGTAAGTAGTATATGACAAGTTCCCAGGTGACCTTTACAAAGCTTATTTTATTCATAATATCCTTTTTTTAAAAGACAGGATCTTCCTGTAGCCCCAGTGCATGTACCACCAACCTCAGCTAATAAACTTGTTTTTATTTTCATTCTTGAAACAGGTAGCGCCAGGTGGCCTCAAACTTACTGTGTTGCTAGGGATGACTTTCAACTCCTGATCTTCCATCCTCCACCTCCCTAATCCTGGGATTTACAGGCCTGTTCAACTATACCTACCTCATAATATATTTGAAGACAAATACAGTAATAGGAAAAACATGGGTAATGACAAAGATCAAATAAACCCACAAACCAAAGGGAAGGGGGGATAAAATAGCAAATTAAATAACAAAAAATGGATTTTTAAATTATCTGTTGCTTTAAAAATTGGCTTAATTAAAAGAGAATGTAATAAAAAAATCATAGGTATTTTTAGATATTCTTAATTATGAATTAATTTTATTGTGCTAAATTTTACTCCAAAATTTATTTCTTATTAATATAGTACATCTTTTATGCTTTTCCATGGAACAGGCCAGTTTAGACCCTAAATGAATAGAAGAGAAGGAATCAGATGTTTTGCCTGTAGTGACTAGAAGAGATGAAAGAAGTTGGGTAGGGAAGTCATGAGGGGCCAATATTAAAGAGGTTTTATATAATTTAGTATTTCTTACATATACATCTTATGATAAAATGTCCCAAAGTCAGAATGAAGTAAGTAAACTAGTGTGATAAGAATAAAAGAACGAATCAGAATTGTATTGCAAGAAAAGAAATGTGAGTTTCAGAAAGGAAATTTTGATTCTGTTTCTTGGTTAATTTATAAGTCGTTGTGCTGGGGGCGGAGACTAAAGTGTAGTATCACAAATATAAAGAGCCAATGGCATATTACACTAGAATACCACTGAACTCTGACCAAAAGCAGATAAAGTCATGAGTAATATGAAGAGTTCAACTGGGTATCAGTTAAAATCTATAGGTGGAGCTGTAGAGATTAAGAGTGGCTGTTCTTGCAGAAGACTCGTGTTTGAATCCCAGCACCCACATGGTGGCTGACAACTGTCTCTAATTCCAGTTCCAGAGGCTCTGACCCCCTCTTCTGACTTCCATGGACATTGCACCTCACGGATACACTTACATACATGCAGGCAATATGCTCATACACATAAAACAAAAATATAAATAAATTTTTTTTAAATCTATGGGTGGATAGGAAAGAGTACAAGATTCTATCTGGTTCAAAGACACTTAAGAGTATAAAGGATCAATCGAATGGTCTGTTCTTGTTTTTAGGATAGGACTTGAAGACATTTACATCGCCAAAGCAATGAAGGTATAAGCTACAACTTCAGTGATAGTTTTGTGTATGTATGTCACATTAAAGAAAGACAGGACTTAAACCCAGGGATATAAATGACATGCCAAGTGCTCCTCCTTTAAGTTTGATGTTTTTGAACCTCTGACTAAGTAGCAACAGAGATTCACTTTCATATTTTGGGTCTGAAGCTCCAGAAATCTGGCTAAAGAAAATTTTAAATAAACTACCTCAGACAAACGAGAAAGAAACTGTCTCCCTAAAAGTTGTCTTTAGCTTAAAGAGGTAGAAAAGTAAGTATATAATAATATGAGAAATAAAATCTTTGGAATCAGTTTGGCGCTAAGAAATAAATATGAATATGTGTTTATATTTAACACTGCTTAAGAGAATTTCACTTTTGTTACCCTAATTTAATGAATAACTCATTTAACATAAGTTTATGAACAGTATCAGGACACTTTTTTAAAGTTTCAAAACATCTACTTCTTGCCTACTAATCAGGTTTATATAAAATGATCTCAGAACTCGGGAAGATTTCCCTTGATAGACTACTGAGATATAGAATGTATTAAACTCAAAAGTAGTTAAAAGTTAAAGGAAACAGTGCTTGCCTGAGGCCCTGCTTAAGATCCCTAGCATAGCACTATAAGACAAACAAGACAAAACCAAACAAAAGCCAAAAACACAACCAATCATAAAATACGTTCAAGGAAAATATTAATTGTAAAGCTAATTTAAGGGCAATTTTTCTAAGCTTAATAGTTATATCTAAAAGTAGCTAATAGCCAATTATAGACATAAAAATTGTAAACTTGAAATCTAATAAATTGTACCATAAGCTTTTAAAGATTAAAGCACTAAAAATAAATCAGTCTCCTTGAGTAACAAGTTCTGAGAATCTTCTACAAACATACTGATAATAATAATTTAGTCACAAAGTATTTAAAAGTAATGATCTTGGGGCTGGAAAGATGACTGAGCAGTTAAGAGCACAAACTGCTCTTCCAGAGGCCCCTGGTTTGATTCCCAGCACCCACATGACAGCTAAGAACCCTCTTTAAGCCAGGCGTGGTGGCACATGTTTTTAATCCTAGCACTCAGGAGGCAGAGGCAGGTGTATCTCTGTGAATTCAAGGCCAGCCTGGTCTACAGAGTGAGTTCCAGGCCAGCTGGGGCTATAGGGAGACCCTGTCTCAAAACACAAAAACAAAAACACAAAACAAAACAAAAATAAAAGTAATGATCCTCAATAAAGATGTACAGAAACAGATTAAGTTGGAGGTCACAGTATATAAGATTCTACTTCCCAGAGTAAGACAACTGGATCAAACACAAATATAATATTCTGCCTTGGATTTTCTAATTTAACCTCTCAACTGCATGGCTCTTGGGATTAAAAGACTAATGAAGGACACATCTTTTATTAGGCTGTGGGAAAGTCTAAAGTTAATAGATAGGTTAATTAGTGAAGTTAATATAATAAGGAAAGTTAATATAATAATAATCAGTTTTATCACCTTTAGTATGAACCACAGTACATACTTAACTAAAGGGTAACTTTAAATGCCCACACATTTATAAATATGTATACACATGAATATATTAAAACAAAATTTTGATTCTAACAATATCTAATAGTATTGATCTTTCTTTCACACATACACTGTGACTTAAGCCAAATGTAAATGAAATGTCAATCTTATAGTTATAACACATCATAACCCAAAATGTAGTAAATTATACACTCACAGGGGCCTTAGCTGTTTCTGAATTGGTAATTGACATCTTTGGAATTAATTCCCTTCCCTTCCCACCCTACATCTCACAACATATTCCTCAAATTAGACCCTAAAAATATGACTAGATTTCACTTTTTAGTTAAAAAATGTAAGCTCTTAAAAATCATAGATGATGGGCTGGAGAGATGGCCTAGCGGGTAAGAGCGCCGACTGCTCTTGCAGAGGACCCGGGTTCGATCCCCAGCACCCACATGGCGGCTGAGAACCGTCTGAAACTCCAATTCCAGGAGAACTCCAGCTCCAGGGGAATCCGACACCTACTTCTGACCTCCGTGGCATTGCACGACACGGGTGCACAGACTTGCATGCAGACAGTACATTTGTACACATACAGAAATAAATAAAAATTAATAAAAAAAAGAAAAAATCATAGATGACTATAACTCTATAAGTTATATTATACATTATATATCATATTCCAAATATTTTCTCAATTTCTGCGTAACTGTTCAAACTGGAGTTTTAACTATCTCCGCCCACTTCCCACTACACCACACCCTCCATTCCCCCACCCCCAAATGAGGTTAGGTTGATAAATGGATTTTGGAGATGGAATAAAGCCAGACATCAAATAACTTACTTGAAATCCATCTCTTACCTTCTGTACTTAACCCTGGACTTGATGTGAACTTGGCTACATCAACAATTTTTACAGCAAATTGCTGCCCAGTTTCTCTGTTGATACATCGTCGTACAACACTGAAGGGACCCCTAAAAAACATGAAGGTAATTTTAATTCACTGAGTTTTAAGTTCCTCCTAATGATCAACATCTTAGTGTATTTCATTATTTACCATAGCCAAACTACATACTAAGCCATCCTATTTTAATCTCCTGGTAGAAAATAATTCACAATAAAATTTCAGCAATGTAATTTTGAACATTTATGTCTAATTCGTAAGGCAATTCATCATTTTAAAATATTGTTAACCAGAAAAATGGAAGCCAAATAATTAGGTTTTCAACTCAGGATAATTTTTTGAAATTACAAAGAATATTCTTATATTCAAGGCAAATAATCATCATAGTATCCCATATAATTATCAACATCGTAAGCCTAAGGAACTTCACAAAAGTGGCAGTACCTAGACAAGTACTATTTAGAACCAGAAACATAAATCATTGCTAGCATCCCCTTTTTATCCTACCCACAAACCTAGTCTTTTTACTAACAAGTCCTAGTGAGTGTACCTCAAATACCCCATCATCACTTCTCTCCAAGTCCTGCAGTGTTGTTTACACTATCATCTTTTCTGTAACTACTGAAAACTCTACTCATTCATTCATGTTTTAAAGGAAAATACGATTTATGCCATGCTTAAAAACCACAGAAAAAGTGCTTTCAAGACATATGCCTAATCAAGAACTAAAATGTAAAAGAAATAAAAAAAAAGGAAAAAATACACCTGCGTGATCTGGTTTCTAACCTTTCTAGTCTCACTAGAAATCAGAAAAAAATCACCATCCCGCTTAAACTTCAAATCAGAATCATTTTAAGATGATGTAAGAAAGGAACTGTCCAACAGTAAAATCATTGTCATGGCCTTGCCATTCGCTTACCTACTCCTCTCTCCTCAGCCTACTTAAATTAGTGACTCAATATTGTCACATAATTGGATTAGTTGAGATGATTTTTAAAATGCCAATACCTGGGCCCAAGACGAAAATGGAGAGAGAGACATCCAAATACACACACACACACACACACCACACACACACACACACACACACACACACACACACACCACTTCCTTGAGACTAAGTTATCAAATAAATATCAGAACTCAAGATAATCCCCAGGCAGGTAATACACAAACACACATTCATGTGTAAATTTTTCTTCCTTTTTTTTTTTTTNTGTTCTTTTCAAGACAGGGTCTCCCTGTAGCTTCAGCTGTCCTGGAACTCACTCTGTAGACCAGGCTGGCCTTGAACTCACAAAGATCTGCCTGCCTCTGCCTCCCAAGTGCTAAGATTAAAAGCACGCGCCACCACACCCAGCTGTGTATAAATTTTTCACCTCCTGATGGGGGAAGAGGAGAAAAAGATCTCTTTTTATTGGCTTTTAAAAACATTTGATTTATTATTTTTATGATTTTATGTATGAGTGTATTGCCTGAATGTATGTAACTGCACCCATATCGTGCAATGCCTTTGGAGGTCAGAAGAGGGCATCAGATTCCCTGAAATTTGAGTTAGGGACAGTTAGCTTCCTGTGGGTGCTGGGAATGAGACCCAGGTCTTCTGAAAGAACAGCCAGTGGTCCCAACCACTGAGCTATCTCTCTAGCCCCTCAATGGCTTAAAAAAATTTTTTGTATGTGTATGAATGTACTGTCTGCAGGTAGGTTTGTGCACCCATGTTGTGCAATGCCACAGAGGTCAGAAGAGGGCGTTGGACTCCCCTGGAACTGGAGTTAAAGACAGTTTTCAGCCGCCATGTGGGTGCTGGGGATCAAACCCGGGTCCTCTGCAAGAGCAATTGGTGCTCTTAACCGCTAGGCCATCTCTCCAGCCCCCCTCAATGGCTTTTATAGGTATAAATAGTATACTTCTAAATGTGCTCATTCTGTGTACAGGAAAAAGGTGATCATTTATATAAGGCACTTTGACTTGTGATACTGTTTGTCTTAAACTTTGTCTTTCTTTTTACAATTAAAGAGCAAGCAGACTAATTTAATCTAACCTACAGATAAACATTTATTTGAAATCACATAATTGCCATCAGGACTGTGAGGGCATCAATTACACCCAGCTTTAAATTTTTCTACAAACAACAAAGCTAATCTGCAAGGGAAAGATTAATAATGTACTTTTCGGAACTCTACAGAAAGACCTTTTCCACAATCACTCAAAACCGTTAAAATATTTTCCTCTGTGACATTAGGAAGTGAAGTGGGATTCCAATAAATGTTTCCATTCTTAACCTGGATGTCTTAGATGTGATTATTTGACTTGAAAATACCAAGCAATTTCAGGAAGTAATTAACATAATCGGGTTTTGTCTATACATAAATCCTCAGGGCTCGATTTATATATGTATTTGTATAATGTGATTCAACTTACTGAATCATTTTGGAAACTTTCTGAGCTCAGTTTGTGGGATTCTTTGTGGTCAATCCGGTCGTTTTCTTTTTACTCTTTCCCATTTGAACAAAGAAAGGTAAGGAAGAAATTGTAAGCTACCAGGGCCATCTTTTACTAAGAGTAAAACTAAGATAGCTAGGGAGTTTCCTTGTATTCATCTACTGTCTGTGGCTCTTACAATCTTTCTGCCCCCTCTTCCACAATGATTCCTGAGCACTCCAAGGAGAAGTTGCAATACAAGTGTCCTGAGCACTCTATGGTCTCTTATTTTCTGCACATTGACTATTTGTGGGTCTCTTTGTTGATCACTATCTGCTGCAAGAAGCACCTTCTCTGGTTGAGAGCTGAGGAATGTACTAAGTCATTGTGAGTCGGTTTAATATTAAGTCTATTTAGCAGAATGTTAGTAGTATATAACTACTATCACTCACAGGTTCTCCCTATGGCCTGTGATTTTTCTAGCCACAGGTTTTTGCCCTGATAACAGTGTCACATATGGACTCTCCATCCTTAAGTGAGCCTTAAATCTAGTTAGAAGGTGACTGGTTACTCCCATAATATTTGTGCCTCTATTGCATCACTCAACATATTTTGCCAAGCTAGCGGCCACTGTAGCTTGAAGGGTTTACAGTTGGGCAAGGTTGATTATTACCTTTGTCAGTAACATGCATAGCATCTCCTAGTATTATGAAATTTAGCCAGCAGAGATGGAGCTTCAAGGCTAGTACTAGCTCGATTTCTCCTTGTTTGTTCCACAGCTTGTGTATGTAGTATCTTTAGAAATAAGGTTTTACCACTCAGTTCTGGTGGGTAACTAAGTGCAGTGGCAATAGTATTGTTTGCAGATCTGTGGGATCTCTCTGGTCAACAGTTCCCAGAAGTCCATTCCTGGCATTGGGTTTTTCATTTGCTACTTTATTAAATAAGCCCAATGGACCTTGGTGCAGAGAAATACAAGGAAATTGTGTTGTCTGAACACCACGAGGTAGTTACACATATGAACCCACAATGTTTAGGACAGCATGCACAAGACTTGTACAAACCCAAGCCAGACAGGGGCCCAGCACAAATGGGAAAGTGGGGAAGGAAGCTGCAGCTCTAGCTGAGAATCTACTGGCAACAGATGGATGCTGGCATAGGAAAAGTGACTTTTCCTTACTGGTTGATGCCTGGTAGCTTGATCAGACTCCAAGGCATGAGCCCATATCCAGGAGCACTTGGGAGGTACAGATGGTAATTGATGGGCCTTTATGAAACAAAAATAAATAAAAGAATAGGTAGTAAAGAAAGAAATGAAGTCTGGGAAGAAGGTTATGGGGAGGGGCTGGAGATGGGGAAGGATCTGAATGTGATCAAAATGCACTGTAGGAAATTCTGGAATCAATAAAAATTTTTAAAAGATAGCAAGGGAGAAAGGAGAGAAAAGGGAATGATGAGACAAAAAACATATGACTTAAAAAAATCTATAAATAAAAATCACATTAAACCAATTCTTTACGGTAATTTTATGAAGTAAAGAAAAGGAATATATTTATGAAGTCTTTAAGACTTAAGGAAAGGTTATACACAAAATATGTTAAAATTCCTTCCCTTAATGACATCCAGAAAACTAACAAAGGTATGTTGAGCCGAATTTAATATCCTAAAAAAGCATTAAGCTAGGTGTGGTGGCGCACACCTTTAATCCCAGCACTCAGGAGGCAGAGGCAGGTGTATCTCTGTAAGTGCAAGGACAGCCTGGTCTATATTGTGAGTTCCAGACCAGCTGTGGCTACAGGGAGACCCTGTCTCAGAAGAAGAAGAAGAAGAAGAAGAAGAAGAAGAAGAAGAAGAAGAAGAAGAAGAAGAAGAAGGAGGAGGAGGAGGAGGAGGAGGAGGAGGAGGAGGAGGAGG
>VZQC01008980.1:493302-522849 GCA_009823505.1 Rhizomys pruinosus | reverse complement strand
AGAGGAGAAGAGGAGGAGAGGAGGAGAGGAGGAGAGGAGGAGAGGAGGAGAGGAGGAGAGGAGGAGAGGAGGAGAGGAGGAGAGGAGGAGAGGAGGAGAGGAGGAGAGGAGGAGGAGGAGGAGAGGAGGAGGAGGAGGAAGAAGAGGAAGAGGAAGAGGAAGAAGAGGAAGAAGAAGAGGAAGAAGAAGAAGAAGAAGAAGAAGAAGAAGAAGAAGAAGAAGAAGAAGAAGAAGAAGAAGAAGAAGAAGAAGAAAGCATCAAAATATACTGAGGTGGGACATAGTGGCACATTCCTTTCATCTCTTGGGAGGCAGAGACAGGTGGATCTATATGAGTTTGAGGCTAATTTGGTCTATATAGTGAGTTCCAGGCCAGTTAGGGCTACACAGTAAGACCTTGTCTCAGAACAACAATAACAAATCTCTCAAAGTATGTTTATGTTTGTTTTTGTACTCTCTCTCTCTCTCTCTCTCTCTCTCTGATTTTTTTATTTAATGCACAACTTGAAACTCACAGAAAATGGATAAAATTTATAATATGGGTGGGTCTCTTATGAAAATGGAAGGGGTAATAAGCAATGCTTATTTTTATAGGTGGCTGACATTTTGCAGAACAACAAAAAATGTGGAGACCTAGATTTTAGTTTGGCTTGTTCCCTCTCCTGATACTTAAATTCTGTCCTGAAAATTTTAATGTATGGCATAGTCAATTCTTGAATATTGATGTGGATGAAAGTAAGTCACTATCTCTATCCATTAGGGTATTGACCAAAATGGAATGATAACTGACGATATTTCAGATTTGGTTGAATATTCCTGGAGGAGGGAGATTTATTCTCTTTTGAGGAGGTGGCACTGGTAGGTTTCCCCATACTCCAGTCTCAAACCCAAGCACATATAGGCAGCACTAATTGGACTTAGCGGACCATTGAAAACAAACATTCAGCTGTGAGGGAGGCATACTGATGGGAATATGGGGGAAATTTGAAGGGAGAATGATTATATTTCATAGATATGATTATATTTCATTGCATAGTGTAAAAAATTCTCAAAATAAAGAAAAATTTAATAAAACACACATATATATATATAATTTAATTACTAGCAAATACTAAATATTGACCAGAATGATAAAACAAAGTTCTACTTGAAGCAGATGGCTGCTTAGACAAGTCTAAGACTTTAAGCTACATGACATTTTCACATATGTACATAATGCACTCATCATTCTCACCTCCTTCTCTCCCATTTCACTATTACTGCTACTCCCCTCTTCCTTACAAATCACTTTTTCACATTTATGTTTATTTGTTTTGCTTTGGAACCAACTGAGTTTAACCTGGGCTCTTCAAGTGACCTGCTTTGGAACAATCTCTTGGAGCCTGGTGGACTCGAGCAGTGGAACATAACTGGAGACAATTATACCCCAACTCCCAATAGTGCAGCAGTAAGGGGATGGCCCCCATGAGCTTCTCCCTTTTCATGACTGACTTAACAGGCCCTGTCTTGTACCAGTCCAGTGCAGTAACTGCAGTTATGAGTTCATGATTGTGATGGTTCTATCAAGTCTAAACGATGGCATTTCATAGTTTTTCACCCTGTCTTCCAGCTCTTGAATACTTCTCACCCCCTATCTTCCACAATGTTCCCTGAGCCTTATTGGAGGTAGTATAAATGTCTTGTTTAGGGCTGAGCCCTCAATCATCACATCTTTGGCATCTAGGACTCTAATCTCTGCATTCACTGCAGAGACTTCTCTGATTAAGGCTGAGAGTAGCATTTGACTATGATTATCAATGTACATAGTAGAGGGCACTTTGATGCTACATCAATGCAGTTATCCCACTTAGTTCTACTGATTCCTAGACATGAGTTGTTAACTGGGCTTACAGTACCAAGAATGAGTGCCCTCCTGTAGAGCGGGCCTCAAATCTGATCAGTCATGCCATTATTACACAGGTTAGCTTTTCAATTTTTTTTTTTTTTTTTTTTAGTTTTTAGGATTACTGCTGGATAAGACCAATGATGCCCTTTCTCCCCCAGCAACCTGCATAATAACTTTTAGGATTTTGAAAGCTAGTCATCAGGGAGAAAGTTTCCAGCTCAATTCTAGTTTGCTTTCTCTATCTCTTACAACTAAAGTGTGTGGTATCTTCAGCAATAAAGTCTTATCTTCTAATTCTGATGGACAACTAAGAGGAATGATAAGAACCTATATGGTTTTAGGGACCGCTGAGGTCTCCTTGACCAACTCCTCTGAAGCAATACCATATATAGGACTGGAAATTTTGTTCAGCAGCCCACTGCTTCCAGGAACAGCATTATCCAGCCATTCAGGTTAACCCCCATTTGAGATATCTCAAATAAATAGCTTAATGATGCACCTAAGCCCTTGGAAAACCAAGAACAAACCAAACACCAAAGCGGTAGACAGAAAGAAATAATTTAAGATTAAGGTTGAGTACGGTGGTACACGCTTTTAATCTCAGCACTTGGAAGGTAGAGGTAGGCGGGTATCTGAGAGTTTGAGGCCAGCCAAAGTTACATGGTAAGACCCTGTCTCAAAATTAAGGTCAGGACAGGAATTAATAAAATATAAACAACAACAATAAAATACAAAGAATCAATGAAACAAAGAGTTGGTTCTTTGAAAAGAAAAAGAAGATGGGCAAAGCCTTTGCCAAATTAATCAAAAGAGAAGCTCTACATTAATAAAATTAGAGATGAAAAAGTAGATGTTACAAGAAATACCAATGAAATCCAGAAAATCACAAAGACATATCTTAAAAATCTATATTTTACTAATTTAGAAAATCTAAAAGAAACAGATGAATTTCTAGATGCATATGACCTACCAAAATTAAACCAAGATGAAATAAAAAATTTAAACAGATTTATAACCAGCAATGTGACTGAAGCAATAATAAAAATGACTCCCAACTAAAAAAGGACCAGGACCAGATGGATTCACTACGTTTTTACAAAATCTGCTAAGGTTTTTAAAAGACTATATAATTGGCCCTATGAAGACACAGAATAATCTTTGTTTTATTTATTTATTGTTTTGGTCTTTTTGAGACAGGGTTTACCCTTTGGTCCCAGCTGGTCTGGAGTTCCCTATGTAGACCAGGCTGGCCTTGAACTCACAGAGATCCACCTGCCTCTGCCTCTCCAGTGCTGGGATTAAAGGCATGAGCCACCACACCCAGCACAGATTACATTCACAGGAAGAAAGGTTATCCGTAGGCCACAGATAATTCTGATATTAAAAATAAGTACATAAAAGGAGTAAGTATATATTATGCAAGTATATTGTGTTTCCAGAATAATAAGATTAATTGATCACAGTGCATCTAACTTATTTCCCTTCCCAAACCTACTAAAGGGGGTTTAAGGAAAGGACTGGAGAACAAGGGAGATGACAATAGTAATAATGAAATTTGAAAGGCAAGACTGTATATGTAGTGATGGTAATTGATACATCAAACTTGGAAAAGCTCATCTAGAGAAAACAAGGAAGCTTATTTGAAACCAAATCTATATTACAGAGTCATCAAGAAGCTCAAGAATTGGTAGTATCAGATAATTCTGGAATGAGAAAGAGTAAAGTTAAAAATGACAAAGTTTGAAAGAAATTTGTTAAAGAAGCAGTTAGATCTTTACTCTACCCCATATCTTGAGTAACTGCACCTTTCTCATCCTAACAGGGTTCATTCTTTAAAGAAATTAACCCTTGCAAGCTTCCTGACTTTAAGGGGAATGCTTTTAATTTTTCTCCATTTAGAATGATGTTGGCTGTGGATTTGTTGTATACGGCTTTAATTATGTTGAGGAATGTTCCCTCCAGTCCAATTCCCTCAAGGACTTTAAACATGAAGGCATGTTGAATTTTATCCAAGGCCTTTTCTGTATCAATTGGGATGACCATGTGGTTTTTGTCTTTCATTCCTTTTATGTGCTTTATGACATTTATTGATTTACATATGTTGAACCATCCCTGTAGCTCTGGTATAAATCTGACTTGGTCATAGTGGATGACCTTTTACATGTGTGTCTGTATGCACTTAGCAAGTATTTTGTTGAGAGTTTTTATCTATATTCATTAAAGAAATGGGTCTATAGTTTTCTTGTTTTGGTTGTATCTTTGCCTATAGTGCTTGAAACTCTTGCTAGAGAATAAAATAAGAGAAGGAAATTAAAGGAGTACGAATTGGAAAAGAGGAGGTCAAACTATACCCCTTTTGCAGATGACATTATAGTATATCCAAGGGATGCAAAAAATTTCACCAGAAAACTCCTAGAAATGATTAACAGTTTCAGTAAAGTATCAGGTTAAAAAATTAACCTAGAAAAATCAGTACCAGTGATCTCCTGAGACCAGCTGAGGCAAGCCCAGGTAGGTAGGCAGCAGCTGGGTGCTTCAGCAAGGCTGATTGTTGATTGATTTAATATAGTTAACTTGTTAATCCAGTAGTCTTTGGCTTAATTGGCTTTTGTGGCTGTGGGGGCGGAGTTATCCTCCCAGCTGGTAAAAAAGGTAGGTTTGTGTGAGTCTCGAGATCTGAGATCTCCCGAGACCAGCTGAGGCAAGCGCAGGTGCCAGGGTGTGGGCTAAAGAGCCCGCCCACAGCCCCCCCCCACCAAATGGGACTATGAAGGCATCTGAATGAGGCAAGCAAAGCAAGCCTCCAACACAGTGAAGAGGCATTTAAGGACTTACATTGGAATACAGGCAAGGAAAAGCTCATATGCCAGGAGCATGAAGAAGAAACAACGTGGGAAAGGGGCAGGATAACTCACACCAAGCTCTACCAACCCTATGGAAGATTCCAACTGTGGGATCCCCCTGGGGATGGCCCAGGACACAGATATCAGAAACACAATTGGGAACATATTTAAAGAACTACAAGATTATAAAGAGCAAATCAAAAGAACTAAGAAAAGAGAATGAAGAACTCAAGAAGGACCTAGAGAGAGAGAATGACAAACTGCAGAAGGAACTGGAAACACTGAAATGATCCCATGCTGAAAAAGATAAGAAACCAACCAGCGAAGCAAAGAGCTACAGGAAGAGATTGAGAAGCTCCAAAAAGAAGTAGAACTACTAAAGAAATCAGGAGAAGAAATGAAAAAGGAAATCAAACACTCATCCAATCAAGAGGAAAGGAATGGAAAAAGCCTCAGATACAGAATGGAGGAAGCAGAACAAAGAATATCAGACCTGGAAGATAACATAGAACAACTAAAAACTTCAAGGAAAGATTATTAAAAATTTAAAAATACACAAAAGTGGAACAACCAGGAGCTGTGGGACACTATGAAAAGATCAAACCTCTGCATCATAGGTATAGAGGAAGGAGAAGAATCCCAAGAAAATGGTATTGACAAGATTGTCAACAAAATAATAGAGGAAAATTTCCCCAAACTAAAAAAAGGACAAACCAATACAAATACAAGAAGCACATAGAACTCCAAACAGACAAGATCAGAAAAGAAATTCTCCACGCCACATCATAGTTAAAATGCTAGACACCCAAAACAAAGAGAAAATTCTTAAAGCGACAAGAGAAAAACAACAAGTGACCTATAAGGGGAAACCTATCAGAATAACAACGGACTTCTCACAGCAAACGATGAAGGCAAGAAGAACCTGGAGCAAAGCATTCCCAGTGTTGAGGGACAATGGATGCCAGCCCAGGTTACTATACCCAGCAAAAATGTCAATCATAGTGGAAGGAGAGAGGAAAATCTTCCATGACATAAACAACTTGAAAGAATACATGTCCGGAAAACCAACCCTTCAGAGAATACTTGAAGCAATCCAAAGAACAGAAGAAAGGAGCAACCAACCCCAGGCAACTAGAAGGAGAAATCAATAAAAGCATAACTGCAGAAGTAGAAACCTAAATCAAAACCGCAGATGGATAATAAGGCAAAAGGAAGCAACACAAACCTATCAGTCATAACCTTAAATATTAATGGACTAAATTCCCCAATCAAAAGACATAGACTGGGAGACTGGATTAGGAAACAGAATCCATCGATATGCTGTCTACAAGAAACACATCTTACCTTCAAGGACAGGCACCACCTTAAAGTGAAGGGATGGAAAAAAATATTCCAAGCAAATGGTACCAAAAAGAAAGCAGGTGTTGCTATTTTAATATCGGATAAAATAGACTTCAAAGTAAAAGAAATCAGAAGAGACAAAGAAGGCCATTACATTTTCATCAAAGGAACAATCCACCAAGAAGATTTCACAATTATGAATATATATGCCCCAAATTCTGGTGCACCAAACTTTATAAAGACAATTCTCCAGGACCACAAGTCACAGACTAACCCCAGCACACTCATAGTGGGAGATTTCAATACCCCACTGAGTCCTTTGGATAGGTCAACAGGACAAAAAATAAACAGAGAGACATCTGAACTGAACGATATGATACACCAAATGGACCTCATAGACCTCTACCGAACATTCCATCCTAATACCAGAGAATACACTTTCTACTCAGCACCCCACGGAACATTCTCCAAAATCGACCACATCCTGGGACACAGAAGAAACCTCTACAAATACAAAAAGATTGAAATAATTTCATGCATCCTGTCAGACCACAGTGCAATGAAGCTCAACATCAACACCAGGACAAGCCCTCCTGCCTACAAGAACACATGGAGACTAAACAACACACTCTTGAATAATGAATGGGTCAAGGAAGAGATAAAGAAAGAAATAAAAACATTCCTGGAACTGAATGACAATGACAATACAACACAACAAAACCTATGGGATACCTTAAAAGCAGTCCTAAGAGGGAAATTTATAGCCCTGGGTGCCTACATTAGAAAAACAGAAAGAGCACAAGTGAATGATCTAACACTACAGCTAAAAGCACTTGAGAGGCAACAACAGATGAACCCTAAACGCAACAGACAGGAAGAAATAACAAAAATCAGAGCAGAAATCAATGAAATAGAAACAAAGAAAACAATACAAAAAATCAATGAAGCCAAAAGTTGGTTCTTTGAAAGAATAAACAAGATAGACAGACCTCTAGCCCAGTTAACAAAAAGAAAGAAGGAACAACTCCAAATCAATACAATCTGTGATGAAAAGGGAAATATCACAACGGACAAGGAAAAGATCAAGAAAATTATATGGGAATATTACAAGAACCTATATTCTACCAAGTTTGAAAATCTAGAAGAAATGGATGAATATCTGAAATCCTGGGAATCACCAAAGCTTGGCCAAGAGGAGACCAGCAGCTTAAACAGACCCATAACATATGAAGAAATAGAGGATGTAGTAAGAAGCCTCCCAACTAAAAAAAGCCCAGGCCCAGACGGTTTCACGGCAGAATTCTATAAAACATTTCAAAAAGACCTACAACCATTATTACTGAAACTGTTTAGAAGGATACAATCAGAGGGAATTCTCCCAAATTCCTTCTATGAAGCCAGCATCACTCTATTACCAAAACCAGGCAAAGATACAACTAAAAAGGAGAATTATAGACCCATCTCCCTAATGAACACAGATGCCAAAATTCTAAACAGGATACTGGCAAATCGCATACAGACCCACATCAAGAAGATCATCCATCATGACCAAGGTGGATTCATACCAGAGATGCAAGGATGGTTCAACATACGAAAAAGAAAAAAAGAAAAAAGAAAAATCAGTACCCCCCCCATTTTTGCCAACAACAAGCAATTGGAGAAGGAATATAGGGAGACCTTCCCATTCACAATATCCTCAAAATCAATAAAATATTTTGGTACAACCTGACACTAAACAGCTATACAATAAAAATGTTAAATCCTTGAAGGAGATTGAAGAAGACACCAGAAGATGGAAGGATCGTCCATGCTCATAAATTAGAAGAACTAATATAGTAAAAATGACCATCCTACCTAAAGTAATATATAGATTCAAGGCAATCCCAATTAAAATTCCCATGTCTTTCTTCACAGATTTAGAAAAAAAAATCCTAAAACTTGCATGGAAAAACAAAAGACCCCAGATATCCAAAACAACCCTGAGAAAAAACAGTAATGGGGGGGTGGAGAAGAGAAATACTACACCAGACTTCAAACTATATTACAGGGCAATAGTAATAAAAACAGCATGGTACTCCCACAAAAACAGACCCATAGATATATGGAACAAAACTGAAGCTCCAAACTTGAGCACATGCAATTTCAGCCAAGAAGACTCAATGGAGGAAAGACAGCACCTTCAGCAAATGGTGCTGACAAAACTGGATCACCACTTGTAGAAGAATAAAACTAAACCCCTACCTTTCATCCTGTACAAAACCAACTCCAAATGGATCAAAGACCTCAATGAAACCTGAAACTCTGAAAATGATAGAAAAATATACTGGTAGTAACATGTAAGACATAGGTATACGAAAAGACTTTATAAATCAGACAGCAGCTGTATGGGAAGATCAACAACTGACAAATGGGACCTCATTAAAGTAAAAAGCTGTACAGCGAAAGAAACAATCAAAGAAGTGAAGAACAAACACATAAAGTGGGAGGAAACCTTCACCAGTGACACATCTGACAGATTTAACATACAGATTATATAAATTACTCTAAAAAACAAAGGAGCAAGAAAACAAATGACCCAATCAAAAGATGGAGTAAAAAGAGCTGAACAGACTTCACAAATGAAGAAGTAAAGATGGCTGAGAAACACCTTAAAAAGTGTTCAACATTGCTAACAATTAAGGAAATTCTGCAGAGGTTGTGGGGTAAGGGTAACAATCATTTACTGCTGGTGGGAATGAAAACTTGTGCAACCCCTATGGAAAGCAGTGTGGAGAACTGTTAAAAGACTCAAAATGAACCTAACCACTTGACCCAGTCATACCACTCCTGGTATATAGCCAAAAGACTCATCTTATTGCAGAGATAAGTGCACAATCATGCTTATTGCAGCTCTTTTCACAATAGTGAAAAGCTGGAAGCAACCCAAGGGTCCCTCAACTGATGAGTGGATAATGAAAATGTGGTACATCTACACAATGGAGTTCTATGCGGCAGTAAAGATGAAATCGTGAAATTTGCAGGTAAATAAATGGAACTAAAAGCAGTTATGCTAAGTGAAGTAACACAGTCACAGAACAACAAATGAGGTACAGTGTTCTTCATTTGTGGATCCTAGCACCAAATCCTTATATACTCTGTTATTTTGGTATATGTGTGGAGTGTATATATGTGTATTTTGGAGTAATATAAAATTAAAGGGAGCAACAACAACAACAAAAGACTTGTTAAAAGATTTGACGAAAACAGTGAACTTCTCTATCAAAAAAAGTTAAAAAAGACTTAGAAAAAGATGCAAGTCACGACTTACCATGTATGACAGAATGCATAGGCTCTGGAGGGGGCATGGATGGGGAAATGGGTCTAAAATTTGATTGGGAAAGGTTGTATGAAATGCACAAAAGCTCAATAAAAATATTTTTTTAAATTAGTTTTTATTGATGCTTTGTGCATTTCATACATTTTTTCCAATTCAGTTCAGGCTTATTTCCCTTTCCCTCCCCCCCCACCCCCACCCCATCCCAGATCATGCATTCTGCCATAACTGTCCTGCATCTTTCTCTCAGTTTTTTTTTTCATTTTTAGCTATAAGTGATAATCCATGAGTACAAGCATCCTTCATGCAAAACCTATCTGCAGGCTGTTGTGCCCAAACACCTACAGCCCCACCATCCAGTGGGGGGTGACAGGTTGTTTGTTCAATCAAGTTGATCAAATGAGTGTCCAGACTACATTGCTGTAGTTTCACCATTCACCCCAATCGCAGCCCTTACATTCTACCACGCCCCCTCTTCCGCAGGTTGTTCCCTAGGCTTAGAAAAGGGGCACAGGTGGATGAGAGGTAAAACAGTCCACTCTCTCTGGAGCTGTTGACTTGGACTCTGGTCAATTCTGGCTGTTTCCTTTCATGGGCTGACAGTTTGTCCAGGAATAACCTTTCGATCCTACTAATGAAGAACAAGCAATTAGATATATAGGTATTTAAGCAGCACTAATAGTTATGGTAGGTTACTTTAGCATAGACACATATTTGGATATGTTAATCCATGAATTACAATTTCCCCCCCTGTTAAATATGACAGGGTCTTACTGTGGCTTATAACATCTCCTAACCTGTAGAGGATGTAAGCTTGTGGCATCAGCCATGGGTTATTTCTCCAAGGGGAGAGCCAATAGCCAATTAGATTTGGGGCTGTGGGGATAGCGCAGCCGTTAAAGGCTGAGGCTAAGAATCACAAAAAATAAAAATATTTTTTAAAAAAGAAAGTAACCCATTCTCAGAATCAGAGAAGGCCATTGTGAAAGTGATATTAAACAGAACGTAAAAGGAGTGTCTGGTCATAAACATGCAAATACTGACAGTCCGTCCTTTTTCCTAACAAGAAGAAATGTTGAAAGTCAGATCTTGCTGGGTGTAATGCCACAGACCTTTAACCCCAGCACTCAGGAGGCAGAGGCAGGTAGATCTCTTGAGTAGATATATGTTCAGTGGATTTTCATTTTTTCAGGCCAGCCTGGTCTACACAGAGAGTTACAGGGCAGCTGGGGCTACAGGGAGACCCTGTTTCAAAAAGACCAAAAATAAATAAATAAATAAAAAGGAAGAAATAAAGTCAGATCTTTACTCTGAGGCATAAGAAAAGACTTTCTTATTGCATATCGGACCAGCTTAGTGGGAAGATGAAAAGATAATGACATGAGGGTCCCTAAATTGCTCATCTGTATCCCAGGTTTTTTCACTATGAATGTAAACTGATACTGGGCCACAAAACTGAATGTGTGTCACAAAAAATTAGAAACAGTGAAAGGTTTCTTAATGTGCAACAACCAAAAATTAATTCACAATCAATTGTATAATGAATCTGAGGTGTTTCTGGCAGTGTTGCATTGCAAGACTTTACTGCGGCTTTGGCTCAGTACATATAACATGCCCATTTTGCACTGTATCTCCCATCATGCCAATCACCAATGAATGCTGATTGAAACACATCAGGTCAGACCTGAGACTGACATGAATTGCAGTTCTTTTATTGTATGTACATAAAATGTTTTTTGCTTTTATAGAAGCATAATGGTTTGATTATGGAAAAGAAATACTTTTATATTATAAGGATATATCAAGCTAGTACATCTTTGGAATTGATTAGAATGACTGATTTTAAAAATTGCTGTTTGGGGGTGGGGTGGGGGAAGGGAAATGGGATATACGTCTGAACTGAATTGGAAAATGATGTATGAAATACACAAAGCATCAATAAAAAAATTAATTAATTAAAAAAAAACAAAACTAAACTAAAAAAATTGCTGTTTGGGTTGCTGACTTGAGTTTCATAAGAAATCCTTAAATGAGCTGGGTGTGGTGGCGCACACCTTTAATCCTAGCACTTGGGAGGCAGAGGCAGGTGGATCTTTGTGAGTTCAAGGCCAGCCTGGTCTACAGAGTGAGTTCCAGTACAGCTGGGCTACAGGGAGACCCTGCCTCAAAAAGACCAAAAAAAAAATCCTTAAATGAATTTTGACTTGGTATTAAGGGTCCTAAACATACTTCTGTCATTTTGTATTATGTATTTATGCAAAGCCATGTTCTCAACACTGATAATTATAGAATTAAATATCAATCAACTATAAAAATATTCTCTAAGTCCTTCACTATCAAATATTCAGCCAAGAGTTGATTCTTCTTTTATTTTTAAAATTTATTTTGGCTGACATATACAAATATCAAATTGTACATGTTAATAGATCACATGATATTTCATGCATGTATACATTATTTAAAGCTTAAATCCACTGAACATATATCTATGTTGTTAAATACGTATAATTTCTTTTTGATTAAAACTTTCACAGTTCTTTCTTTGAGGCTTTTGAAATGCATGCAACATTATATCTATATTCATTCTACTGTAAAATTATACATCAAAGCACCATGCTGTATGTAAATGTAACTTGATATTCATTGATCAGTTTCATCCACACATCCCTCCTATCCCAGCTTCTAATGATCATGATTATATAGATCTTTATTTTATTTTTAAGTTAATTTTTATTGAGTGCATTTCATACATTTCTCAATCAAATCTAGACTCATTCCCCCATCCATGCCCACCCCTTACATCCCCCCATCCCCCGCCAGAGCTCATGGACCAGGGTTCGATCCCCAGCACCCACATGGCGGCTGAGAACTGTCTGTAACTCCAATTCCAGGAGAACTCCTGCTCCAGGGGAATCCAACACCCTCTTCTGACCTATGCGGCATTGCACAACACGGGTGCACAAACCTACATGCAGACAGTACATTCATACACATAAATAAATAAATAAAAAATTTTAAAAAAGTTTTAAAAAATAAACAAGTATACCCACCTAATATGCAAATTTGCTTCAGTCTTTAACAAATGGCAATATTATATGTATACCAAAGAATTAAAATAAATTTATGATTTATTATCAGTAAATGTTTGATCTGTACACCTATTTTTATATATCTATATACCTAAGGTTGCGTAAAAATTTCTCAGGTGAAAGGGGGGTTGTGATCAGAAAAACGTTAAGATGTGAATTAGATCACTATCTAGAGCTCAGTGAAGAATTCCACTGGCACATTCAGAGCTCTCTCAATCAATCAGCTTTCACTCCATCTTCCCTGGGGTTTCCAGCTTCAGCAGCACTGTCATTTTAAGGTGGATATTTCTGGTGTTGGGATATAATATGCATTGTACTCACTGGAAACTAGCAGCAAACCTCCAGGCTTTGATAACCAAAATATCTCTAAATGTTGCCAAATGTCACCCTGGGAGGGGGCAATACTGCCTCCAATTGAAAGAATGCTCTATTTGTAACCATGACCAATTAACCAAGGCTCTTAAGACTTCTGGAGATGAGCCTAATTTAGAAACTAGGGGCTAATACCAACAGAAGTAATTTGGAAGAAACAGACTACACACACACACACACACACACACACACACACACACACACACACAAACCACTTCAAATTAGCATTAATTTTCCTTAGTAAGGTTTTATAATGGTTAAGTAAAAAACAGAAAACAAAAGAGCTCTTAAAAAAATAAACACGTGAAGAAACCTAAAACTCAACAGAAAGGTTGGCAGATAATGGAACTTCCCCCCCAAAAAGAGGGAAAGAACATTTCCCATTTAAAAGGTCTAGCCAAGTGCTGAGCAAAATAATTAACCCATGTCCAGAGATACACTACTGTGAAACTTAAAATCTCTGAGAAGTAATTTCCATATTTCAAGAAATGGAAGTAGAAATGCACAGAGAGCAAAAATAACAGTTCATATATGGTGGCTCATGAACCCAAATGGCTTCAGATTTCTCAATGGAAACAAGAACAAAACAGAACACCTTTATAATCAAGAAGGAAAAGGACCTCCAACCTTTAATTCTACATCCCATGTAGACCATCAATAATATAAAGATATTCTCTGAAA
The DNA here is from genome assembly GCA_009823505.1 of Rhizomys pruinosus. Taxonomy (NCBI): domain Eukaryota; kingdom Metazoa; phylum Chordata; class Mammalia; order Rodentia; family Spalacidae; genus Rhizomys; species Rhizomys pruinosus. Next base: position 509,325 of record VZQC01008980.1, on the reverse strand, counting down.
CTAGAAAGCTCAATAAATTACTCACCATGCATACATTATGGAAATTTATAGAATGTGCTGACCAAATAAGAGTGTACCAGTAAAAAAAAAATATCAGAGAACAAATAAGAGCTCCAATACAGAAGACAGATGAAGGAAATCTCCAGGAGTACAAAGAAGGGAAATTTCAGGCTGGCAGCACATAGCAGGTAACCAATCCAGGCTGAAAGACAGCAAAGTTTCTCACTGCTTGTCGCCACTTTTTTTCTCCCAGAAACAGAATGGCCAGATAAGCTGTGACCAGGCCAAATAACATCTCGGAATGGGCTTCTAAACAGTTGCAGAGCATCCAAATCCAGATCATAAGCAAGATTTGTTTTACTTTTCTTCTCAAAGCATGGTACCAATGTTGCCCTCTCCTTACAGCTAAATTTGTGCTTGCAACATAATATACCATTAAGGTGTATTAGTCACTTTTCTGTTGCTATGATAAAACACCATGACCCAAGGAACTTATAAAAGGAAGAGTTTATTTGAGCTTATGATTGATGGTTCCAGAGAATTAGAGTCCATTGTGGCGGGAGGCATGGTGGCTGGAGCTGGAGCAGCAAGCCGAGGGTCACATCTTGCAATGAGCACAGGAAGCAGAGAGAGCGACTGGAGACTGGAAGGCTTGTTAAACTCACTAAGCCTGCCCCCAGTGACATACTTCCTCTAGCACAGCCACACCTTCTAAGACCTCCAAGAACAGTGCCACCAACTGGAGACAAAATGTCTGAATACTTAAAGCCTATGGGGGACACTCATTCAAACCACCACATAAGGGATACACACATTGGCAGGAAAGCTATGAAGAAATAAAAAAGAATAATTCATACAAAAGCTCAGACGGTGGTTTAAGTGGGGAGGGAGACTGTATGATAAGCACATAAGGGACTCTGGAAAGCAATGGTAATGTTCTATATTCTAATGGATATTAAATTCATGAATTTTTGTCATCATTCTTCACACACACACACTATACAATCTCTCATATATACATACAAACATACATACATATATATATACATTTATTTATTATTTTCCTAACTTTAAAATATTTTAGTGTCTAAAGGGGTAAGTTCATAAGATCTTGCTAACAGAGTGGTATTAATTTTTATACATCTATATAAGGCAAATTATTTCAAATGATGTATTAATGAAGAAAAACAATGGCTGTAATTCAAACACAATAAAGTCAATGTTGGCTATTAATTATGACTTTATATCCAGTTGGAATAAATTTAGAGTGACACTTTAAGTTGCAATATACAAAGTTATATCTTCAAGGTAAGTTCTTACTCTATGAGAGGTCTAGAAGGAACACAAAACCCTTGATAAATAGGGTAAATTTGCCCACAACCTGGAAGCTTTGATATATATGCAATGTACTACAGTATATGAAGGAAAATTATGAATAATAGTTTTTAAAAAAGCAAAGAAAACCCTAAGCAAAGTAAAGACAAACAATAAACATTTACATATATATGCAGAAAACATATACTAACACACAGAGTTCATATAGTTGTCCTTTTATCATTCAAAGATTCTATATTTGTGGATTTTCCTACTTGCTAAAATTTATTTGTAATCTTAAAATCAATACTCGAAGCACCTTTAGAGTTTATGGTTACATACAATGTGGGAAAAATTTTATTTTCCTGATCTCTACATGCTGCCAGCTGAGGACAAATGAGGTGATACTCTTTTTGTTTCAGCTGTCATACTGTAAACAAGTGATCTTTTTCAAGTCTATTTGGTCCATTTATTTTCCATTTTGTGCTTTTCGTTGATTTCACTATTCAAAATGGTCCCCAAGCACAATGCTGGAGTGCTGCCTAGTCTAATTACAGAAGAGACATCATGAAATTGTTCTTCATTAAACCCATGCCAGTTTCCTTCCTTAAAACTCGAAGGCACGGGATACACCACTTGGTGTTAAGTGGCTCAGCCTGAGAGTGTGGGACAGCAGGTTTTCCACAACAGACATGGACATGTGGTTCCCATAACAACTGAGTGTGGTGAGATGGGAGCAGCAGCCCAGGTCAGGCAAGATGTAAATAATATGGGAATCATTCATGTTGTAAAGTTCTAATTCCACAGTCTCCAGAGTACTCGCAACCTTCTCTAGCAGAGCTCAGAGCGGTCGAGGATTGAAGTTTCTCATGTTGATGTCAGTCAGAGTCAGGTGCTTGCTGACCTGTGCTGGGACACTCAGACAGATGCTTCACAAGTCTGATTCTGTGAGTGGGCTGGACTTCAAGGAGAGGGGTCACCAAAGGAGTGTGGCTCCTGAGGATCTTGTGTAGTTGTCCTTTAAGGAAGAAGACGTCCTCTACATAAATCTCCCGCAGACTGTTGTCCAGCTTCTGGAGCGATCCTTCATGGCAAGCAGCATATCAAGCCCAGCCAGGAAGACCTGCAAGGTTTCAGATGGGGTGTCGTCAGTGACCCCAAGGGCAGGGAAGGGAATGGCCAGGCCTGTACCATTGACTTCAACACATGAGTGTGTCCACCTTTGAAAGCATGAAATTAACTTCTTGTGCCTGGAATGCATCCCTGATTAGTCAATACTGTGCAGATCCTGCAGGAAGGAGGGGCCAAATGCCTCATTCCTGAACAGACTCCTGCTAGCCAACTCCACAAGAATGGGTGGGGCCTCCAAACTCATGCTGAGGAATTTGCAGGGAAGTTTTCCAGATCCAGATGTGTCAGGCAGGGCTGGCTGACTCTCGGGAGATCCAGGCTGTGACTCCAAGCTCCAGGGTTTTTCCTCTCCTTTCTGCTCCTAAGCTTATATTGACTATTCTAATATTACATATCATTAAATTATAGTCAGCCTTCCAAACAGAGGGGGGGGTGTTGGAGGGATATGGGATGAACTGGAGTATGGAATGGTGTGTAGGGGGTTAGATATGATCATATTTCATTATACACCTTTACAAAATACTCAAACACAGGGGAAAAATATAAAAAGAATCTAATATGTACCAGACATTTGTTTTCTAATAAATATCTGGTGGATGCTGTGAGACAAAGGCAAACTAGAAAAGAATAAGCCACCGATTTGTTTTTTAAAAATATTTTTATTGGGGCTGGAGAGATGGCTCAGCAGTTAAGAGCGCCGACTGCTCTTGCAGAGGACCCGGATTTGATCCCCAGCACCCGCATGGTGGCTAAGAACCATCTTTAACTCCAGTTCCAGGGGAATCCAACGCCTTCTTCTGACCTCCATGGCATTGCATGACACGGGTGCACAAACCTACATGCAGACAGTACATTCATACACATAAAAAATAATAAATTAAAAAATATTTTATTAATGCTTTGAGATTTTAATATAATGTATTTTGATCATAGCACCCCTACTCCTTCCAGATCCACCTCCAACTCACTGCTCCCTTAATTTCATGTTTGCGTTAAAAAAACATAACCTATTGAGTCCAATTTATACTACCTTTATACTCCTGGGTATGTAGCCATCCACTGGAGCACAGTCTCCCTATAGGGAGAAACTGTAAAGAAAACTGACTCTCCCTCCCCCAGAAGCAATCAACTGTCCACAGCTCCTTAGTTAGGGCATGGGGGCTCAAGAACCCCTTTCCTCTCCATGCTAGAATGTTGACTGGCTTGCGTTTGTACAGGCCTTGTGTAGGCAACCACAGTTGCCATGAGTTCAGAAGTGTCCTATCATGTCCAGAAGACATTGTTTTGCTCCAGTCCTTCCAAGCCTCAGGCTCTTATAATACTTCCACCCCATCTTCCTTGATCCTGGAGGATGTTTGATATAAATGTCCCATTTTTAGTTGAGCACTCCATTGACATTATTCTCTGCACTTTGAGCAGTTGAATGTTTTCTGTGACAACCACCATCCACCACACAAAGAAACTTCTCTGAAGAGGTCTGAGAACTGTACCAATCTATGGGTACAGAGATATGAATTTATGTTTCATACTATGTCTATTTAGCAGAATAATGGTAGTAGGCTCATCCCTGGGGCCTGTGAGCTCCCCAACTATGGATTCTTGACCAGATTCACAGTATTAGGTAGGTGTTTCCTCCTGTGGAATGGGCCATAAATCCAATTAAAAAGTAATTGGTTACCTCTATATTTGTGCCACTATTGTACCCATAGGAGTATCTTGCCTTGCTGGTCATTACTGTAGTTAACAGGGTTTACAGTTAGGTAAGACTGCTGATGACTTTTTTTCTGTCAACAACATACTTTCTAGTACTATAAAAGCTAAGCACCAGGGAGAAAGCTTCCTTGGAAGAACCAGATCAATTTCTCTACGTCCAGTGACCAATATATGTGCTGTCTTCAGCAATAGGGCCTTACCATCAAGTTGGTGGAAAATCATGAGCAATGGCAACAGCACGTCATTAATTCATTTATAGCATCACCTACTTATAATAAGTAGATAAAATTTTGAGAAATCATATTGTTCGTATGAATTTATCTACTTATTAAGTATCATTATTCTACTTTCTGTATAATTCTGATACTCAAAGTAGACATTTGGGGTGGGCAGATAAAAATGAAACAGTTAAAATACAGTGGTAATAACATTGGCGGCAATAATAAAACCTGAAGGACTATGAGAGAAACACATCACAAAATAAGAACTCTGACTTCATTATACATGTGTAGGTTCTCTTAGCTTAATACATAAAGAAAATTCATAAATATTGAAAAATAAAAAAAAATTCAATTTATATTTGTACATTTTAAATTTACTTTATTTTTCCAAAGAGGGAATAAGGAAAAAAAAAAAAACAAACAAAATAATGCAAAAAGGATTAGCAAAGCGGTTCTTGTCCTCAAGGCACCCCCAGTGTAGCACAGTGCTACTGGTATACAGAAGTAATGCTAATGTAATGCTATGGGACTAAGTATGGAAATAACAACAGGAAGGAACCACAGCCTAAATGTTAACACTTAAAGACTAATGAAGGACTTTGAAAACAGAAAAGGAAAGCTTACTTGAAAAAGTTAGTAATGGTTTTTTCCTATCTATGGACAGGAAAGTGGTCAGAGAAGTCCTCAACGAAAAATATACAAATTAACGTACGATGTATTGTTTTTCTCCTTTTATTTCAACAGGATTAAATCTGGTTGTTACCATTGAAGAAAAACTTATAATAAATCCCTCTTTACTTTGCTATTGATGTGTTACAGTAACAGGGAGAAAGAGATGCTGTCCTTATGTTATTTTTTCCTCTTAAAACTTCTAGTACACACATCTCACACAAATATAAATACATACTCTAAGCTAGGTTGTTTTAAGTATAGTGACTAAAGAGCAACAACTGCCTACTCATAGCTATAGAAACACACATGAAATGGGAAAGCCATTAAAATCAAATCTCGGGAAGGAACCACAGCTTAAATGTTAACACCTAAAGACTAATGAAACCTTTGGAAATAAAAAAGGAAAGCTTACTTGAAAAAGTAATGGCTTTACAATAACCTCACAGAACAGATGAGATTCACCTGTCTTCAGAGAGTTAAGATTTAATATTTACTAGTTAAAAATTAGCATTTACTAACTCAGTATTTATTCTGATATAAACACTACCTCTGTCAAACCTCAGTGAAAAGTTTAGTAGACCTTGCTTTAGATTCCATGTAGTATACTATCTTATGGTCTGGACCTACACATGATACATTTATCCTTTACTAGTTTTATAGGAGGATCAAAGATTATAAATAGCAAACTCTGCTAAAATCAAGAGATTTAGAATATTTAATTGGTGGTAATAGTGGTAGTGGTGAGATGTGGTGAGGGACTTGGTTAGAGCTAGAGGACTTTGTTAACTTACACATGATAGAACATACAAGGAGAACTGCTAAGAGAAGAGGAAAAAAATCTTTTTTTTCTAAACCTAAGAAAATAGGAAGGAGAGTAGACATGGGCAAAAAGAAGCAAGAAAACACGAGACAGGGAAATTTGGAAGGGCAAGATATAGTCAAGAGGAGTTTTTCAAGCCAAGGAGAGAGTTCCAAAGGTAGGCAAAAGCATATGCGATGGCCTGGAACCACATCAAATATGCAATGTGTGCTAGGTACTCCAAGATATGTGATACTGCTGTTATGAAAAGGTGGAGGGCGTAAAGTGGCTGGAAAAGGAGAAGAGGACAGAATGGAGAGAGGATGGAAGTTAACTACATTAGCCCAAGGAAGAGGTGAAGACCTGAACTAACACACTAGGGACAAATGTGAGACATTTCAGTACACAAATTGGAAAAAAAATGAAAAATTAGCATGGGGTAGGTTGGGGGGAGCTGACCAACTACTGATAGATTTCTGGCAATAGCTATTGGGCAAATAATAGCAGTAAATGAGAGAGGAATCATAGGAGAAAGAACTGGTAGAAAGCTAAGGAAGAAAGGAAACATGTTTGGAAAATATTTTTTCCACATATCCAGGCACAGACTTATAAAGGGCAGAAAGGGAAACCTTAAAAAAAATTTTTTTTGGTCTTTTCAAGACCTGTAGCCCCAGCTGTCCTGGAACAAACCTTTAAAATTTTAAGAAAGGAGTAAGAGGGTTGGGGAAATGGCTATTAGTAAAGTACTTGCTGTGCATGCATGGGACCTGAGTTTGGATTCCCCAGCACCCATGTAAAAAGCCAGGCATGGTAGTGTTCATCTATAATCCCAGGGTTGGGGTGGCAGAGACAAGCAGATTCCTAGAACTTGCTGGCTAGCCAGTCTAGCAGAATCTGTGAACTCCAGATTCAGTGACAGACTGTCTCAAACAAACAAACACACACACACACACACACACACACACACACACACACTCTCCCTGAAAAGCAACTGAGGAAAATGTCTGATATCCATCTCTAACCTCCACACATATTTGCACAAAGATGTACGTGGATCCTCCTCCACATGAACACAGAAACGGAGTAAGGGTCAACATAGACGTAAAGATGAAGACATTAACAACTATCATTTATGACATACCATGTGCCAAACTGCTAAAACTTTTCAAAGATTCTCTCATTATTTATCGTCACTGCTAATATAATATAAGCTCCTACTTTATAGATTAGGAAACTGAAACTAAGCAGGTTAAGGACTGAAGCTCAGACAAATGGGACTCTAACTTTTAAATTTATATTTTCTGTTTTCTCTAGGAAACATGAGCAAATAGGAGGTTACTGAAGCCATTGTGCAAATGAGAACCCTTAGAGAAAAGCCCTAGCTGCTTCCTAAGGTAGTTCTAGTAATATGAACATAGAAAGACAAGAGGCCCAGTAAGAAAAAAGACTCTGTCTCGAAAAGACCAAAAAAAAAAAAAAAAAAAGACTAAGTGTTGAGACAAGCTCTTAGAGTTCAATATCCTGCAGAAATACACCAAGACCAAATGCCTAATAAGGTCTACCCTAGACAGTATCATTGGGGCTCCACATCAGAAACTAGCCCAATGGAGTATTTGGGATAGAAATCATTTTTGAAACTTGATCTTCACCTTTTCTTTTTTATTGGGGAGGGGGGGTCTTTTTGAGACAGGGTCTCCCTCTAGGTCCAGCTGGCCTGGAGCTCGCTATGCAGACCAGGCTGGCCTTGAACTCACAGAGATCCAACTGCCTCTGCCTCCCAAGTGCTGGGATTAAAGTCGTGTGCCACCTCATCTGGCTCTTTTTGCCTCTTTTTACTCCTAATTTTATCCTAGTGTTCATGAACAGAATTACTTATAACTAGTGTTAGCATTATCACAAGTGTCAAGTTCTCTGTGCATAATATACTTCTTGTAAATTGAAACTAATAATTATGGAAGTCTGGGAGAATGAATTTACACTGTAAATCTTATCTTCAAAGTGATATGTTCTGTTAATATGCCACCAACACAGACTGTTTTCCAAAAGGTACATTATCCTATAGTATAGTATTGTTGGAAGCCATAATCACAACTGCACCTAAGGGTTAGGAAGATTAATACTTAGATTCAGAAGCTGTCCTTCTTAACTGAGACTCTTTCTCAGTGATACTTCTATGGAATGCTATTAGTCTCTTCCTGTTCTGAACCATGCTTTTAAGATCCCCATAACTAGTTAACCATGCTAGTAAATTAAATAAAATTAAATTATCTAATTTAAAGTAAGTGAAGAAAATCTTAAAGCCAGCAATATTTCCTCCTCCTAATGTTCATTTTAGTTACACATAAGGTTTACAATATTTATGTTGTAATAAAGAAACAAAAATGTAATTAGATAATACTATAAATTGAGGTTTTCCAAAATAACATCTTAAAGTTCTTAAAGAATGAATTTTTTTGTGTCAAGTGTGGTTAGGAAATGCCATGTGCAAAATCAACCTGATGCCACCCCCCCCATATCATATGACATGTTAGATATTCAGTCTTTTTAGGAAGCAAGCATATTTCCTTAGCTGTACCTTATCCCTACCACCTATGTGGAATGTACTCTCCATTGGTATTCTCTGGAAAACACTTGTGATACAATAACCTGAATCTTTTTAAAATAATTAAATTTGTTCCTTGACAATTTCATACATGTATATAGGGGATCCGAATCTTAACATTTACAATAACAAAATGAATATAAATTATGATATAATAGCCAAGGGTGATTCAGATCTCAACTTTTTCCTGTAACAAATACTCTCACACCCAAACATGGCATATAAACTGCTGATTAAATAAGTTGGGGGATTAATCCAATTGTTTGCTTAATAAAGGATGGAAAAGATTTAGCTATGCATTTTAAATGTCTATTCATTAATACTCCCCAAAGTAATTTACTTTCTTTTACAATTGTTAATATAAGCATATTCAGCAGGCAATAATGCAACCTCTGGTCTTTTAACCAAAAAACACTTAATACAAAGGCAAAGCATGCAAAGGAAATAATCATTTACACTCAATTGCCCAGCTCAGTGCAGGGCAGTAGAAAATAGGTTTTGAATTATAATTGTAGTAATCAGTTTCTAGGTCTAAAGAAGTAAAGTAGATGATGTGGAAAATAATTGCTTTGGGTAAAGAAATCTGAAAATAAGTATAGTGAATGTAATTGTTTAACCAAGATAGTAAAAATCAAGCACCAAAACATTTAGGAAAATTTTTAAATTAAGTTTGAAACCAAAGTCCCTTCATGTAACACAAAGTATGACAGCTCTTAATGCTCACTTGTAACCAATCTGAAGAATAGGACCAAATACTCAGTGCTTATATGATTTCCCATTAATAAGTAAGCCACACAACAGAGCATGGAAGACAAGAAAAGATTAGGTGCTCATATCCCTGATAACATTTCAAAGTGAACTCCTGAGCTTTTTTACCTTCCCTATTCTGTATTGCAATGATAGGCAAGTCCTTCCATGATAGCTTAGCCAAAAATTAAGATGTCATTTTGACCACCTTCTTTTACATTCTAGTTAAAAAATTATGTGTATGTTTTTTTATTTTATAATTTTTTTTGGTATTTTTGAGACAGGGTCTCCTTTTAGTCCCAGCTGGCCTGGAGTTCACCGTGTAGACCTTGAACTCACAAAGATCTGCCTGCCTCTGCCTCCCAAGTGCTAGGATTAAAGGTGTGTGCCACCATGCCCGACTTATAAATGTAACTTTTTTTTGGTTCTTAGCCACCATGTGGGTACTGGGACTCGAACCCTGGTCCTCTGTAAGAGCAGTCAGTGCTCTTAACCTCTGAGCCATCTCTCCAGCCCCATGATTTTCATACAGTATCATTTGACGGTATTTAGATCTGCTCACCTATCTGCAACTCCCCCTTATTGCCCCCCCAAATTTAATTTAATGTACTCTAACACACACACACATACACACACACACACACACACACATATATATATATATATTGTATAATAAAATCTGACTTGTGTCTCTAAATATCCTTCTGTGTGGTTCCATCCATGGGAGCCTGGTCTAACCTAAGAGTCCTGTGCACATTCTAGTTTTAATTCATCAGGAAATACTCTGGCTGTACTTGGCAGAGATCTTTTCATCTCTTTCACTGGTTCTTGCAGCTAATTGTTGGAGCAATTTTCTGATAGCTGAACTAAAATCTTCATCAAATCATTCCAGTATCTGCTTCAACTCAGTTCTGAAGTCAGCTAAATGTTTTCTCTTATTTAAATTGTGATTTACCTAGTGCTTGGTGTGACATATGATTTTTGATAATATCCTGGATATCGTGATTATTATTTTGAGACTGGGGATAATAAAAATCTTTTACTTTAGCAAGGAGCTACCCTGTTTAGGTTTAGTGCATAGGTTCTATATTACTTTTGTGGGCTTTATTTCCATCAGAAGTTTTCATTTTCTGAGCCTTCACAAGGCTATTTTGGCTTCATCTGGTGCTATTGCTGCTCTGTGATAGCTAATGTTCACTTTCAACTTCACAGAATCTAGAATCACCTTGGAGATGGGTCTCTGGGGATGGCTGTGCAGATGATCTTGATTGACTTCAATCAGGTGAGAACACCTGCCCTCTACAGGTGGCACTTTTCCCTGATTTAGATCCTGTCTATATATTTTTCTAAGCCTAGGGAACAATCTGTGGAAGACAGGGCGTGGTAGAATGTAAGGGCTGCGATTGGGGTGAATGGTGAAACTACAGCAATATAGTCTGGACACTCATTTGATCAACTTGATTGAACATACCCGGCTGGATGGTGGGGCTGTGAGGGTTTGGGCACAACAGCCTGCAGATTGGTTTTGCATGAAGGATGCTTGTATTCATGGATTATCACTTATTGCTAAAAAATGAAGAAAAAAAACAGAAAGATGCAGGACAGTTATGGCAGAATGCATGTTCTGGGATGGGGTGGGGTGGGGGGAAGGGAAGGGGAAATATGCCTGAACTGAATTGGAAAATGATGTATGAAATATAGAAAGCATCAATAAAAAAATAAATAAAAAAGCNGTGGGACCCTTGGGCTGTGTGGGTTTGGGCACAACTGCTTGCAAATTGGTTTTACATGAAGGATGCTTGTACTCATAAATTATTATTGTTAAAAAATGAAAAAGATAAAGAAAAAAAATAAAAAAATAAATGGAGAAAGGGTACTGAGCAGCAGTAAACATTCACTGTTCTCTGCTTCCTGACTGTGATGTGATGTGACCAGCTGCTTCAAGCTCCTGCCACCTCAACTTCTTCACCACGATACTCCTGAACTGTGAACCAGAATAAATCCTTTCTCCCTGAAGCTGCTTTTGTCATAGTATTTTATCAAAGCAACAGGAAAAGGAACTAAGACAGGCTCCAACTCAGTCTCTACTGGTATCACTTGCAGGGCCACTTGCTGTTTATCAATGCGCAACTCTGAGGGAGAATGTTTAGAAGCTACTGGGTCTGAGTCTCCTTATGACAAAGGGTGATTTAAACAAAACTGACTATTGCCCCTGCTCTTGGTTACCTACCAGAATTGGATGGTAAGACCCTACTGCTGAAGATACTACATATGTGAGCTATAGAATGATCAAGGAGAAATCAAGCTGGTGCTGACTTTGGATCCTCATCTCTACTGACAGCATTCATACTGCTGGAAGGTGTTATGCATGTTACCAGAAGAAAAAAAAATCATCATCCTTCCCCAACTGTGAAGCCTATGAACTACAATAACAACTGGCCTGGCAAGATATGGCCCCTGGTACAATACTGGCAAATATGGGAGTAATCAAACACTCTTTAATTAGATTTAAGGTTAACTTCCCTAGGGCAGAGCCCATACCAGACACTGACATCAGGCTTAGGAACCTGAGGCTAGATAAGTCACAAGACACAGGGGAGAACCTAATACTAATTTTCTACAAAATAGTTTTATATTAAATCGACTCTTAATGACTTATTGTTATACACATATATTAATGCATCTTACAAATCTCACCAGAGAAAACTAGTGTTAGGTTTTCTACTAAATAGTTATCATATTAAATTGACTGCTAATGACTTATTTTGTCTTATTGGTATACTCATAGATTCATGCATCTCTCAACCCTCACTAGAGAAGTTTCTTTATGTAACAGATGGTGAGTAACAGAAACTCACAACTGGCCAATGCAAAGAGAATGAGAGGCTGCAGATTGTTTATCTCAAAATAGGACATCTATGTCAAAATTCTGCTCCTCAAGGCTCAGGGATCATTGCAGAAGAAAGGATGGAAAGACTGTAAAAGTCAGAGACGGTGGATGACTACAAAGAAAGAGTTTTACAGACAGCTACTCAGTTACTCATATGAACTCACAGCAACAGTGATAGCATGCACAAGTCCCAGGCTGGCTCAAATCAGAAAAAAATCCCACCATAGACACAAGGAAGTGAGTAAGCTGCTCTAACCCCACCTAAAGAAATTATGGCAATTGATGGCTTCTGGGGGTGGGGGGGGAAGACAATCTCTTTCAAGTGTGGGACTTTTGGTAGGTTAAGCAGTCTCTCATGGATGGACCCACACTGAAGGACATTTGGAGACACAAATTAGACTCTATAGGCCTTATAAATAATAGGGCTTGGCAGTCCAGGGTTATTTGTGTTCCTGTGAGCAGACCAAATTATCCACAGGAGCCCAGTGTGGAGCAAGTCCCACTAGGTTTCTGTTGGACCTCCTGTTCTCTGGTCCTTTTGTCAGGGGAAGTAAGCTTTGAGGTTTTTGGTTTTTGTTTTCTATGTCCATTGATGATTTTGAGTTACAGGCCTCTCTGGCTACTCAGTCCAGGAGCAAATAGAAGATAGAAAATCTAGTGACCTAACACTAATTATTTTTATTCAAATGCTGAGGTCTCCAATTGCTGTCTCCACCTTTTTTATTCCAACTTTCAGGAAGCTTTTATTATTTTTACATGACCCATTTCCAGGATAGTGGGCTGCGTTTATAAAGGAGCGATGGCATGGCTTGAATTGGAAATGTTCCTTATAGTTTTATGTTCTGAACAGTTGCTCCTTTGCTAATGGTGACATTTTGGGAGGTTGTGGAAACTTCAGGAAGTGGGGTCTGGCTGGAGGAAGGTCACTAGGGGCAGGTCATTTATTCTTGGCTCCTTCCTACTGCTTCCTCTGTTTCCTTGTTGGCCAGGGGAATGAACATCTTCCATCACATGATCCCACTACGACAATGTTCTACTTAAGTGCATGGAGCCAAGCAACCTTGTACTGAACACTAGTGTAACTGTGTATCAGTTGATATAAAGTTATAGCGATATTTTTTTGGTTTGTTTTATGAGATGGTTTCTTATTCTGTAGCCCAGTGTATGGCTATCCTCCTCAGCCTCCTGAGTGCTAGGATTATAGGTATGAGCCACCATGACTGGCTAGTTGTAGCTCTCTTTATCTTGATGAACATTTTCATTTACTTTAGTATAAATAAAATTGATTTGTCAATACCAAATTTCAAAAGGCAAACAAAAGGTGGAAAATCACATATTGACTGATTAATACTATTCTGAAAATGAAATCTTTGCTTTACTAGTTATTGCAATTGCCTACTCAAAATCATCCTTGGACTACCATTTTCAAAACTCAAAAACCAGGCTTTTAAACTTTTTGCTATTGTTATTAATTATTATTATTTTATATGTGTGTATATGTGTGTATATGTGTGGTAGTCAAAGGACAATTTGGGGAAGTCTAACATACATTAATGTTTTTGCTTAAATACTTTATTTTAATGACTTAACAGAGGCACTGTAAACAAGGTATTTTATAAATCATACTCTTAAACTCTTAAAACTCAGAAAGCCTATCCTAAAGGTTTATGAAAACAGTTATGGCAGTAATTAGCTCAGAGTTAAATCAGGCTCTTTATGTGTTTCAATAGTTTACTAAAAACATCAGTTTGTATGATCTGGCAAGATTAGATATGAGCCTCGACCACTCTAATAGCTTATTAACAGAAGATGTAGCTAACTGGAAACAAATTATTTATGCTATTCATATAATTACTTTTTTACAGATAGACAAACTCAAGACTTAGAAAGAAAAGAAAATTTCATAGCTCCTAATTAATACTGAGCATAAGCTTAAATCAATAAATAAACATGGATGAGAAAGATTTTAGTCAATCATCATTTATCAGTTCATTTAAAATTAATACATATACAATGACCATGTCTTACCCTTTAGCCAAACCTTTAGTTTCTATCAACTGGTAGGAAGAATATAGAATAAAGCATGAAGAGTATCCAGTATAAACACAAAATAAATGGGGCAATCACAGAAAAGAACATGTTTTAACATGTGAGGTTTCTTTTTGGTGCACATGTTTATGTGTGTGTGTTATATGTATATGGCATATGTGTGTATGTATATGTGTGGAAACTAGAGGAAGATGCTTGTTGTCATGCTCTATCATGCTCTGCCATATTCCTTGAGACAGGGTATCTCAGTGATCTAGAGCCCAATTTGGCTAGATTGGTAGCCAGCAAGTTCAAGTGATTCTTCGGTGTCTGCTCCAGCCACACCAATGCCTTGGTTTTTATTTGAGTGATGGGGATTTGAACTCAGGTCTTCATGCTTGCTCAGTAAGCACTCTTATCCACTGAGCCACCTCCCTAGCCTCAACATGTGATTTTTTTTAAGGTACCTTCATTGAGTGACCACTGTACTAAGAAAAACAAATTTACTCCACTAGCTAAGAAACCTGGCAAATTACCATCTCACAATGAGCTTAAAGCTTTGTTTTGGCATGCACAGGCGACCTGAAAGTACAGACTCTTCAGTTCAAAACATCCTTTAATTAGGAAATTTCTTGAAGGAAGCCATTCTTGATAGACTTCAACTTTTTCTGTTCTGAATCAAAGCTACTTACAGAGTAAGTAGTTAAAAGTTCTAAAGACCTCGGGTTGAATCCTGGATATCCATTACTAATTATGATGATATGAGCTCAGTTGTTTAGTGTCTTAGAGATTACTTTAAACTGTGAAACACAGATGACAAGATACTTCTGAGGGTCCTGAGGAAAACAGAAGACAATAGGTATCCTGAGCTATGCCTAGCACATATGTAAAAACATGATATCTGAGGGTGATGTAAGTACCTCTTCACTACTTCTCCCTTGTAAACATGGCATCCCTCATACTACAAGTGTCATTTCACTATCAATACTAAGAATGAAGAAATAACCAAGGAGTGTTCTGTTTTCAATAACAGCGAAGTAGGTAACCTGGGTCAACCTTCCTACTGAAGAACAAAATAAAAATAAAATCTGGACACACAGACACGGACACACACACACACACACACACACACACACACAGACTTTTGAAAATATCAAATATTTTATAAAATATTTCAACTTTGCTAGTTGAAGATCTAAGTAAGGGGACATGGATCTGTTTTAGTTGGTAGAATACTTCTCTAGCAAGTATGAAGCCCTAGGCTTGATCTCTTGTATCACATAAAACTGGGCATGGTGACACACCTCTGTAATCCCAGCACTAGAAAATCAAAAGCAGAAGTATAAGATCATTCTTGAGTATATCATGAGTTCAAAGTCAACCTAGAATACATGAGACCTTGTCTCAAAAAAATACCTAGGCCAAAATGAGAACCCATAGTGTTAATTTCAACCATACAGAACTACTTTTGTTTAATAGACAATTTTCTGCCCTTAGGAAGAAGCTGCATTATAAGACTTGGAGGGATTCAGAAGAATGGATAGGTAAAGAGAAGACATATATTCAACCTGATAAAATATCACTCTTTCCTAGTGTGTTGGTTTGAATGAGAATGTCCCCCATGGGGGGGGGGCATTCTCTAAGTATTTGGACTTTTTTTTTTTTAATTTTTAATTTTATTTATTTCTGTATGTGTATGAATGTACTGTCTGCATGCAAGTCTGTGCACCCGTGTCGTGCAATGCCGCGGAGTTCAGAAGAGGGTCTCGGATTCCCCTGGAACTGGAGTTCTCCTGGAATTGGAGTTTCAGACGGTTCTCAGCCGCCATGTGGGTGCTGGGGATCGAACCCGGGTCCTCTGTAAGAGCGGTCGGCGCTCTTAACCGCTAGGCCATCTCTCCAGCCC